>OY992883.1:41407258-41656644 GCA_963921405.1 Cepaea hortensis
AGTAATGTATATTTAACATACCAATGTCTGCAGAGAATGACATATTTTAGGGCTAAACTTTCCTCCCCAGCCCGGGGTGGCTTAACGTGTCTCACTCCTTTGTCTTCACTGACCAAAATGGCTACTCAAAATCCTTTGCTTTAAAATTAGTCCCGGTCTTGGCCAGGTATTTGCTCAATTACCAGGCCAAGATTTAAACTAATGCCAAATAAATCTGGCTGTGCTACGGTCAGTCTATCGCTGTTTTCTTTCCCCCCAAATAAGGTATTTAAACAGTAATCCCAAGGGCATGTGGTATTTTTAAGGGCGACAATGCTAGGAAAGGGTAAGGACGTGTCAAAATACTACAACACCTAACATGTTAATATTCAGTCTTCTCATTTCTTTCTTAATGTTATTAAAGTTTGGGATCTCATCTCATCTCATCATGTTCCTCTTGTACCTTGCGATGTCGATGTGAAGTATAAATCGCGGGAGAGTGCCCGCTTATGGGCTTCACGTATCAATATTCCCACGGACTCTGTTATTCACTGCGTCCATCGTTTGCGTGGTCGGCCTCTTCCTCTGCTTCCCTCTGGTCTATACATCATTGCTTGTTGTGGTACACTGTTAGTTGATAACCTACTTGCATGGCCAAACCATTTGACTTGTTGCCTTCTAATAAAATCTAGCGCAGCTATATCCCCCACATTAGCCCTGATTTCTTCATTTCTAATCGTATCTCTTCTTGATACATTGAGTATTCTTCTCAGGAATCTCATTTCTGTTGTGAATTTCTTTTCTCTTTTTCTGTCATTGTCCAGGTTTGGCATTGGTAACATAGAATTGGTGGGAAGATCGTGTTGTAAAGTGTTTTCTTAGTAGTTAGTGATGCATGTTTGTTCTTTAGTATTGGTGCCATTTGTCCAATTGGTTGTTTTGCCGTATTGCATCTTTTTTTCGATCTCGTCTTCTGATTTGCCATTTGATGATATCACACTTCCTAGGTACGTGAATCTCTTTACTTGTCTCAAGGGGTGTTCGTTTAGGTGAATTGTTGTTGTTGTGTTTTTTTTTTTTTCTTCTTCTTTAGTTATAGTCATTACCTCTGCTTTATTTATACTAATTTTCATGTTATGTTCCCTATACCAGTGCTTCCCAAAGTGGTGGTCCGCGGACCGGTGCCGGTCCACAACGTGAGTTGAAAAAAGTAAGATTTGGTATCGTTTCCCAAGATGTATTTTATTTTTATTTTATATCGGTGTTCATTACTGTTGGTGTATACGAGTATATATACCTTTACAAAGAAGACCTAAATGTAGTGTTGACATTTGAAACTTTTTTTTTGGGGGGGGGGGGGGGTAAATCTCTACAAATTTTTACTCATGACAATGGGACCACCATTAAATAAATCACCGTCTTCCAATAACATTATGGAGCAGTATTTAGCGCACCCGGACAATACCCACAATTACGTTAAATCTTATATTTATATTATACAAGGAGAATTTGTTTTCTGGTTTTTTTTTTTAAGGCACGGGTCCCTGGTGCAAAAGGAAAATTGTTTGTTGGTCCGCGAAAGTGAAAAGCTTGGGAAGCACTGCAAAATTCATTTCGTTTAGACTATTCATGTGGTCTTGTATTTCAGCTTCTGATTTTACTAAGAGTGCTTGGTCGTCCGCAAACAGGAGTTCTCTTGTGGTGTAATTTGCAGATAATTCTTCTTCTGTGTTCTCGTCATACGGTGTTCTTGCGTTAACTGTTTGGCTTGACATTGCTTTGACATACGTTGTCTATATATGTTACGAACAAGAGAAGGGACAGGAGAGGGATGCGTGTGGTTAAATTTATGTACACTTTATGTGGCCTTAAACACAAGAAAATCAATGGGGAGAACCGTTGAGGCCACTAAGAGAATTACACAAATAAACACACATAGTATTATTTGGCGCTCACAGAATGAGAAGAAGGAAATAGAGACTAGAAGACGCACTAGACAACATAACATTTGTAAACTATAGTTACCGACCGGGATCGAACCTGTCGTCTCCAAATGACGACGGCGCCTCGCTGCAGAAATAAGTATACTTCGACTTTGTGCGTCGAAGTACACTTGTTTCTGCAGCGAGGCGCCGTCGTTATTTGGAGGCGACAGGTTCGATCCTTATCTGCAGCAAAGAACCTCAATGGCTCGGAACGCTGAAGAAGAGAAGAAGGTTCGATCCCGGTCGGTAACTATAGCTTTCAAATTTTATGTTGTCTAGTGCGTCTTTTAGTCTCTATTAACTTCTTCTTATTCTGTGAGCGCCAAATAATACTATATGTGTTTATTTATGTGGCCTTAGGAGACCAGTAAAAAAATGTTCTTCCCCCATATAGGGGGAAAAAAAGAATAATATAATAGTAACCTGAACATTGAAAGTATACAAATTAAATTTAAGAAATACATTTATAACTCCAAAGTTGATTGTAAAATTTAAGTATTAAAAAATTAGAAATATATTCTATAAGAAATATGAATGTATTGTACCTAACATTAACATATTTTACTTACACAGTAATTGTTTAGATTACAGAAAAAATGGTGGACGTTTGCTGTTGATTGTTATATTATTGCTATAATATAATTTATTTTTTCTCTAATTTAAGTAGTCTCCCTTGCAACAATATTAGATGTTTATGTCCCCTACTCAAAGAGTAGGGATTGTTTGAAAGTCGACAGGCTCGACTTCATTGCACTGGGTTTTTATCGCATATGACTCAGTCTCTTTCGGCAGCATGGAAAGCGTGGCACAAAGCACCATCTCCGTAGCTCTAGCGACGACCCACAGGATTCTCTTAGAACATTCACTCGTGAACCGAAGGTTCGAGGCCCGGAATCGAACCCACAACCTTCGGAGCCCGAGTCAAATGGCTTATAACCACTTCGCCACGTAGACTCCCGAAATGTACCCTACTTTTTGCTTCTCTAAGTGTTTTTCTTTTAGATATTTTGTAATTCCTCAGAATGCTTGAACATAATTATCAATCAAGGCATTGCTATCATGTTATTATGATCTTTTAACTAATTAACCTAAGCTCTAAGCAGCTATAGAAATGCATGCGCAGTTGAATTGCATGATTTATTATTATATGTTGGAAGATATCAACATTAATGGGAAAGATTTAAGTATAATAAAGAATATTTACTGGAACCAAGTAGCAGCAATTAAAATGGGAAATAAAGAGGGAAGTTACGAACAGATAAAGCTAGGAGTGCGACAGGGGTGTGTCTTGTCATCGGATCTCTTCTACCTATATATAGCGAAGTAACAATGAGAGAGATAAAAGAGACGCCAGGAATACCAATCGGAGATTATAATATAAATAATATACGCTATGCAGCTGATAAATTATTGGTGGCGGATAATTCAACAGACCTACAACAATTGTTAGACATTGTGATAACAGAGAGTGCAAAGAAAGGACTCTCCTTGAATATCAAGAAAATAGTAACAATGGTGATATGACAGAAAATGTTGACATCAAATTGTGACATAGAAATAGAAGGGAAAATTATTAACCAAGTGGATAATTTTAAATACTTAGGGGCACCTTCATCTTCGTCCCGGGACATGCGGGAGTCGAGGGAAATGAACGAGCTGACAAACTGGCTGGCTCTGCACCCCCTGTAGATGGCCAGCCCATGGATCGTGCCGATGTTATTAACGTCCTTAAAGATATGGCGAGAACAGAGGACTTTGACGTCAGTGATTCCACATCGCTGTCCAGGATGAAAGACCTGGGAGTAAGAATCGGCACAGCCAGACGCGAGAGGTACATCGGGAAAACAAAGCGCCTCGTCAACCAACACAGAACTGGCACTATTAGCCACCGGACGCTGATGCATATGCTGGGGGGGGGGGGGGTCTGAGCACCTATGGACATGTCCGGAGTGCAATGAAGATACCCCAACTGATAACTGATAACTGATAACTTAGGGGTATTTATAACATCAGATGGAAGATGAACAACAGAGATTAAGAGCAGAACAGGGCTAACAAAAGCCGCATTTCAGACAATGAAAAGTACCTTACGCAATGTAAGTCACTATCACTGAATATAAGAAAAGGAGTGCTAAAATGCTATATAGAACCAGTTTTGCTGTGTGGCAGTAAATCTTGGAATGTAAATGGACAAATTAAGATGAAATTAGAAGCAACAGAGATGTGGTTCCTGAGACGAATGTTGCGAATTCCTTGGACTGACAGAGTAACTAACAACGACTGCCTGAAACAGGCTAATGAAACTAGAACATTATATACAACGATAAGAAAGAGACAAACAGCTTTCTTCGGTCATGTGACGAAAAGAGAGGCATTGGAGAACATCGTGATAACAGGAAAGATCGAGAGAAAGAGAGGCAGAGGCAGGCCAAGAGAAATTATGTTGGATGGATTGAGATGGTAGCATGGAGGAATATCATCCGCAGAGTTGATCCAGAACACCAAAGACCAAGATTTGTGGAGAGCCATGAACGCCTACGCCAGCTGGAAGGGCACTTGATGCTGATTATTATTATCTGAGATATCTATGTTAAAGAAATAGGGGATGGGGCGATTAGAAAGCAATGCACCATTTGGCAGGCAGGCAGGCAGGCAGGCAGACAGACAGGCAGGCAGGCAGGCAGGCAGACAGACAGACAGACGGAGGTATAAAGGGTGGTGAGAGAACTATTTGTTCAAAATGAATGAAATTTTTAAGTCTTGTAATGACTGTGCAGTGTTTGAAAATATTGCCGGTCCTAGTTTTGACTTAAGTTAGTATATATACAGACCCACAAGCACTTGGAATCAGCGTCTGGCAAGAGAAGGTCAACCAGAGAGACGAATGGAGACGGCCTGTATCTGCAGGAAAGAACCTCAATGGCTCGGAATGCTGAAGAAGAAGAAGAAGAAGAAGAAGAAGAAGAAGAAGAAGAAGAAGAAGAAGAAGAAGAAGAAGAAGAAGAAGAAGAAGAAGAAGAAGAAGAAGAAGAAGAAGAAGAAGAAGAAGAAGAAGGAGGAGAAGAAGAAGGAGAAGAGGAAGAAGAATGCAGGAGCCAATGTTTTTGGATTTCCTCATTCGTCAATCCATAAAACTAGAACATATATTATTTTCCTCCACTACTTACAGCAGAATGAGGTTAGTGAACGCTGTGATATAATTTGCCAATTGCTGCTAGTATTCGGAGTGTTATTTATCAGAAATAACTTATGCCGCATGGTCCAGTCTTCTGAATATTTCAAGCAATTTATGAACATCAATCTTCGCTTCTGTCCCTACGACAGTGGGGTGATGCGGATTGAAGGTACATCCTATCCGAACATTCACTTATATCATGCGTTTTATTTCTTTGTTCTTGAATTTAAATTCTCAAACATGGCATTTCCCTAGCAATATTTTGTGAAATGATTACATGTCCATCAGCCATATTGAGTGGTTACTAATATGTTAACAAGAAGATTGTCCTAAAAATTTGGCACGCTAGTGCAAGTTACAGATTAGCAATTAGCAAAACAATTTCCCCAACATAAACGTACATTTATAAGATGTGTGATCAGTAGTCTGCTTCCACATGGAGATAAATTTTCTGCAGTGTGCTTAGAGTTGAATACTCTACAGTACACATAATATTTACAGATTCTAAGCATTGATAGTGAGATATAGTTTCACAATGCCTAGAAGAGGTTTTAACATAGGAATTAGAAATTGTAAGTATGGAAATTGTTGACAGCGTGGTACAGCATGGCCCATAGTAGTAAAAATCAATCAGACTCTAGTTTACAAGAATTGTTACTTTATCATTTTAACCAATTCTTAATTAAACACAATGGTATATGTACCTTATCAAAATACATAAATACATAATCTTATATATAAAAAAGAATGTATGTATGTATGTCTGTATGTCCTTTATGCGTACGCGAACGGTCCATCCGATTGAGATGAAATTTTCTACACGTCTTCTAATCATTCCCGTGCTGCCAACTGTCATATTTTTTTTTTTTGGTGTACAAACATATTTTCTTATTATTATTTAATATTTAATTTACATTATAATGTATATATAGCGAGTGGACATAACTTCTAATAGAATTGCTATATATGTAAAATTGTTGCATATTTCTCAAATAGGTGGACCTTTTCGCTGCAGTTATCTAAAGGCATATGCGTTATAATCCTCCCCCCATCTCCTCCTCCTCTCCCATCCTCCTCCTCCTACCCTCCTCCTCCCCCTCTTCCTCCTCGTCCTCCATCCTCCTCCCTCTTCCTCCCTCCTCCTCCCTCTTCCTCCCTCTTCCTACCTCCTCCCCCTCCTCACTCTCCTCCTCACCTCCTCCTCCTAATGCCTCCTCCCCCTCCCCCTCCCATCCTCCTCACCTCCTCCTTCTCATCCTCCTCATCCCTCCTCCTCCCTTCTCCTCCTCCCTCTTTCTCCCTCCTCCTCCCTCCTCCTCCTCCCTTCTCCCTCTCCTCCAACCTCTCCTCTTCCCTTCTCCTACTCCCTCCTCCTCCCTTCTCCTCCTCCCTCCTCCTCCTCTCTCCTCCTCCCTACTCCCTCCTCCTCCCTCTACCTCCTCCCTCCTCCTCCTCCCTCCTCCTCCCCCATATTCCTCCTCCATCCTCCTCCTCCCTCCTCCTACTCCATCTCCCTCCTCCCCCTCCTCATCCTACTTCCTCCTCCGCCTCCTCCCTCCTCTTCCTCCTCCTTCTCCCTCTTCCACCTCCTCCCTCCTCCTACCTCCTCATTCCTCCTCGCTCTTCCACCTCCTCCCTCCTCCTCCCTCTTACTCTCTCCTCCTCCTCCCTCATAATTCTCACTCCTCCTCCCTTCTCCTCCCTCCTCCTCCCTCCTCCTCCCTCTTCCTCCTCCTCCCTCCTCCTACCTCCTCCTCCCTCCTTCTCCCTCCTCCTCCTCCCTCACTCTCCTCCTCCCTCCTGCTCCCTCCTCTTCCTCCCTCCGCCGAATATGAATTAAATGATATGCTCCCCACCAGGGACTGGGCGAAGCCGGGCCGGGTCGTCTTTTTTGGCAACGGGAACGGGAGCAGGGGCCGAATATGAATTAAATAAGACGCTCCATTTACCCAAGTTAATTGTTGGGGGAAAATGTAAAGATCTTTCAAGTGCTCTTTCTAATAATACACAGACAGACAGACAGTAGATAGTCGGGAACGGGAACGGGAGCTTATATGACTACTTATATGAATTAAATGAGATGCTCCCCACCAGGGGTTGGACGAAACCGGGCCGGGTCAGACAGACAGACAGACAGACAGACAGACAGACAGACAGACAGACAGACAGACAGACAGACAGACAGACAGACAGTCGGGAACGGGAACTTATATGACTACTTATATGAATTAAATGAGATGCTCCCCATCAGGGTCTGGGCGAAGCCGGGCCTGGTCAGACAGAGAGACAGACAGACAGACAGACAGACAGACAGACAGACAGACAGACAGATAGTCGGGAACGGGAACGGGAGCTTATATGACTACTTATATGAGTTAAATGAGATGCTCCCCACTAGGGTCTGGGCGAAGCTGGGCCGGGTCAGCTAGTAATGTATATTTAACATACCAATGTCTGCAGAGAATGACATATTTTAGGGCTAAACTTTCCTCCCCAGCCCGGGGTGGCTTAACGTGTCTCACTCCTTTGTCTTCACTGACCAAAATGGCTACTCAAAATCCTTTGCTTTAAAATTAGTCCCGGTCTTGGCCAGGTATTTGCTCAATTACCAGGCCAAGATTTAAACTAATGCCAAATAAATCTGGCTGTGCTACGGTCAGTCTATCGCTGTTTTCTTTCCCCCCAAATAAGGTATTTAAACAGTAATCCCAAGGGCATGTGGTATTTTTAAGGGCGACAATGCTAGGAAAGGGTAAGGACGTGTCAAAATACTACAACACCTAACATGTTAATATTCAGTCTTCTCATTTCTTTCTTAATGTTATTAAAGTTTGGGATCTCATCTCATCTCATCATGTTCCTCTTGTACCTTGCGATGTCGATGTGAAGTATAAATCGCGGGAGAGTGCCCGCTTATGGGCTTCACGTATCAATATTCCCACGGACTCTGTTATTCACTGCGTCCATCGTTTGCGTGGTCGGCCTCTTCCTCTGCTTCCCTCTGGTCTATACATCATTGCTTGTTGTGGTACACTGTTAGTTGATAACCTACTTGCATGGCCAAACCATTTGACTTGTTGCCTTCTAATAAAATCTAGCGCAGCTATATCCCCCACATTAGCCCTGATTTCTTCATTTCTAATCGTATCTCTTCTTGATACATTGAGTATTCTTCTCAGGAATCTCATTTCTGTTGTGAATTTCTTTTCTCTTTTTCTGTCATTGTCCAGGTTTGGCATTGGTAACATAGAATTGGTGGGAAGATCGTGTTGTAAAGTGTTTTCTTAGTAGTTAGTGATGCATGTTTGTTCTTTAGTATTGGTGCCATTTGTCCAATTGGTTGTTTTGCCGTATTGCATCTTTTTTTCGATCTCGTCTTCTGATTTGCCATTTGATGATATCACACTTCCTAGGTACGTGAATCTCTTTACTTGTCTCAAGGGGTGTTCGTTTAGGTGAATTGTTGTTGTTGTGTTTTTTTTTTTTTCTTCTTCTTTAGTTATAGTCATTACCTCTGCTTTATTTATACTAATTTTCATGTTATGTTCCCTATACCAGTGCTTCCCAAAGTGGTGGTCCGCGGACCGGTGCCGGTCCACAACGTGAGTTGAAAAAAGTAAGATTTGGTATCGTTTCCCAAGATGTATTTTATTTTTATTTTATATCGGTGTTCATTACTGTTGGTGTATACGAGTATATATACCTTTACAAGAAGACCTAAATGTAGTGTTGACATTTGAAACTTTTTTTTTTGGGGGGGGGGGGGTAAATCTCTACAAATTTTTACTCATGACAATGGGACCACCATTAAATAAATCACCGTCTTCCAATAACATTATGGAGCAGTATTTAGCGCACCCGGACAATACCCACAATTACGTTAAATCTTATATTTATATTATACAAGGAGAATTTGTTTTCTGGTTTTTTTTTTTAAGGCACGGGTCCCTGGTGCAAAAGGAAAATTGTTTGTTGGTCCGCGAAAGTGAAAAGCTTGGGAAGCACTGCAAAATTCATTTCGTTTAGACTATTCATGTGGTCTTGTATTTCAGCTTCTGATTTTACTAGGAGTGCTTGGTCGTCCGCAAACAGGAGTTCTCTTGTGGTGTAATTTGCAGATAATTCTTCTTCTGTGTTCTCGTCATACGGTGTTCTTGCGTTAACTGTTTGGCTTGACATTGCTTTGACATACGTTGTCTATATATGTTACGAACAAGAGAAGGGACAGGAGAGGGATGCGTGTGGTTAAATTTATGTACACTTTATGTGGCCTTAAACACAAGAAAATCAATGGGGAGAACCGTTGAGGCCACTAAGAGAATTACACAAATAAACACACATAGTATTATTTGGCGCTCACAGAATGAGAAGAAGGAAATAGAGACTAGAAGACGCACTAGACAACATAACATTTGTAAACTATAGTTACCGACCGGGATCGAACCTGTCGTCTCCAAATGACGACGGCGCCTCGCTGCAGAAATAAGTATACTTCGACTTTGTGCGTCGAAGTACACTTGTTTCTGCAGCGAGGCGCCGTCGTTATTTGGAGGCGACAGGTTCGATCCTTATCTGCAGCAAAGAACCTCAATGGCTCGGAACGCTGAAGAAGAGAAGAAGGTTCGATCCCGGTCGGTAACTATAGCTTTCAAATTTTATGTTGTCTAGTGCGTCTTTTAGTCTCTATTAACTTCTTCTTATTCTGTGAGCGCCAAATAATACTATATGTGTTTATTTATGTGGCCTTAGGAGACCAGTAAAAAAATGTTCTTCCCCCATATAGGGGGAAAAAAAGAATAATATAATAGTAACCTGAACATTGAAAGTATACAAATTAAATTTAAGAAATACATTTATAACTCCAAAGTTGATTGTAAAATTTAAGTATTAAAAAATTAGAAATATATTCTATAAGAAATATGAATGTATTGTACCTAACATTAACATATTTTACTTACACAGTAATTGTTTAGATTACAGAAAAAATGGTGGACGTTTGCTGTTGATTGTTATATTATTGCTATAATATAATTTATTTTTTCTCTAATTTAAGTAGTCTCCCTTGCAACAATATTAGATGTTTATGTCCCCTACTCAAAGAGTAGGGATTGTTTGAAAGTCGACAGGCTCGACTTCATTGCACTGGGTTTTTATCGCATATGACTCAGTCTCTTTCGGCAGCATGGAAAGCGTGGCACAAAGCACCATCTCCGTAGCTCTAGCGACGACCCACAGGATTCTCTTAGAACATTCACTCGTGAACCGAAGGTTCGAGGCCCGGAATCGAACCCACAACCTTCGGAGCCCGAGTCAAATGGCTTATAACCACTTCGCCACGTAGACTCCCGAAATGTACCCTACTTTTTGCTTCTCTAAGTGTTTTTCTTTTAGATATTTTGTAATTCCTCAGAATGCTTGAACATAATTATCAATCAAGGCATTGCTATCATGTTATTATGATCTTTTAACTAATTAACCTAAGCTCTAAGCAGCTATAGAAATGCATGCGCAGTTGAATTGCATGATTTATTATTATATGTTGGAAGATATCAACATTAATGGGAAAGATTTAAGTATAATAAAGAATATTTACTGGAACCAAGTAGCAGCAATTAAAATGGGAAATAAAGAGGGAAGTTACGAACAGATAAAGCTAGGAGTGCGACAGGGGTGTGTCTTGTCATCGGATCTCTTCTACCTATATATAGCGAAGTAACAATGAGAGAGATAAAAGAGACGCCAGGAATACCAATCGGAGATTATAATATAAATAATATACGCTATGCAGCTGATAAATTATTGGTGGCGGATAATTCAACAGACCTACAACAATTGTTAGACATTGTGATAACAGAGAGTGCAAAGAAAGGACTCTCCTTGAATATCAAGAAAATAGTAACAATGGTGATATGACAGAAAATGTTGACATCAAATTGTGACATAGAAATAGAAGGGAAAATTATTAACCAAGTGGATAATTTTAAATACTTAGGGGCACCTTCATCTTCGTCCCGGGACATGCGGGAGTCGAGGGAAATGAACGAGCTGACAAACTGGCTGGCTCTGCACCCCCTGTAGATGGCCAGCCCATGGATCGTGCCGATGTTATTAACGTCCTTAAAGATATGGCGAGAACAGAGGACTTTGACGTCAGTGATTCCACATCGCTGTCCAGGATGAAAGACCTGGGAGTAAGAATCGGCACAGCCAGACGCGAGAGGTACATCGGGAAAACAAAGCGCCTCGTCAACCAACACAGAACTGGCACTATTAGCCACCGGACGCTGATGCATATGCTGGGGGGGGGGGGGGGTCTGAGCACCTATGGACATGTCCGGAGTGCAATGAAGATACCCCAACTGATAACTGATAACTGATAACTTAGGGGTATTTATAACATCAGATGGAAGATGAACAACAGAGATTAAGAGCAGAACAGGGCTAACAAAAGCCGCATTTCAGACAATGAAAAGTACCTTACGCAATGTAAGTCACTATCACTGAATATAAGAAAAGGAGTGCTAAAATGCTATATAGAACCAGTTTTGCTGTGTGGCAGTAAATCTTGGAATGTAAATGGACAAATTAAGATGAAATTAGAAGCAACAGAGATGTGGTTCCTGAGACGAATGTTGCGAATTCCTTGGACTGACAGAGTAACTAACAACGACTGCCTGAAACAGGCTAATGAAACTAGAACATTATATACAACGATAAGAAAGAGACAAACAGCTTTCTTCGGTCATGTGACGAAAAGAGAGGCATTGGAGAACATCGTGATAACAGGAAAGATCGAGAGAAAGAGAGGCAGAGGCAGGCCAAGAGAAATTATGTTGGATGGATTGAGATGGTAGCATGGAGGAATATCATCCGCAGAGTTGATCCAGAACACCAAAGACCAAGATTTGTGGAGAGCCATGAACGCCTACGCCAGCTGGAAGGGCACTTGATGCTGATTATTATTATCTGAGATATCTATGTTAAAGAAATAGGGGATGGGGCGATTAGAAAGCAATGCACCATTTGGCAGGCAGGCAGGCAGGCAGGCAGACAGACAGGCAGGCAGGCAGGCAGGCAGACAGACAGACAGACGGAGGTATAAAGGGTGGTGAGAGAACTATTTGTTCAAAATGAATGAAATTTTTAAGTCTTGTAATGACTGTGCAGTGTTTGAAAATATTGCCGGTCCTAGTTTTGACTTAAGTTAGTATATATACAGACCCACAAGCACTTGGAATCAGCGTCTGGCAAGAGAAGGTCAACCAGAGAGACGAATGGAGACGGCCTGTATCTGCAGGAAAGAACCTCAATGGCTCGGAATGCTGAAGAAGAAGAAGAAGAAGAAGAAGAAGAAGAAGAAGAAGAAGAAGAAGAAGAAGAAGAAGAAGAAGAAGAAGAAGAAGAAGAAGAAGAAGAAGAAGAAGAAGAAGAAGAAGAAGGAGGAGGAGAAGAAGAAGGAGAAGAGGAAGAAGAATGCAGGAGCCAATGTTTTTGGATTTCCTCATTCGTCAATCCATAAAACTAGAACATATATTATTTTCCTCCACTACTTACAGCAGAATGAGGTTAGTGAACGCTGTGATATAATTTGCCAATTGCTGCTAGTATTCGGAGTGTTATTTATCAGAAATAACTTATGCCGCATGGTCCAGTCTTCTGAATATTTCAAGCAATTTATGAACATCAATCTTCGCTTCTGTCCCTACGACAGTGGGGTGATGCGGATTGAAGGTACATCCTATCCGAACATTCACTTATATCATGCGTTTTATTTCTTTGTTCTTGAATTTAAATTCTCAAACATGGCATTTCCCTAGCAATATTTTGTGAAATGATTACATGTCCATCAGCCATATTGAGTGGTTACTAATATGTTAACAAGAAGATTGTCCTAAAAATTTGGCACGCTAGTGCAAGTTACAGATTAGCAATTAGCAAAACAATTTCCCCAACATAAACGTACATTTATAAGATGTGTGATCAGTAGTCTGCTTCCACATGGAGATAAATTTTCTGCAGTGTGCTTAGAGTTGAATACTCTACAGTACACATAATATTTACAGATTCTAAGCATTGATAGTGAGATATAGTTTCACAATGCCTAGAAGAGGTTTTAACATAGGAATTAGAAATTGTAAGTATGGAAATTGTTGACAGCGTGGTACAGCATGGCCCATAGTAGTAAAAATCAATCAGACTCTAGTTTACAAGAATTGTTACTTTATCATTTTAACCAATTCTTAATTAAACACAATGGTATATGTACCTTATCAAAATACATAAATACATAATCTTATATATAAAAAAGAATGTATGTATGTATGTCTGTATGTCCTTTATGCGTACGCGAACGGTCCATCCGATTGAGATGAAATTTTCTACACGTCTTCTAATCATTCCCGTGCTGCCAACTGTCATATTTTTTTTTTTTGGTGTACAAACATATTTTCTTATTATTATTTAATATTTAATTTACATTATAATGTATATATAGCGAGTGGACATAACTTCTAATAGAATTGCTATATATGTAAAATTGTTGCATATTTCTCAAATAGGTGGACCTTTTCGCTGCAGTTATCTAAAGGCATATGCGTTATAATCCTCCCCCCATCTCCTCCTCCTCTCCCATCCTCCTCCTCCTACCCTCCTCCTCCCCCTCTTCCTCCTCGTCCTCCATCCTCCTCCCTCTTCCTCCCTCCTCCTCCCTCTTCCTCCCTCTTCCTACCTCCTCCCCCTCCTCACTCTCCTCCTCACCTCCTCCTCCTAATGCCTCCTCCCCCTCCCCCTCCCATCCTCCTCACCTCCTCCTTCTCATCCTCCTCATCCCTCCTCCTCCCTTCTCCTCCTCCCTCTTTCTCCCTCCTCCTCCCTCCTCCTCCTCCCTTCTCCCTCTCCTCCAACCTCTCCTCTTCCCTTCTCCTACTCCCTCCTCCTCCCTTCTCCTCCTCCCTCCTCCTCCTCTCTCCTCCTCCCTACTCCCTCCTCCTCCCTCTACCTCCTCCCTCCTCCTCCTCCCTCCTCCTCCCCCATCCTCCTCCTCCCTCCTCCTCCTCCCTCCTCCTACTCCATCTCCCTCCTCCCCCTCCTCATCCTACTTCCTCCTCCGCCTCCTCCCTCCTCTTCCTCCTCCTTCTCCCTCTTCCACCTCCTCCCTCCTCCTACCTCCTCATTCCTCCTCGCTCTTCCACCTCCTCCCTCCTCCTCCCTCTTACTCTCTCCTCCTCCTCCCTCATAATTCTCACTCCTCCTCCCTTCTCCTCCCTCCTCCTCCCTCCTCCTCCCTCTTCCTCCTCCTCCCTCCTCCTACCTCCTCCTCCCTCCTTCTCCCTCCTCCTCCTCCCTCACTCTCCTCCTCCCTCCTGCTCCCTCCTCTTCCTCCCTCCGCCGAATATGAATTAAATGATATGCTCCCCACCAGGGACTGGGCGAAGCCGGGCCGGGTCGTCTTTTTTGGCAACGGGAACGGGAGCAGGGGCCGAATATGAATTAAATAAGACGCTCCATTTACCCAAGTTAATTGTTGGGGGAAAATGTAAAGATCTTTCAAGTGCTCTTTCTAATAATACACAGACAGACAGACAGTAGATAGTCGGGAACGGGAACGGGAGCTTATATGACTACTTATATGAATTAAATGAGATGCTCCCCACCAGGGGTTGGACGAAACCGGGCCGGGTCAGACAGACAGACAGACAGACAGACAGACAGACAGACAGACAGACAGACAGACAGACAGACAGACAGACAGACAGACAGACAGACAGACAGACAGACAGACAGACAGTCGGGAACGGGAACTTATATGACTACTTATATGAATTAAATGAGATGCTCCCCATCAGGGTCTGGGCGAAGCCGGGCCTGGTCAGACAGAGAGACAGACAGACAGACAGACAGACAGACAGACAGACAGACAGACAGACAGACAGACAGACAGATAGTCGGGAACGGGAACGGGAGCTTATATGACTACTTATATGAGTTAAATGAGATGCTCCCCACTAGGGTCTGGGCGAAGCTGGGCCGGGTCAGCTAGTAATGTATATTTAACATACCAATGTCTGCAGAGAATGACATATTTTAGGGCTAAACTTTCCTCCCCAGCCCGGGGTGGCTTAACGTGTCTCACTCCTTTGTCTTCACTGACCAAAATGGCTACTCAAAATCCTTTGCTTTAAAATTAGTCCCGGTCTTGGCCAGGTATTTGCTCAATTACCAGGCCAAGATTTAAACTAATGCCAAATAAATCTGGCTGTGCTACGGTCAGTCTATCGCTGTTTTCTTTCCCCCCAAATAAGGTATTTAAACAGTAATCCCAAGGGCATGTGGTATTTTTAAGGGCGACAATGCTAGGAAAGGGTAAGGACGTGTCAAAATACTACAACACCTAACATGTTAATATTCAGTCTTCTCATTTCTTTCTTAATGTTATTAAAGTTTGGGATCTCATCTCATCTCATCATGTTCCTCTTGTACCTTGCGATGTCGATGTGAAGTATAAATCGCGGGAGAGTGCCCGCTTATGGGCTTCACGTATCAATATTCCCACGGACTCTGTTATTCACTGCGTCCATCGTTTGCGTGGTCGGCCTCTTCCTCTGCTTCCCTCTGGTCTATACATCATTGCTTGTTGTGGTACACTGTTAGTTGATAACCTACTTGCATGGCCAAACCATTTGACTTGTTGCCTTCTAATAAAATCTAGCGCAGCTATATCCCCCACATTAGCCCTGATTTCTTCATTTCTAATCGTATCTCTTCTTGATACATTGAGTATTCTTCTCAGGAATCTCATTTCTGTTGTGAATTTCTTTTCTCTTTTTCTGTCATTGTCCAGGTTTGGCATTGGTAACATAGAATTGGTGGGAAGATCGTGTTGTAAAGTGTTTTCTTAGTAGTTAGTGATGCATGTTTGTTCTTTAGTATTGGTGCCATTTGTCCAATTGGTTGTTTTGCCGTATTGCATCTTTTTTTCGATCTCGTCTTCTGATTTGCCATTTGATGATATCACACTTCCTAGGTACGTGAATCTCTTTACTTGTCTCAAGGGGTGTTCGTTTAGGTGAATTGTTGTTGTTGTGTTTTTTTTTTTTTCTTCTTCTTTAGTTATAGTCATTACCTCTGCTTTATTTATACTAATTTTCATGTTATGTTCCCTATACCAGTGCTTCCCAAAGTGGTGGTCCGCGGACCGGTGCCGGTCCACAACGTGAGTTGAAAAAAGTAAGATTTGGTATCGTTTCCCAAGATGTATTTTATTTTTATTTTATATCGGTGTTCATTACTGTTGGTGTATACGAGTATATATACCTTTACAAGAAGACCTAAATGTAGTGTTGACATTTGAAACTTTTTTTTTGGGGGGGGGGGGGGTAAATCTCTACAAATTTTTACTCATGACAATGGGACCACCATTAAATAAATCACCGTCTTCCAATAACATTATGGAGCAGTATTTAGCGCACCCGGACAATACCCACAATTACGTTAAATCTTATATTTATATTATACAAGGAGAATTTGTTTTCTGGTTTTTTTTTTTAAGGCACGGGTCCCTGGTGCAAAAGGAAAATTGTTTGTTGGTCCGCGAAAGTGAAAAGCTTGGGAAGCACTGCAAAATTCATTTCGTTTAGACTATTCATGTGGTCTTGTATTTCAGCTTCTGATTTTACTAAGAGTGCTTGGTCGTCCGCAAACAGGAGTTCTCTTGTGGTGTAATTTGCAGATAATTCTTCTTCTGTGTTCTCGTCATACGGTGTTCTTGCGTTAACTGTTTGGCTTGACATTGCTTTGACATACGTTGTCTATATATGTTACGAACAAGAGAAGGGACAGGAGAGGGATGCGTGTGGTTAAATTTATGTACACTTTATGTGGCCTTAAACACAAGAAAATCAATGGGGAGAACCGTTGAGGCCACTAAGAGAATTACACAAATAAACACACATAGTATTATTTGGCGCTCACAGAATGAGAAGAAGGAAAGAGAGACTAGAAGACGCACTAGACAACATAACATTTAAAAACTATAGTTACCGACCGGGATCGAACCTGTCGTCTCCATATGACGACGGCGCCTCGCTGCAGAAATAAGTGTACTTCGACTGAGTGCGTCGAAGTACACTTGTTTCTGCAGCGAGGCGCCGTCGTTATTTGGAGGCGACAGGTTCGATCCTTATCTGCAGCAAAGATCCTCAATGGCTCGGAGCGCTGAAGAAGAAGAGAAGAAGGTTCGATCCCGGTCGGTAACTATAGCTTTCAAATTTTATGTTGTCTAGTGCGTCTTTTAGTCTCTATTAACTTCTTCTCATTCTGTGAGCGCCAAATAATACTATATGTGTTTATTTATGTGGCCTTAGGAGACCAGTAAAAAAATGTTCTTCCCCCATATATATATATATATATTTTTTTTAAACTTTTATTGAGTGTTAAAATCTTTGCGAATTGTATTGTTCGTGTTTTTACAGAGCGTTGCATGTGAACGTGTAGGTGACATATGCGCAAAATTTCCAACATTTTATACATTTCTTCATTGACATTGTTGTAAGGAAATATTTCAAAACAAAACGCGTGATGGTAGTGCGCCGTTGTTATTTCCCCTGCCGCCTCGCTCTCCTATCAGCTCCAAACCTCCTACCAAGTACCATCACTACACCTCGGTGGTGATGAAACATGGCGGTGCAAAACTGTTTACAAACAACCCGTGAGGGCGGCAGCAGAAAACAACAATCAGTATCAAAACGTGGGAAAGGGGGATGTGACAGTTTACGGGTTTACAAAGCCATATATATTAATAATGATTACAATGATAATAATGCAAATAACAACCAAATACATAAATAATATTAATAACGACAAAGAATAATTAAAAATGCTAAGGGTGATAACAATAAAATAACAGCAATGATAATAAACAGCGATGATAATAATAGTTAAACCTGTGATTTCATTTGCTAAAATGATTATCTTAGGGATGGTGTTTCCATGAAATACATCTATAATAATAATGACAAGGAATAAAACTGCTAAGGGTGATAACAGTAACAGCAAAGATAATAAACAGCAATGATAATAATAGTTAAACATGTGGTTCCATTTGCTAAAATGATTATCCCAGGAATGGTGTTTCCATGAAATACATCTATAATAATAATGACAAAGACTAAAACTGCTAAGGGTGGTAACAGTAACAGCGATGATAATAAACAGCAATGATAATAATAATTAAACATGTGATTCCATTTGCTAAAATGATTTTCTTTGGAATGGTGTTTACATGAAATACATCTATAATAATAATGACAAAGAGTAAAACTGCTAAGGGTGATAACAATAACAGCAATGATAATAAACAGCAATGATAATAATAGTTAAACATGTGATTCCATTTGCTAAAATGATTATCTTAGGGATGGTGTTTACATGGAATTCATCTATAATAATAAAGACAAAGAATAAGACTGCTAAGGGTGATAACAATAACAGCGATGATAATAAACAGCAATGATAATAATAGTTAAACATGTGGTTCCATTTGCTAAAATGATTATCTTAGGAATGGTGTTTACATGAAATGCATCTACAATAATAATGACAAGGAATAAAACTACTAAGGGTGATAACAGCAATGCTAATAAATGCAATGATTAATACGCAATGAAAATAGTGATAGTCTCACTCTCACCCATTTGACCCACCACACTAATGGGTAATGATGGTAAAGGCAGGATAATTTTTGGAACCAAAGGGTGAGGGTGTCAGCAAAGGCAACAAACAAAACCATGAGTGAGGGAAGGGGGGGGGGGGTCACATGGGAGATGAGGTTATATATTAATAAAGGTTACTATAATAATAATGCAATTAAAACCAAATACATCAATAATAATGATGACTAACATTTACCTACTATAGGTGATAACAGTACTGATAGTAACAGCAATGATGATAATTTAATAGTTATGATAATGATCCCACTTTCCAAAACTGTGATTCCATTTGCTAGAATGATTTTCCTAGGAATGGTGTTAGCATAGCATAGTAGGTACATATAAATTGCAACATGCAATGTTCAATAATAGTAGAAGTAAAAGGAGTTAGTTTTCTTTTTCTCCTTGCTTATTTTTGGTCATATTTGTAAGGGTTCATTCATTTTTTCCCTTCCTCTTGTTTTTTTTTTTTTTTTTTTTTTGCTTTTGTAAAAAGTAAAACAAGCATCAGTATTAGCACAAACTTTTTTACAATCTTTACATTTTTGTTTCCCTTGCCATCTCCTCACCAATTTGTTTCATTCCACCAATGCCTTCATCACCCTTATCTGGGCAATGATGGTAAAGGCAGGATAATTATTTGAACCAAACCAGTGTGGGTATCAGCAAAGGCAAACACAAACCATGAGCAAGGGGAGGGGGCACATGGGAAAGGTTTTTTTTGTTTATTACTATTGATGACAATAATAATAATGGCAAGAAGAGGCATACTGAGGGTAATAACAGCAAATATAAAGAACAGCAAGGGTACTAATAGTTATGAAAATGATAACATTTTTACAATATGCGATTCCATTTGCTAGGATGATTTTCTTTGGAATGGTGTTAACATGGCCTAGCAGGTACATACACTTGCAAACTGCAGTTTTTAGTAATACTTGGAGTAAAGGAGTGGGTTATATTTTCCTCCTTGTTTTTTTTTCTTCTAAATGTAGGGGTTCATTCAAATTTTCCTCTGTGTTCTCTCTTTCTTTTATTTTTTTAATAAAAATTTAACCAAGCATTTGTATTGACACAAGTGTTTACAGTATCATTGGTTTGGTAACCATTTGTGATTTTGTATTTATTCATTCAACACTCACTCACATGATTCAAAGGGGGTGACAAAGAGAGGAAGGGACATGATGGTACAGGCTGGGCAAATGTTTGAAACAAATAGTGGGGGTAGTAGCAAAAGCAGCAAACTTTAAACAAAGGGGGGGGGGGAGGAACATGGGAGATGAAGTTGTAAATTAATAATGATGATATCCTTAATACTTATAAAATTAATGGTACTAAGGATAATAAGGGTAAGTTAATGATAGTAATAATAATAATGATAATAAAAATAGTAAAATTAATAATAATATTAATAATAACAATAATGATAATAAGAATAATAATGATGATAATAATAATGATAATGATAATAATAATTATAGTATAACAGATATGTGATTTTATTTACTAAAGTGATGATCTTAGTAGTGGTGGTAGTATAGCACAACAAGTGCATTTAAAGCAAACATTCCATAAATAGTAATTTGGAATGGGAGGAGTTGATCTTCTTTTCTCCTTTTTTCTGTTTCCCCTTATCTATAAGGGTTGAAACCATCATTTTGAAACAAATAAAACAAGCATTTATACTTTCACTATTCTTTACGTAAGGGATTTTCCATTGGTCTTTTGACCATATGTGATCTTTTTAATCATTCACTCACCATTTCACTCACAGTTTCTGCTTTCTTTCTCGCACTCATGTATACCAAATTTGTAATACAGTAATGAAGAATACGTATGATTTACTCTGGAAACAGTTGTGATATTTTGTGCGTGTACATAAATGATATTAAGTGTGTGTTATATGTGCGGTGTTTGTATCTGGCTGAGTTTCTACATGTCCATATGAGATATCTATAATAAGAAAGAGCTGTCAGTAGTCTTGTATGTATGTCTTTTGCTGATTTTGGTATAGTGTTGAGGAAAATTGCTTTATATATGTCGGTTTGTTTGCCTGTGTGCGTTTGTATGAGGTGTTTGAGTGTTTCGCGTATGGCTGTAATTGTTTGACATGTATAATAAATGTGTTCCTCTGTCTCTGTTGTGTTGTTTCTACATAGCTGGCACTGTGATATTTGTTTGAATTTGTATGCTTCTGTCTGTGTTGTCGGTGTCATATTGTATAACAGTCTATATGTGATCTCCCTAGCTTTTGGTGTTATGTGTTTGTTGTGTAGGTTTGAAAAGGTGCATGTGAAGTCAGACATGAAGTATTTGTGTCCTCTTTTAATCCTAAGTTTGAGTGATGGTGCTTGCTCTCTAACTAAATGTTTGTATATTTTGTGTGTTGTTTGCTGTATTAAATGTTCATGTCTTTGTATTGCCTGTATGCATATCTGGTAGAATGTTGGCAGTGTTCCCTGGTAGTGTGCAGTTGCATTGTTAAGAGGTGTGACGTGTTTTATGTTATGTGCTATATAATATAAAGCTAATCTATGTTGTTCTGGATGTCTGATGATTTTACCTATGTGACTGATTCTAAGTGACAGTATTTTTGTGTGGATGTCCTGTAGTGCAATCCCTCCTTGTCGTTTGTCCTGTATGAGTGTTTTGTGCTTGATGCTGTGTATTGTGTTGGTGAAGATGAAGCGTCTGATTTGTATGTTTATGTTTGTGATGGTCTGTTTGGGAGGGTCTAGTACTGTTGCTAAGTATAATATTTTGGGTATTATGTATGTGTTGACTATTGTGCTTCTACCAAATATTGTGGATGTTTTGTACCTGTACCTATGTAACATGTCTATGATCTGTTCAGTCAGTGAGTGCCATGTCTGTTTGTGTGTTTTTGTGGGATCACATGGAAATGTGATCCCATACAGCTTCATGGTGTCTGTGTGTCTCAGGTCTGGAGGGAAATCAGACTTTTGTTTCCACTTTCCTAGACCCATTATCTGTGACTTCTGTATATTTACTTTGGCTCCACTGCCTTTTCCAAAATGGGTAAAGGTGTAGAGTATGTTCCTTATTGAGATGTTGCTAGTGGGAAAGAAGGCAGTGTCATCTGCATAAGCGATGAGCTTCTGCTCTCCTATCCCATGCAGGAAGGTTCCTTTAATATTAGTGTCTTGTCTTATCTTCTCTAGTAAAGGCTCTAAGGTGAGTACATACAGTAGTGGTGATAAGGGACATCCCTGTCTTACAGATCTCGTGAGCCTGAAGCTAGCTGTCAGTGAATGGTTCACCAACACTTTGCTCTCAGGATTTTTGTACAAGATCTGTATCCACTGCCTGTAGTACTCTCCTATGTTACAGTGTTCTAGTGTCTTATGCAGGTAAGTGTGGGAAATTCTGTCGAAAGCCTTCTCTTGATCCAAGGACAAGATGGAGGATGGAAAGCCTTTCCCATGTGTGTAGTTGATAATGTCTCTAATGAGGTGGTTGTGGTTGTGTATATTTCTGTCTTTGACACTGCACTGTTGGTCGGGGTGTATGAGTGTTGGCATGAAGGGTTTGAGTTTGTTGGTGAGTGATTTGGCAAGTATCTTATAGTCTGTGTTGAGTAAGGAAATTGGTCTGTAGTTCTTCAGTTGTGTTTTGTCGGTGTTGTCTTTGCATATGAGTGTGATGTAGGACATGTTACAGCTTTCAGGTAACTGTTGTTTGTCAAAGGCTTCCTGATAGACTTTGAGGAGAAGATTGCCTAGGATAGAAAAGAAATGTTGGTAGAATTCTACTGTCAAACCGTCTGGTCCTGGAGTTTTGTCTTTGTTTAGTGTGCTCAATGCCTGTATTATGTCTGTCAGTGTCAGTTCTGTGTCCAGTGTTTCTCTGTCTGTGTCAGGTAATTTCTTTGTGTACTGTAAGAAGTTGTCTTGTATCTGTGTGTCTATTGCCTCTGCTGTGAATAGATATGTGTAGTGTTGCTGGAAAGCTGTCCCTATGTGTGGTGTTTCTGTCTGCATGTTTCCCTGCATGTCTGTTATTTTGCTGATTTGTCTCCTATGCTCTATTGCAATGTACTGTGTACTGGCTGTCTCTTGTGTAATATTGAAAGTATACAAATTAAATTTAAGAAATAAATTTATAACTACAAAGTTGATTCTAAAATTTAAGTATTAAAAAGTTAAAAATATATTCTATAAGAAATATGAATGTATTGTACCTAACATTAACATATTTTACTTACACAGTAATTGTTTAGATTACAGAAAAAAAAGGTGGACGTCTGCTGTTGATTGTTATATTATTTCTAAAATATAATCTATTTTCTCTCTAATTCAAGTAGTCTCCCTTGGAACAATATAGATGTTTATGTCCCCTACTCAAAGAGTAGGGATTGTTTAAAAGTCGACAGGCTCGACTTCATTGCACTGGATTTTTATCGCATATGACTCAGTCTCTTTCGGCAGCATGGAAAGCGTGGCACAAAGCACGATCTCCGTAGCTCTAGCGACGACCCACAGGATTATCTTAGAACATTCACTCATGAACCGAAGGTTCGAGGCCCGGAATCGAACCCACAACCTTCGGAGCCCGAGTCAAATGGCTTATAACCACTTCGCCACGTAGACTCCCGAAATGTACCCTACTTTTTGCTTCTCTAAGTGTTTTTCTTTTAGATATTTTGTAATTCCTCAGAATGCTTGAACATAATTATCAATCAAGGCATTGCTATCATGTTATTATGATCTTTTAACTAATTAACCTAAGCTCTAAGCAGCTAGGGAAATGCATGCGCAGTTGAATTGCATGATTTATTATTATATGTTGGAAGATATCAACATTAATGGGAAAGATTTAAGTATAATAAAGAATATTTACTGGAACCAAGTAGCAGCAATTAAAATGGGAAATAAAGAGGGAAGTTACGAACAGATAAAGCTAGGAGTGCGACAGGGGTGTGTCTTGTCATCGGATCTCTTCTACCTATATATAGCGAAGTAACAATGAGAGAGATAAAAGAGACGCCAGGAATACTAATCGGAGATTATAATATAAATAATATACGCTATGCATTTGATAAAGTATTGGTGGCGGATAATTCAACAGACCTACAACAATTGTTAGACATTGTGATAACAGAGAGTGCAAAGAAAAGACTCTCCTTGAATATCAAGAAAACGGTAACAATGGTGATATGACAGAAAATGTTGACATCAAATTGTGACATAGAAATAGAAGGGAAAATTATTAACCAAGTGGATAATTTTAAATACTTAGGGGCATTTATAACATTAGATGGAAGATGTACAACAGAGATTAAGAGCAGAATAGGGCTAACAAAAGCCGCATTTCAGAAAATGAAGAGTACCTTATGCAATATAAGTCACGATGATGATGATGATCACTGAATATAAGAAAGAGAGTGCTGACATGTTATAATGCTATATAGAACCAATGTTGCTGTATGGCAGCGAATCTTGGAATGTAAATGGACAAATCAAGATGAAATTTAAAGCAACAGAGGTGTGGTTCCTGAGACGAATGTTGCGAATTTCTTGGACTGACAGAGTAATTAACAACGACTGCCTGGAACAGGCTAAAGAAACTAGAACATTATATACAACGATAAGAAAGAGACAAACAGCTTTCTTCGGCCATGTGACGAAAAGAGAGGCATTGGAGAACACCGTGATAACTGGAAAGATCGAGGGGAAGAGAGGCAGAAGCAGGCCAAAAGAAATTATGCTGGATGGATTGAGACGGTGGCATGGAGGAATATCATCCGCAGAGTTGATCCAGAACACCAAAGGCCGAGATTTGTGGAGAGCCATGAACGCCTACGACAGCTGGCAGGGCACTTGATGCTGATTATTATTCTCTGAGATATTTATGTTAAAGAAATAGGGGATGGGACGGTTAGAAAGCAATGCACCATTTGGCAGGGAGACAGACAGACAAACAGACAGACAGACAGACAGACAGACAGACAGACAGAGGAGGGTGGGAGAACTATTTGTTCAAAATGAATGAAATTTTAAAATCTTGTAATGACTGTGCAGTGTTTGAAAATATTGCCGGTCCACGTTTTGTATTTACCAATTATGTTGCACGAACTTTACAGTGTGTGAATACAGAACTTGGACAGGCAATATTTTTAAACACAGCACAGTCATTAAAAATACACCCTATATAAATGACATTTCCTCTAATTATAACATTTGTCAATATAAACTCAATAAACTTGCACGGTCTTTCGCCAGCGAGAAAAAGAAAATAAAACAGTGCATGCAGGTCTTGACTGTACCAGGCCAGTGTTTGTCCTGCTCACTTCGCCTATTAATCTGTCACCTCTCTAATTCCTATCACCTAAGCCATAGCCACCAGCCAAATCACTCACCTTTTCGTTGCCTACTTTGGCCTTGAAATCCCAGAGGAAGACAGTCATTTCACAATTTTTACACTTTTTCTCGGCCATGTCTATTTCGTTATAAAATATATCTAAATCTTTTTCTCTATTCTGGTGTTGACGCATATACTTGTTGTAACATGCCTGGGTTCATTAACATTGGGCGTGATGGACCTAAGCGAAAGTGGTACTATATAAACAAGCTAATCGGTCCTGAGAAATAATAGACGGAGGTAAAATGAGGCTGGGTGGTAGGTCCCCGGAAAGGGCAATAAGAAGATAGACGGGGAAGGTTGGAGGTAGTGAGTTTAAGGGGGAGTCGAGGAGGCGTCAGCCCGCTAGTGTGGTTGTGAGGCAGACAGTTTGGGCTGGGGAGTAGTGTTGTGTGGAGTCAGGGGACTGGATAAGTTAGTTGAGGCCTAGACCCAGAGTGGGTTGGATCGAGTGAGTTCGGGCCGGGGAGAGTGGCTGGTTAACTGTCGTGGTGGATTAGATTAAGAAGGCCTGGAGAAGTCAGTGTTATTTGAGTGTTAGGTTGTGATGAGGATATATTCTGGAATTACTGTTACTGGATTTATATATGTTGCCTGTTTCCGTGTTCATTCATCATTAAAGTGATATTCTGTGCGCAAACGCAATCTTGTTCAGTGACTAATAGACGTGTACTACAGCAATGACTTGTGTTTTGGGACATGGGGATAACCCAGCTTACACTCTGCAGTGATATAGAAGGAACATCAGGATCTAGACAACGACCAATCTCATTCTGTTGCAAAAGAGATTGTGACAGAGAGGTTAATGTGGGCTCATCGCTTAGAGAGGATAATGAGTTCAGAGACATTAGTCGGGCGCGCAATTACAACTAGAATTGTATCACAACGAATCATCACCATATCCAGCAGACGGCCCGTTTCAGAACGGCCGAAGAATTAACATACATTTCACAGGAGGCCAGGTAAAAATAACATTGCACACCCGGAGAGGGAGGGTGGACGGTGGATGGTTATCCACAGTACATAGACAGGGTTTACGCCTATGAGAGAACTGTCTAGCGGCGGGACAGTGTCGCTGAGGCCAGCGTGTGTGTTGGGGACCATCGCACGGTGTTTTCACAGGTCGAGAGGCGATTCAGCGCAGGTAAACAGACAGGGCGGTGCGACAGTGGGCAAGTACAGGTAAATACATGTATAAAAACTCACCCGGAGAGGGAAGATTTATGAGGAAGTGTGGAACACACAGAAGTGACAATTGCTGGTCCACCGAAGAGGAATGAAAGACGGGGGCAGGACAGCGATTATTTGTGTATAAAGAAAAGTGTCAGCAGTCGCTGGAAAGGGGGAACATTACTTCACACCACAGCCAGATTCGGTGCGTGTTAATTTTTATAAAGAAATGGTGCGTAAGCAGTGACCGGCTGATGTAAGGTCGGCGAAGATTGTGGGTCTCCACGGGGCTAGAGGTCAGCTGTGTTGGAACAAATAAGACTATAGTACACTGATGTACTGAAATTGAGGTGACCTTGGGAGTCAAGGCTGTGTACAAGGGAAGTTTACTGAGGAAATTTCCACTAGCCATGCAAGATGACTCAGGTGACTGTGAAAGTAGGTCGCAAATGATAAACAATACCAGCTGTTTTGCACCGAAACCAGGATTTATGTTCGTCGTTAACGTCGTTCTGTTATTGTCATAATCGTGTCACCGGGCAAACATTCTTCAGCAGACAATCAGTGGCTGACGCTTCAAGAGTAGTCGAATTTATCTGCCAAAAAGTTACTTTATATACACATTCACAATTCTGGACATTCATCACCATTTTTAACTTTTTTCGGTAAACGTGAATCATTACCATTAATTCGAGAAGATAGCAACCAAACAGGTTCAGACATTTGAGTCAGATCTAATCACTAAGAGGATCCAGGCGATTTTGACACCTACACATACAACTAAAGACTTATGTGCTGTTATTGTTGCACTTTTGTCGGCCTACTGCTTTTGTTCGGTGTACCCGCCATTCGTTTTGTTCCTTTTTAAGTGTCATGTGTGTAATCTGTTGATCTGTGTGTTGTTACTTGTGTCTAGTTGATAGGCATTTTTGCGATTTCTATCTGAATCAGGGTAGGCTTGGCAAAACGATTTTCTTCCTTGTGCTTAAGATATTCTTTAAGGAATATGCTAATAAGTTAGCGTGGTCGTGCGTTCGCATTGGGTGTCCTGAACAATATCGAGAGCCGCGGTGTCTTACGTCAAATCTGTGTATATTAGTTACTGGAGATTACTTGTTCTTCTTTCTTTATATTTGCATATAATATCGGGTTAATTCGGATAGATGGTATTATTGTAATTCTCACGTTAAAAAATCTCCTATCTAGATGGGGATTTTTATGCGCACTAATTTTTGTCTACATGGGCTTGTCGATGTCAGTTTTTTTATTATTTATTTCTATGTAATCATCCGTCTGTGTGTCACTAGCCTATGCATGTAGCGTCTCATAGACATCACTTATTGTTTATCATTCATTCGTGGATATATATGTATGTCTTACACTATTTCCAGAAACTTTCTACAACTATTTGTTATATATTCGAGGGAGTATAGGTAATACCCCCCTCACTACTAAATTTCTTATAGAGTGACTGTGTGATGACGAAGGGATATTATCAGCACGACGAATTTACGTAAAGCTTGATTGGTGGTGAACTTAGAAAAGGGACACAAAGACTAGAAGAAGTGTCTTTATATTATAGTTGACTGACGGACAGCTAAGTGTCCACAATTACAAGATGCCTACTTTAATGGAATATATTGAAGCAGGGGAACGGTTAGGCCTGACTGGCAGAGATTTGCACGGGTTTGCAGAAGCAAAAGTGAAAGAATATAATCAATGGGAAGGAGAACAAAAACAGGCTGAGAGAGAACAAAGACAGGGTGAACGGGAAAACAAGCGTCTACAGAAAGAGAAAGAGACAAAAATGAAACTAGAAATGGAAAAACAAAAGTATCAGTTTGAGATTGAGAAGGCGGTTGTAATCAGGAAATTAGAACTAGCGTCAAATGGTCAGAGTGAGGAAGGCAGAAGACATTCGCATTCGTCACAGCGACTAAAACTGCCATATTTTACGGACCGAGACAATCTTCAAGCTTATCTTGGCAGATTTGAGGCTGCAGTTAAGGCTTTAGGTATTCCAGAAGGAGAGTATACTATGAGGCTTAGTGAGTATCTAACAGAAAGGCCCTAGATACCATGTTCAATCTACCTGTGGCAGAAAGAAACAATTATACTATTCTGCGTCAACGCTTGCTTTCAAAGTTCAACCTAGCTGAGCATGAATACAGAACAAAGTTCAGACAATTAGTGCCAGAGACAAGTAAGGATTTTACAGATTTTGCCAATACAGTGAAGAACATATTTAATAAATGGATGGAGCTTGCAGAAGTTGGAAAAGATTTCAGTCGCTTAGTCGATTTGATGCTAAGGGATAAGATATTATCGTCATGTAATGCAGATTTAGTGGCTTTCTTTCAAGAACGCAAACCAAAGGACATAGATACAATGTCTCAGTTTGGGCAAAATTATATGACTGCATTCGAACAGCTCTATTGGCAGACAAATGGGTGAGGACATAGTCTGTACGGCTTATACTAAACAGGATCAGAAACCAGGCATTAAACCAATTTCGAAGAGTGTGGATTCAGCACAGAGGTATGAGCAACAGGGACTTTAAAACAATGGTTTCCAGAGCAACCATTTTGGCAAAGCAGGACGTTACCCATACAAAAGGGGGGATTTGAAGAGACGTCCTAATGGTTATGCTGGATGTTGGAATTGTGGGAGCTGGAAGTACAAAATGGCGGAGTGTGATGTACAACCATCCAGTGGGCCAACGAATAGCAGAAATAAGGAGATCACTTGTTTCAAATGTGGGATAAAGGGCCATTTCAGCTATCAATGTACGGGTGGGGAAACTGAGCACTCTAATGCAGCCCAAGTGATTGAGACACTTAACAATGAGAGTTGTGAGGGATGTAACACAACCAGTAAACCTATCTTGATATGTGGGCACCCATTCCCAGCGATGTCATCGGTACACTTAGGAGGGAGTCTGAGGTTGCACCCTGGATTCGTCAATGATAGTCCAGCGTTAACCCTCAGGGTTTCCGGATGTACGACTATGGGAGTAAGAAAGAGTTTGGTAAACCCCTCGGATTACATAGGAAAAACGGTCAAGTGTATAACGTTTAATGGAACAGTAGAATTTTAGCCATTGGCCGAGATCACAGTGACAACGCCATTTATCACAGGGATAGTGACAGCGTGTGTCCTAGACTCCCCAGTGGCAGATCTGATCATTGGAAACATACCAACAGTCAAAGAATGTACAGAAGAAGAAATCGAGAACTGGTATCAAAAATATGAGGTGAGAAGTGCCAAGTAGCAGCGCAGAGGACATGACGCAAAAATAGAGAGTGCGAGAAACTCCCGAACCAAAGCTTACATGAAACTAGGAGGCTGACGTAGAAAGGAGAAGACGTCAGAAAAATTGTCAACAACAATAAACATTCGGATAAGAGAGCTGGACAAGAGAGGCAGCACGTTGAAGTTATCTGGAACGTGGAAGATATTTACTGGCAGGACAACGTTATCATGGCCAACACATATTGCAGAGGATAACGAGAAGATTCATGAACGATATATATGAACCCACAATAATGGACAGATGTGAACATATCAGAACTGGACTTAGAACGTCACGGCAAGGTGAAATCTATCCAGATTGGGAATGACAGAAGGGCCAGGACATGGACTTGAGAATCATTATATTAGGGTCTAGCGCCTTCAACGATTTATTGTCTACATTTAATATTGTAATTACCGTCCCGCCTGGCAATAACAGGCCCGGTAAACATAAATTGTTATTTTTTTCATTGATCGTGTTGAAATGCGACAGACTTGTCCGTTGGGCAAATAAATTATGCCTTCAGCTACATGATTGCCGGCTTTCAAGTCTTTCATTGCCGTTAATTTTGCATGCTTCAAGAATTGTTGGAGTTGTGTCACACCCTGGACCATTTATCGTTGCTGAGTTATGTTTGAAGTTATCAAGACACATTCTAGCAAGAAGCAACGCGGTAGTTACTAGAAGACAAACAAGATTAGATACTATAGCTGAGGAAGAGATGACACGAAAAGTAGACACCGAGACTGATAGTACAACTGAGCAGGTGAGAATGGATCTCAAACAGAGCTTTAGTGACTCCCATAGACAAGATACTACTCTGGACAAATGTTTTCAATGGTGTAGTAAAGTAGAACATAGGCAGTCAAAGAAGGGTAGATGGTGCTTCGAAATGAAGAACAATATTCTCACTCGCCGTTTTTCAGATGACAAAACTTCACGTAGGCAAGTAGTGGTACCCTTAGCATATAGAGAGATAATTATGAGAACAGCACACACCATTCCATTCGCAGGGCACATGGGAATAGCGCGTACACAACATAGAGTCCTATCCCAGTTTAATTGTCCAGGGTTTAGCAAAGATATAATAATATATTGTAGGTCCTGTACAACGTGTCAGAAAATGTAGCCGAAAGGAAAGACGGCAAAAGCACCGGTACAAGCTACAGACCTGAAAGTGAGATCGTTTCAAAAAGTGGCCATCGACATCATTGGCCCATTACCAGTGATGTCCAACAGGGGTCATGGGTATATCTTGACCATGGTTGATTTTTGCACCAGGTGGTTAGAGGCAGTTCCGTTAAAACACATTACGACAGAAGCCGTAGCTGAAGCATTGTTAACGTTATTTTCAAGGTTAGTTAGGTTTCCCTAACGAAATGTTATCAGGGTCGACAATTTACCTCTCAGATGATGAAAGAAGTGAACATACTGTTGAACATTACACAAGTTTGCACATCAGTTTATCGCCCAATGAGCATCGGAATCTGTGAAAAATGAACGGGTCCCTTAAGCATATGCTAGCTAAAGTCACTGCAGAGCAACCAAGTGATTGGGATAAGTACTTACCAGCTATCCTGTTCGCATATAGAGAAGTACCACATGAAAGCATTGGATTCTCACCATTTGAGTTGTTGTATGGGGCAAACCCAAGAGGCCCCATGACCATATTGAAAGAGATAATAACAGGGAAGAGTAACGATAGTAATACGATTTCGTGGTATGACTTAGTCGTGAATATTAGAGACCGAATTATTACCGCATGCCAGAATGCACGTGATGCCCTGGAAATGTCTGGGGCTAGGTATAGACAGTATACTAATAGAAAGTCAAAGTTGGTCTCTTTCCAAGATAATGAGGTGTTACTTCTGCTGCCAGACATATATAATAAGTTGTTAGTGACCTGGCAAGGCCCATTCAGAATTGTCAGTAAAGTGTCAGATGTGGACTACAGGGTGGATGTGAAAGGGAAACACAAAGTGTATCATGTTAACATGCTAAGACAATTCGCTCCACGACCAGAAGCCTTACAGCCCGTCACAGAGGCAATTATTGACGAGGAGGCAAGTCAGACAGCGTGTTATGTTGTCATTGACGAAGAAGCATCAAGCGACAATGACGTGCAGATGCACTTACCAATCGTGGCACTGAGACAGACAGAAACACGGAAAGATGTGTCCATTAATGATAGCCTGGAACTTAGTGACAAAGCAAGGCTAGTCAAGATATTACAGAAATACTCTGATGTCCTGACGGATATACCAAGGTAGAAAGACTTGATGACACATGACATCAAGCTAACAGAGGACCAACCAATTAGAGTGAAACCATACCCTATCCCACATCATTACAGAGCAACGGTAGACAGTGAGATAACAGAGTTACTGAAAAATGGGTATAATTTCCAGATCAAACTCCCCATACTCGTTCCCCATGGTAGTCACTAGGAAGAAGGACAATAACTTACGATTGTGTATAGATTTCGGGAGATTGAACACCATCACTTTTGTAGATCCGGAGCCCATGGTCAGTACTGATGATTTACTGACGCAAATATCTTCTGCAAAGTATTTTAGCAAGTTGGATTTGGCAAAAGGGTACTGGTAAATACCCATGAGTAAAACAGCCAAACCGCTAACAGCGTTTGCCACCCCACAGGGGGTATTTCAGTGGAATTACATGCCGTTTGTGCTAGTTAACTCACCAGCAACGTTCGTGAGGATGATGAGGACACTGTTACAGGGACACAAGGGTGTTATCAATTATATAGACGACATTTGCCTGTTCAGTAAAAACATGGGAGATCACGTGGCAGGGTTAGAATCCTTGTTAAAGAGTTTGAGACAACATAACTTGACTGTGAAGCCGTCCAAAGTTCAAATTGGATATGAGGAAATAAGTTTCCTTGGACATGTTATTGACAGCGGGGTACTGAAACCAGAAGATACAAATGTGAAAAAGATTCTGGATACCCAAATACCTAAAACGAAGAAGCAAGTTAGGAGCTTACTCGGGTTAGTGTAACAGTATGTGTAGTTTGGGTTATAATTAGGATCTAGTGGGGAATTAGAGATACAGCACGATTGAGCATTATGAGTGAAAGCGGAGAGAGATGCTCAATCGTGACGTATTGTTGTTGTGAAGATCAGTCAACATCCGATATTCCAGCAAGGCAGACACGGCTTGTCATCTTACGCAAATAAACAAACTTTTATTCAACCTTCGACTTTATTACTTCTTTCTACACTATGACAGAAGTAAATATGGAGCCGTATGTCCAGGATTCTGAATTGAGCCGTCCGGCTACCACGCGAAGTACTATATAACTCAGAAGATAAAAGTATCAAGAGGCTTTTCTAGAGCCGTGGCTGAATTGTAATGTCATCAGGGAACTGGTAATGGCCGTTAACTGAATCTCAGCCTTCAACGCTTTCCAGGGCCGCGATCTGAACTCTGGAGTTTCAAAAGAAAAGGCTTACTATTTCCAAGCGCCAGCCAATGAACGTTATCAAATTCAAGGGGCCTCCCATGGCCGTTGCAGGAATCCTATCGTTTTTCAAGAAGAGCCATCCTGTCCTGGGACCTTGAGAAAATCAGAAATTCAAGTTGAACATTTGTCGGGCTCAACTAATCATGGAAAAAGCCTCGTAAATTCGTGATCGGGCTTCTTGAAACTAATTGTCATTGGGCTTCGGTTGACCTTGACAATTTTTTGGGCCTTGTCAATCCTACGACCCAAACACACCTGATCCATTTTTGGGCCTTGTCAATCCTACGACCCAAACACACCTGATCCATTTTTGGGCCTTGTCAATCCTACGACCCAAATGTATGACCCATCCCAAATGACGATGAAATACCCACTCGAGAATCAAGGAAGGGACCCAACCAGGGGTCGAAAATAATCCAGGCATCCCATGAGACGGGACCCAAGCAGGAAGAGTGTCCAGCAGCCCACGAGAAGGACGAAATTATCTGAGGACGAGAGGGGATATCTGAACTCCGCCACCGGAACTCTGGAACTAATTGTCAGTTGATGCGGGCTCGTGTAAGTGAACTGGATCCGTCAGCGAGCAAAAGAAGGTAACTGTTTAATTAAGGAGACAATTTGTATTTCCTGGATCTCCGGTGATGTGCCGTAATTTCTTAGTTAGAGCAGAGTCTAAAACATTATTGTACTCTAAGAAACAGGTACGAGGATTTATAGTGAACTTTTTGGTTTCAATATGAGTTATTGAAGACAGGGTTCTTCCTTCCTCTACGCTGACAGGATATTGATGGTGATTCGTGTAATTAATATTACAACTGGTGCTCTTTAGGGATTAACAAAGTGAAATTTTTGCGATTCTGGAACTAAATAACTAATTGAACAGTTTTATGGACTGTGGGAATTGTGTGTTGTAAATTAGTAAATTTATGTGATTCATAAATAGGGTAATTAATTAACCAGTTTTTAGAAACAAATAATTTGAAATTGTGTGCTTCTTGGTTCTTTGCTTGCTTTCTTTCAGTATTTTCAGCATGGCGGAACAGGACACCCTAGCGCATCCTCCTTAAATTAAGAAATTGAAATTGTGTGCTTTTTTGTTCTTTGCTTGCTTTCTTTCGGTATTTTCAGCATGACGGAACCAGACAACTTGGCCCAGGTGTTGACGGGAGTGGGAACAGCGGTAGGAAAATTAAATATGATAATCAACCAACAAGGATTGACAACAGAAATTTTGAGGTTTAGTGGTCAGGCCAGAGACTTTAAGAAATGGGTTACTTCTATTGAAAAATATGCATACTTAATTTCAGCAACAGACGAGGAAAAAATGAGATTGGCTTATCAGACGGCAACGGAACCAGTTTCGGATCATATAAGGAGGAAATTAGAGTAGATGAGACATGGGAACAATTCAAAGAAGATTTAGCCAGAAAATACGCAGAGATAACGGATCCGCAACATGCATTTTCGGTGTTGAGGCAGGCTAAACAAAATAGCAGAGAGACGGTACAGTTGTTTAGTGATAGATTGATTAACTTGGCGGAAGAAGCATTTTTAGGACAGAATGTAAGAGGAGAAGAGGTAGAGAGGATGTTAGTGGGAATTTTTGTAGATGGCATAAATTCTGATGGTTTGAAACTTAAACTAATGAGAGAAAACCCTGAGAGATTATCGCAAGCAGTTGATATTGCTGTACAAGAAGAAAATTTGAGACGTAGGTTTAGATTAAGAACAGGACGAGAAGTGGGAAGTAATCGAGATGACAGAGTTGAGGAACCTATGGAAATAGGACAAACAAGATTCGGATGGAATAGGAGAGGAGGTATACAGACGTTACAAGGTAGAAATAGGTATGATAATGAGGAAAGAAGAAATATGAGATACCCTACAAGAGAAACAGTAGGTAACACAAATAGTACAAATATTGTCTGTTGGAATTGTGGTCAACGGGGACATGTTTTTCGGTTTTGTAATAACAGGCGTGTCCAGTCGAATACACAGGGTAGACATGACAATAATAGGGTGAGTAGGAATGTTGTAGATGGATACAGGAATTTTACAGGTACAAGAACACAGGAAAATCGGCGCCCTACCTATTAGGCAGGACCTATGATAGGAGGGTAAATAATAAGGTCCCAAGGGTTAGAGAATATGTTAATAACAGGTATAATAGCTCGAACAGAGAATATTTTCAACTAGATGAAGTCAAGAAATTTATAGAAGATAAAACAGATTATAGCTCTTGTATATTAGAAATAGGAAAGTATAGAGTTCGTACATTAATTGATTCGGGAGCTCAGGTTAGTGTAGTAAAAGAAAGTTTTCTATATAATATAGTAAGAAATTGTAGAGTATTTAAGAGTCATAATAATTTACACTCTGTTACGGGACAGAATTTACAAGTAGTGGGACAAACAATGATAAATTTTAAGTTAGGAGGGATCAACATAAGACACCTTTTTCATGTAGTCAAGGGCTTAAATAGAAACATGTTAATAGGAAGAGATTTTTTAATAAAAAATGGAGTAAGACTTTTATATGATTTACACAAATTAAAATTCAGGGACGTCTATATAGATATGCAAGAAGACATGCATATATCAGCACTAGTTAGAGTTAAAATGACAACGACATTAAAACCACAGTCGGTTAATTTGATACAAGTGAAGCTGAAGAAAAACCCATATTATGTAGAAGGAAACACAGTCAGAATCACTGAATTACAAGAGGAAATAATTGATGAGCCTGGTTTGGAAGTTCCGGATGGAATAATAGCGTTAGATAAACACTTAACCTTTCCAGTTATGGTGATTAACAACACAGGTAGAGAAATTAAATTATACAGAGGGTGTGTAGTAGCGAAAATAGAACAGAACGTTAGTGAAATATTGGCAACGGATAGAGTAGAAATGCCGGGAACTAATTATTCACAGTCTTCTAGTGAAAGAAGTAATAACAGACGCGGACGCGGAAGTAGAGGAAACACACGAATGAATGAATTGATCCATCCATTCAAAAGAAATACAGCACAAATACATTCACTAGATAAACAGACAAGAGAACAGGAATTGTTGGCACAGTTAAAGACTTCACCAGAAAATAAAGAAGTATTGGAACAGTTTATAAAGGAGAATCAGGATGTGTTTGCAATTAGTGATTTAGAGTTGGGTAAGACAAAAACGGTAACAATGGAGATAGATACGGGAGACCATCCGCCGATTAGCTTAAAACCATATAGAACTCCCTTAAGAAATAGAGAAATTGTAGAAAAGGCAATAGAAGAAATGTTGAAAGCAGGGATAATCAAAAGATCAAAATCAGAGTGGTCATCTCCGGTGGTAATTGTGGCCAAACCTGATGGTTCGAGTCGATTCTGTTGCGACTATCGGGCGTTGAACAAAATTACTAAAAATGTAGCATATCCACTACCAGTGATAGATGATATTTTGGGGTTGCTAAATGGCGCTACATTTTTTACGACGTTAGACGCAAGAGCAGGATTTTGGTGCATTCCGATGTCGGCAGACGCGCAGAGAAAAAGTGCTTTCTGTACTCATATGGGTTCTTATGAATTTTTACGTATGCCTTTTGGAGTCAAAACTGCGCCATCTCACTACATGCTCTTAATAAATGAAGTTTTAGAAGGTATGCAAAGGTTCGCTCTTGCTTATATTGATGATATTCTGATTTTTACTTCTGGAAATGTGGAGGATCATTTGAAACATATAAAGTTAGTGTTTGACAGGTTAAGAAAACATGATGTGAAGTTAAAGCTCAGTAAATGCCAATTTTTAAAGACAGAAACAAAATATTTGGGGTATATTATAAATAGAGAAGGTATAAAACCAGACCAGGACAAAATAAAGGTTATTAAAGAGTTACCTGCTCCAACTAACGTTAAGGAGGTACGCGCCTTTATAGGAACATGCGCGTATTATAGGCGGTTTGTCCCAGCGTTTTCAAAAATAGCTGAACCTATTACAAACTTAACAGGCAAGTACGCTAGGTTTAAGTGGGATGACGAGTGTCAAAAAGCGTTCGAGTATTTAAAAAACAGTTTAACACTGGTACCACTGTTGACGCATCCAGACTTAAACAAACAGTTGATACTGTACACAGATGCTTCAGACAATGCAGTAGGAGCGTGTTTGGTGCAACCATATGAAGGAAAAGAGTCTGGAATACCAGGGGTTAAAAATGAAAGGCCTATATACTTCTTGTCGCATAAACTTAGCAGATCACAAAGAAAGTGGACGACTATTGAGAAGGAGGCTTACGCAATACATTACGCTCTTCAAAAACTAAATTACTACTTACATAACGCAAATTTTGTTATTAGAACTGACCATATGCCTTTAAAGTCTTTTTTAGAAGCCCCAGTGCAGAACAGGAAAATACAAACCTGGGCATTGAACTTACAGGGATATAATACGAAAATTGAGTACATTCCAGGTAAGATTAACACATGCGCTGATTTACTGTCTAGGATTCCCTATCCACAGGTGTCAGGTGACACAGAAGATGAAGGAGAACCAGAGATTGACGATCGAAACTGGCAAGTAAATATTTTAGATTCTGCTAAAATAGTTAGAGGAGAAATTGATAGTCTACCATCGGACCAAGAGTCTGAACATAGGGAAGATGATCTACACTTAGGAAAATTTAATATGAAAGAGGAGCAGGACCTGGACCCAAAAGTGATACAAATAAAAGAAAAATTAAGAGAAACAGAAGATAACAAATATAAAAGGAATTATTTGGTTTTACAAGAGGATGGACATTTATACTACATGTCTGAAAGGAACGAACAACTGAGGAAATACATTCCAAAACATTTAGAAAATGAACTTTTAAAGGCATATCATGATGAAAATGGACATTTAGGTAGAGACAAATTGGTGAAGGCGCTTACAAGTAAATATTACTGGCCAAATTTATTTAAATCTGCATATAAATATGTGGATACCTGTGAGAAGTGCAGATTGAGGAACATGAAAACAATAAAGTGTCCCTTGCAGGATACTGACATTCCTCAGTTCCCAATGCAAAAGATTAGTTTAGATATATCGGGTCCACACCCCAGAACATTGTCAGGAAACGTGTATTTGATTCATATAGTAGATGTTTACAGTCTTTGGCCGGAGGTTTATGCAATTCCGGATAAGAGTGCAGATACAGTAGTCAATATTTTTTTACAAGAGTTTGTCCCAAGATTTAGTTGTCCACAAAGTATACTTACAGACAATGGTAAAGAATTTATAAATAAGAAATTTGAAAAGTTGTTAAATGATTTAAATATAAAACATATAAAGACATCATATTATAGACCTACTTCCAATGCTAGAAACGAGCGTCAACATCAGACGTTATATAGCATTATATCAAAGATTGTAGATGAACATGAAAGGGATTGGGATTTGTTTTTAGGACCTGCCCTTAACGCCATTCGTACTAATCAAAATGAAAGCACGGGTTTTTCACCATATTATTTAATATACGGGAGAGAACCGATACTACCTATAGACAATCTATTAAAACCTAGACGGAAATATATGGGTGAAGACTTTCAAGAGGTTATAATACAGGAAATGCATAAAGCACACGTAAGACTAAGGAATAATATAATTAAAGCTAGGGAAAGGCAGAAAAAGTACAAGAATATAAATACAAACTTGCAGGAATTTAAGGTTGGTGATAGGGTCTATTACAAGAAGCATAGGAGAAACTCTAAGTTTGATAATCGTTGGATTCCAGGGTATTATATTTTGGAAAAACTAGGTAAAGTATCGTATAAAATCAAGAACCAGGTCACGGGACATGTAGCAAGGGCACACGTGGAACACTTAAGGAGAGATGAAGAAGAGATAGAATATAATAATAATAATAATTATTATTCAGACACAAGGTTTTTAGATGAACAACTCGTTAGAGGTGCTACAGTAACCCCAGGCGTTAGAAGAGATCCAGCACAAAATCGCTTATTAGCAACTCCAGGTTTTGATGATACTCAAGAACAGACGATACCGAAAACAATAGAAGAAGAAAAGTTGAATGAGACTCATTATGATAGTATGGAGGAGGAAATAAGTGCTCCGTTTAGGAACACTAGACAGGCAACGAAAAGGAGAATGGATAGACAAAGAGATAGAGAAGTGAAAAGACAGAGGAGAATTAGGGATTATTCAACGAGCGGGGAGGATATGCCGTTACTAGAAAGATCCTTGAGGAATAGTGATCGACAAATTAGATGGGATATTGAACAAAAGAGATTAGCGGCAGCTAAAGAGAGACATACAGACGAAGAAGAAGAAATGGATGAAAAGTCAGAGTCAAGTAGTAGTAGTATGGAGGAAACAAATGGATTGTACGAAGAAGAAGACATTGATGTAGAATTAGCATTGGTTCAAAGAAATTTAGAGTTATTGAAGAAGTGGAACCGTAGGAAGTAGATAAGTAGAGAATATTGCAGATAGCAATTTATAAGTGTTAGAATTCGAAAATGAAGAAGATGACTCTTGGTATTTTTATAATCAATATGGAGGTAGTTTTGAATGAAGTATATGTATATATTTGGTTATTTCTCTATGGGGTGGAATTGATGGTTGATTTTTTAGTAGCTTAGACAAATTGAAGGGAAATAATTGGCAGGTAGGGCCACAAGTAAATAGATGAGTGGATGGTGAATACTACATTAGTATAGATAAGAGGACTTGTACTGTAGTTTACAGTGATTAATTAAGAGGATTTTCCGGGTAGTATGATGTGTTTGGAGTTAGGCTAGAAAAAGGAGGAATTAATGTTTGTACTATTTGTTATCATTGATATCGGCAGATATGGTTATAAGATTTGGATATTGGTCTGTAAGTAACAGATACACATATGTAGCATTGAATTGATGGGTTTACTTGGAATGGTAAACTTGAAATTGACGAGAGGAATGAAGAAAAAAAAAAAAAGAAAAGCTAGTAGTGTTGAATCAATATTTTTTTTTGATAATAACAATTATTATTGACGGAAACTGAAGATAAATTTTGAAACTTTATTCATAAAGTATGTATGGAAAGAGAAGTGTGATTACTTCTTACTTTTTCCTTTCTTTTTCTTATTTTCCTAAGTGCGCACTAACTCAATCTAACATATCTTTTCTGTGAGAATGTGAAATAGGGGATAAGGGAAATATCTTCAGTTTTGTCAATCATAATTTTAATGAACAATTTAAATTTAAAAGCGGTTCGCTTACAGAGAGTTGTAGGAAGTTTTGTAGAGAATTTGGTGGGGAGTTTTTGGTATTATTGATATACTGGGAAGTATGTCTCTGGTTAGCAATTGGCTATGATGAGGTAGGAAAATGAGAATGGAGTTAGGAAATATATAAATGGAATGGCCTGAATAAATAGAGATGTGGTACATTATTAGTATGGTTGTTGGGGCCACTATACGTAATAATTTTAAGAAAGTTTACTTGGAAAATCTTTGTTTATTCACTTGGAGTTTTATTTTCGTGTAACTGGGCAATGATGGTTGTTAATTGATTATTTTATTGAGACTATGTTTCAATGCTATATGTATATGAATTATGTTTTATTTCATGCTTGGTTTGGTTTTATAAAAAGTTAGTTTAAGTAAGTTAGGATCGTTGAGTTTATAGTGCTTTGAGTAAAACACTATTGGACCGTAAAAGTGTCTAATAATGATATAATATTTGCTTTTGGGTTGATAAAATGCATGCCATATTAATTTTGAAAATGTGTTTTAATTGGATAATTGTGACGCCTTGTTTTGATTTAGTTTTGCGTAAACAGTTGGATTGATAGATTAAGTGATGTGGTTAATGAATTGGTTTTAAGTTTGGTTAGAATATTAGTTAACTTTTCAAATACAGGGGGCTTTATAAAAAAAAAAAAGCCCTTTCGTTCAGAAAGGAATTATAAAATTATTGAGGGAGAGTATGGAGACATAGGCGGTTGGGAAGGTTAGGTTGCTTGAAAAGCTTCGAATATATAAGTAGAGTATAAGTAGATAGAAGTTTAAGGGAAAAACTGTGAATAGCAGCATATAGAAGAAATACATAGGGGGATAAAGGGCAGATCATGGGACATGAAGGGGGCAAGAAATAGGTGCTGTGAAAAACCAGCTTTAATTATATTAAAGGTGTTCATAAAAATTGAACATAATCTCATGCTAAAAGGTGAGATAACGCAATTTGGACAAGATTGTGGTTGGAAATTTTAAATGTTGAAGATATAAGGATTGAAACTTACGTAAAAAGGTCTATTTCATAAAGGGTTGTATATATAAAGCTTGTAAAACATTATATCAACTTGGTTTATAGAAAACAAAGATCTATTTTTGTATGACGTATTTATAAGAAAAAAAAATTTGATTGTACAAATTTTTTTATTGGCAAAGGAGGTAAATGTGGTTGTGTGGAATATGCGTTTCTTTGTGCTTATCTTGACTATTTATTCCTTTTACTGGGTGCACCCCTTCTTTACTTCTTCTAAATACGTTGTTCTCGTTGTTCGGGTTGTCTTGTATTGAGAAATGCGAGTGATTTCCTAATGCCAGTTGTACTAATACGATTTTACGAGCCATTTTGTTTATAATATGCATATTTTATATAGGAACTTGAGGAGCCAAGGAATATATAGTGGATCGCTATATAGTTTGGGGAAATGAAAGAAGAGTAGAAATGGTAAGTTCAAAAAGGGTTACAGTACATGGTACGAGGTATAGAGGTAAAATGGAAGAAGAAGTATATAGGAGTTACTACTTGACAAATCTAGAGAAGAATTAGGGGGATTAGGAGTAAAGATTTTTCCTTCTAAAGGAAAATTCTTTATCAACATGGGGAGGTGTAACAGTATGTGTAGTTTGGGTTATAATTAGGATCTAGTGGGGAATTAGAGATACAGCACGATTGAGCATTATGAGTGAAAGCGGAGAGAGATGCTCAATCGTGACGTATTGTTGTTGTGAAGATCAGTCAACATCCGATATTCCAGCAAGGCAGACACGGCTTGTCATCTTACGCAAATAAACAAACTTTTATTCAACCTTCGACTTTATTACTTCTTTCTACACTATGACATTAGCAAACTTCTATAATAAGTTTATAAAAAACTTTTCTGCCATCACGTCAGTGGTGTCCGAGTTGACTAAAAAAAAAAAAAGGGCTAACCTTACAAAGTTGTATGGGCGCAGCAGTGTGCCGATACACTTAGAAAGATTAAGCAGGTATTTTCCAGTTATCCCATTTTAATACTCCCTAATCTGCATCGACAATTTACCCTCCGGGTAGACGCATCATCGACAGGAATCGGAGAATGTTTGATGCAAGAAAACTAACGCCACCAGAGGAACATTACTCAATACTAGAACGTGAGGTCCTGGCGATTGTATGGTTGGTACACAAACTCTCCAGGTATTTGTTGGGAAGACAATTCATTCTACAAACTGACCACAAACTGACCACTTAAGAAAAGTTATATCAAGGGAATGATGAAGAACGCACGGGTTTATTGCTGGAGCATATTGTTGCAGGAATACGCATTTCTGCCGATGCCCATACGGGGCGAAGACAACACAATGGCAGACCTGCTGTCAAGGAATTACCAAGAGCATGAGGCCACATACACAATTAACATGTGGTTCTATATCCTATCTGGCGTGTGTTATTATGGTTTGTTATTAATACAATTAGTTAGTTAGTTAGTTAGTTAGTTAGTTAGTCACGGTTCCAACTTCACAGCAACGGGTCGTCCCCATTATGCTCTGTTCCTGTGACAGTGAATATCACATAAAACGCTCCCCACTGCCCAATGTGAAAAGTGGAAAAGACAGGAGTCTCGACAAACAACAGCCCGCACAGATACACTGTGCATAATGCCGCCGCCAGAATGTCAACACAATAGTCCCCCACGAAACATCCAGTTTATCTCTGATGGGATCGGCAGTCATTTTCCCATCTGGATGTTTCGTGGGGGACTATTAATACAATATATTGGGCGATGGAAGACAAAGGCAATGCAGCGCCTCGACATGTATTTATGGACGATTATTAGTTTACTGTACAATTATTGGCAAAGTCGCATAGTTTGTGTGTTCTTGGGGATATTAATAGACCTTCGGGTACACAAATTAGTTTTTTTATTATATGTTGATTATTATGCGATATATTAGCTCACGCATTGGTACACAAGATGGACAGTTGGTTGTATTGATGTGTGGGGAATATGGGAGGTTACTATGATTACTCGATGTATTATTTAGGTGGCAGCTGGAGTAAGATGGAGTCATACTTACGGCTACCCAGGCAATGATACAGGGTCATTATTTTTGTTTTGTGTGAGAAGCATTACTCTCACATCATTTGAAAACGATGTTTTCTTTTAAGGAGGGGGTAGTGTAACATGCCTGGGTTCATTAACAATGGGCGAAAGTAATCTTATATATATAAAATAGAATGTATGTATGTATGTATGTATGTATGTATGTATGTATGTATGGATGGATGTATGGATGGATGGATGGATGGATGGGTGGGTGTGTGTGTGTGTGTGTGTGTGTGTGTGTGTGTGTGTGTGTGTGTGTGTGTGTGTGTGTGTGTGTGTGTGTGTGTTATGTATGTGTTCGCGAATGGTCCATCCGATTGAGATGGAATTTTCTACACCTCCTCTTCTCATTCCGGTGCTGCCAACTGTCATAGTTTGTTAGTGTACAAACAGTTATTTACTTAATATTATTTAATATTGTAATTTACATTATAGTTTACATATAGCGAGGGGACATAACTTTTAATAGCATTGCTATATATGTAAAATTGTTGCATATTTCTCAAATAGGTTTACCTTTTCGCTACAGTTATCTACAGGCATATGCGTTATAATCCTCCTCCTCCTCCTCTTCCCCCTCCTCTTCCCCCTCTTCCTCCTCCCCTCCCCTCCGCCTCCCCCTCTTCATCATCCCCCTCCTCCACATCCTCCTCCCCCTCCTCCTCCCCTCCTCCTTCTTTTCCTCCTCCCCTCCCTCCTCCTCCCCTTCCTCCCCCTTCCCTCTCCTCCTCCTTTTTCTTCTGCTGCTGCTGCTGTCGCCGCTCCATTTACCCAAGTTAATTGTTGGGGGAAGATGTAAAGATTTGTCAAGTGCTCATTCTAATGGGAACGGGAACGGGAGCAGGGGCCGAATATGAATTAAATGAGATGCTCCCCGCCAGGGGTTGGGCGAAGCCGTGGTAGGTCGTCTTTTATGGGAATGGGAACGGGAGCAGGGGCCGAATATGAATTAAATGAGACGCTCCCTGCCAGTGGCTAAGCGAAGCCGGGCCGGGTCAGCTAGTCTATATATATATAAAATAGAATGTATGTCTGTATCTATGTATGTATGTTAATTATGCGTTCGCGAACGGTCCATCCGATTGAGATGCTATTTTCTACAAGTGTTCTTATCATTCCCGTGCAGCCAACTGACATAGTTTGTTAGTTTACAAACAGCTATTTACGTAATAAAATTAAATTTTGTAATTTACATTATAATTTATATAGCGAGGGGACTTAACTTAAGAAAAGTTATATCAAGGGACATAACTTTTAGTAGCATTGCTATATATTTTATATATAATTGTTGCATTGTTATCAAAGCTTTATAAAATGTTTGTCTACAGTTATTTACAGGCATAAGCGTTATAATATATAATGATAACATCTTTAAGGCATTTTTAAAGTTTTCATAAAAATAATGCATCTATTTTAAATACGTGGACATTTTCTAACTCATCTTTTTATTTTTCTTCGACATCTATACAGTCATCCCAGCATTTATTGGGTTTTCGTGATATCTTGGTAAGTTTACGTTCAGTAGTTTCAGATTGCCTTATTTAGTTATTGGGATGAAGATTGTTCTCTTCCAATCTGTTCACAATATTTATGGGAACGGGAGCTTATATGACTACTAATATGAATTAAATGAGACGCTCCCCACCAGGGACTGGGCGAAGTCGGGCCGGGTCGTCTTTTTTGGGAACGGGAGCAGGCGCCGAATATGAATTAAATGAGATGCTCCCCGCCAGGCGTTGGGTGAAGCCGGGCCTGGTCGTCTTTTTTGGGAGCGGGAACGGGAGCAGGGGCCGAATATGAAGTATATGAGATGCTACCTGCCAGGGGCTGGGCGAAGCCGGGGTGGGTCGTCTTTTTGGGGAACGGGAGCAGGGGCCGAATATGAATTAAATGAGATGCTCCCCGCTAGGGGATGGGCGAAGTAGGGCCAGGTCGTCTTTTTTGGGAACGGGGGCAGGGCCGAATATGAATTAAATTAGATGCTCCCCGCCATGGGCCGGGCGAAGCCGGGGCGAGTCGTCTTTTTTGGGAACGGGGGCAGGGCCGAATATGAATTAAATGAGATGCTCCCCGCCAGGGACTGGGCGAAGCCGGGCCGGGTCAGCTAGTTCTATATAAACAAACTAACCGGCCCTGAGAAATAACAGACGGAGGTAAAATGAGGCTGGGTGGTAGGTCCCCGGAAAGGGCAAATAAGAAGATAGACGGGGAAGGTTGGAGGTAGTGAGTTTAAGGAGGGAGTAGAGGAGGCGTCAGCCGGCTAGTGTGGTTGTGAGGCAGACAGTTTGGGCTGGGGAGTAGTGTTGTGTGGAGTCAGGGGACTGGATAAGTTAGTTTAGGCCTAGACCCAGAGTGGGTTGGATCGAGTGAGTTCGGGCTGGGGAGAGTGGCTGGTTAACTTTCGTGGTGGATTAGATTAAGAAGGCCTGGAGAAGGCAGTGTTATTTGAGTGTTAGGTTGTGATGAGGATATATTCTGAAATTACTGTTACTGGATTTATATATGTTGCCTGTTTCCATGTTCATTCATCATTAAAGGGATATTCTGTGCACAAACGCAATCTTGTTAAGTGACTAATAGATGTGTACTACAGAAATGACTTGTGATGTGGGACATAGGGATAACTCAGCTTACACTCTGCAGTGATATAGAAGGAACATTAGGATCTAGACAACGACCAATCTCATTCTGTTGCAAAAGAGATTGTGACACTTGTATTATGTTAATATTCAGAGGTTTGCCATGGAGTTAAAGAATAATACTCTATTTGAGATTGTCCAAAATCCTGTAACTTTCTTAGCACTCATTTGTTCCAAAATTATGCCAACTATTGTGTATGTGAGATGAGGCCAGTTAGTTCAGGATCTTTCATCATAGTGTCCGGCCATACCACAACACAACACAGCAAGTCAGAGGGACCTCACCAAATGAAGCGTCTCTCCGGCCAGGGGTCGACTTCTTCCCGTTGCTCGTGGATAGTCTGGATGCCTTGTTACTATTGCTGAATATGGCATAATACTGTCCATGAATCCGGAACACATGATGTACCTAATATGTCTGTAAAAATCCTGTAACTTAGGAACCTTTCCATCTATCACACACGATCTAAAATAACCGTCTGTCTTGTTGGACAAGGTTACTGACCAAGTCTCTTTGCTATTCCACCTCTCTACCTACTATTGTTATAGTCCATGGAGGTGTTTATAGTTTCTTAAAATCAACTGTCTTGGACACTCAATCACTGATAAACTAGCCTTTTTTATGATAAACACTCTTGGTTTAGACGAGACTATGATTTGTGGAACGGTGTCCCATTGCAGAGGCCATTTAGCAGAACTGCACTCGGTGTGACTGCCATTGTCGACACTTCAGAGTTGTCCTTCAGTTCTCAGATAGTAGAACCTGTCGAAAAGAGAACCCCTAGTGAGAGAAACCCGATTCAGACCTACTATATGTGAGTGTAGTCCAAAGGCCGTACTCAGATATTTATATCCTGATGAACATAGAACTAAACTCTGGCATAAAGCAGAGTTCATCACATTAGCCTGAGATGTGGTAAGAAAGGGAAAGACTAAAGGAAAGTGAAGAAACCCCAGTAGACACCATACCGGAAGATCCTACCATTAACATTTCTCTTATCCCCCGCAACCACTCTCAATCTCGCTGAATATCCTCCCACGACATTGGTCTTACCCTGCCGAGTGAAACGATATATCACTCGATCTAGTTTAAGCTACGCATCAGCCGGCTGCAGCCGACGCTCCTAGAATATGTTCACACAACGCCCCATCACTACACTCGATTCCTAATCTCTATTAATTAAATACCTTATGTAAGCTATTCCGTTACTAGAATTGAAACCATCACCCAATTCACATCATTGACAAATGTCCGTCGCCTTTAAACAACACGGGACACTGTGGTTCCTTTTCTTATTTAGCCTGGAACAGACGAACACTCCTTTCTTATTAATCCATCCTGCACACTAATTGCAAACTGGGTTTTCCACAGCCGAGAACTGTGTGTCTGAATGACGTCACTGCCTTGGCCAGAATCCAGGTGCAGAGAAACTCTCCTGCTTTTCATTTTTCGGATCGTGGTAAACAGAATGCCGACGGTCCCTTTTTGATCTGGGAAATGTTTTCCTGTGCTCACAGACTTTTGGTTGGCGTTTGATCTGGGAAAAACTTTCTCAACAACAAAGTGTTTCGGCGCTTTGAGAAAGCTGTCCCTGGGAATCCATCATTCTGGTCGGCATCTCCAGCAATTCCGTGACAGCGGTCTACTGCCAAATCGCCCACAGCTGTGTTTTGAACGCAGGCAGGCGAGATTACAAACTGCGTCCGTAACGCCTACGCCACGGAGCAGGCTTTTTGTGGTATCCCTCGCGGTTTGGCTGCTCAGTGAACGAAACTTACATTATATTACTTGTTCATTTGATTGTATAATGTTTGGCCCAAACCTACCTTTTTGCTAATCACTGAATTGGTTATGTTATACCTTCTAGTCTCCACGGACTCTCCATTAAATTATACGATCAAAGTAGTCATGGAAAAAACGCATCCAAGACCAAGAGAGAAGATGCTGAACAGTTTGGCACAATGGCATGGAGGACCATTAGTATTAGACATGACTGGCAGTAAACGAGACAGAAGGTTGTGGGCAGTCATGATTACTAACGTCACATGGCATAGACCACAAGAAGAGAAAAGCAAATTTACTTTCAGTAATTTGCAGGCGACTGTGGCTTAGGGTATTGTGCGACGCGCAGTTTCATAATTCCGCGATATACTGAGTCGAGGGTTAGAAATTAGCCGCCGGCGATTTGAAAGTAGACTGCTTAGTGCTTTGCTTGGATTTCGTTAATATGAGACGAAACCCAATGGCACAAAATTGACCTAACATTGTCTAGTAAATCCCATCTTCATCGTGTACCATGGCGATAAGCTGGTTTCGCTAACTCACGCGATCACCATAGTCGTGCATTAGCTTCGTTTTCTTGTCTCTATTATGCCATGTGATAAAGCCATCCAGACTTCTTTGCATTTTCCCTGCCTTTTCCCCCTCAATTTTGCCAGTTGTTATCAAGTTCTCCAATTCTGTCTGTCCATGGTATTCCTTGCATTTTCTACATTTCCACAACCATTAGATGTATTTCGTTTTGTCTGCTCATTGTCCACTTGTCACATCCATATAAAAGTGCATCTTCTATTTAGCATTTAAACATACTTTCTCTCGTTGCAAATAATATCTTTTTATTGGTCAGTATGTTTTCCATTTTGCAAACGGCAACCGTTGCCATAACGATTCTTGCTCTAATCGCTTCAAGGCACCTCCCACCGTATGCTATGACTGTTCCGAGATAGTTGTATCAATTCACTTGTTTAAGAATATCCACATTTATCTATATTTTACATTATGGTATTCATTTTGTTCTTAGGGACGACAATAATCCCTGCCTTCTTACAATTTAACTTTAGCCGTAGTTGTTCAGTGTGTACAATAACCGCATCTACTATATGTTGCAGATTTCGTTCGTTGTCTGCAATCAATACTGTTTCAGTGTTTCATCCGCATATCTTATGTTATCGATGTTATGTCCCCAAATGGTGATTCCTCTGATTTCTTCTAAATTTCTAAAAATATTTTCACTGTATAGGGAAAAAAGATCTGGAGACATTACATATTCCTGTCACACACTTATCTTAATAAAAACAAATAGTGGAACTGCTGTAAAGCTATGAAAATATAAACAATATAAAATAACACTAAGTAATGCCGCTTTACAGACTGTATTATTACTATTACTTTGCATAATTTTATATTGTTTACTTCTCGGCTGATATTGATATTGACCTACTTCATTATCAATCTTTATGCCAGCATGTTGTTTCCAATATGTTTTTATTTTACAAGTCTAAGGTCTTTCCCGTCAATTTGTAGATCTGCAAGCATCTTTATTATATCAACATGTCTTACTTTATCGAAAGCCTTTGTGTAGTCAATGAAGCAAAGATGTAGGTCTTTGCTTACTTCAATCGAACTCTCCATTAATGTTCTCAGCATGCACACAACATTTACTGTACCCTTGTAAATCACAAACAGCCAATTAATGGCAATATGCGCCGATCAATAACGCCATGAAAAGACTCGCCGACAATATGCAAATAATATTGGGTGAGTGTTCTACAGGATTTGTGCCACGTTCTGAGAGTTTGATAACTCTGGAATAGTGAGCTTCAAAATCATAAATGAACAGAGCGGAGAGTTCTTAAGGGCGGCCTCCAACAGGAAAGTGAAGATAAAAGCCAGCTGTTAGAGACCTGTCCTTAGTGCCAGCAGGTTACATTCAAAATTATTGAGCAACAGATTTCGTGCTGATTACAATCATTACATTATTAATTTACAGTTACAGTAATGAATAAATACTTAATGAAAGTTGCAGCTAATAAAGATATCGAAAGAAAAGAGACAATATTTGTCAAACAGTATTAACATAACAGAAGGCTAGAAGAGCCAATTTTGCGATCCTGCCACACAGTAGATGGAATAGCAAAGATATAGGCTTGGTAGGCGGAGGAAGGGTACACTTGTGGATGAGTAAACAGTGCTCACGGCTGTGGGGCGCGGTTACAATAGATGGAAGAGTCAAGTTAGAAAACGCATAAAAAGTGGGTAAAATAGCCAGAAGAGCCATTAATGACCTTCACCTCCCTAAAACCAGCAGACGAGGCAAAACTTTCGTTCCAAGTTTGATTTTGTTTCATTTCGATTCACAGACGGTAAGTGGCTTATTGTCGTTACTTATCTTCAACATTATCTGCTTTAACTTGCAAACTGGACTGTGGAAATTGGGTGCATGAAATTTATTGCAAAGATATTCAAGGAATGTGGCCGGGTACAGTCGTCCTGGTAATCGCTTGCTGCCTACAGAGGCTGCGGGAACGGCGGTTTGAGGTAATTGAGTAAATTGTCGGGTTTTCTACTGTTCTCGTACGTGTTCTGTCTATTACTTCTTATTTTCTAGGGTTTGATTTATACAACCGATATATTAATATATTACAATGTTCACTAGTGTGTTGTTAGCAGTGATTCATCGCGTTCTCTGTAAACAAATATGTAATTTGTCATTTATCGGGATGTTTATTAGGTTTCACCGCTTGTTTCGATCTACATATTTTCGGTTTACAGTTCATTGGCATAACGGATATTACAGGCACCGCAGTCGAAGGATATTCCCCAGCCGCACAGATTGCGGTTCACTCCCCTCTGGCGCTATTCAGCTTCGCAAAGTGGATAAGAGAGAAAGTTGCTTTAACTGATTGCCTGCCAAACAAAAAAGCGGTCCTGACCAAACAGAAATTCAAGGCAGAAAATTTGAAGTAGGGGTGTGTCACAGTAATGCTTTTAAAATGGTTAAAATGGTAGCAGATGTATTGTATTACATATCAAATTAAAGAGGAATTCACAGGGAACATGACAGTGCTAATAATTAATTGATAGGTTACAAATATTATGACAATAATGAGAGGTTTAGTAATAACAATTGAAATTAAAGTGTAAAAAATTCACTTACCAAGGTGTTATTTTCTATCCGTCGCAGCTAATCCAGTTAAATTTAGTGAATAATGTTACACGCAACACTTGTGTTCACGAATATCACAAGAACTGCTCCATAACATCATGTTACACACAACACTTGTGTTCACGAATATCACAAGAACTGCTCCGTAACATGAATAATGGTACACACAACACTTGTGTTCACGATTATCACAAGAACTGCTCCATAACATCATGTTACACACAACACTTGTGTTCACGAATATCACAAGAACTGCTCCGTAACATGAATAATGGTACACACAACACTTGTGTTCACGAATATCACAAGAACTGCTCCATAACATGAATAATGGTACACACAACACTTGTGTTCACGAATATCACAAGAACTGCTCCATAACATGAATAATGGTACATACAACACTTGTGTTCACGAATATCACAAGAACTGCTCCATAACATCATGTTACACACAACACTTGTGTTCAAGAATATCACAAGAACTGCTCCATAACATGAATAAAACACAATGAAATCATAAAATTCTGAAGCACATAATTTTCACACAAAATGGAAAATGTCAGGAACACACCAGGCAGATTACTGAGGAGTAGAGTACTGAGAAACAAAATAAACACTATTTTCTATTTAGTTATAATTATTATTATTCTAAATTTAATTTTTTAAATACTCCTTACATACTTTGTGATAGGCAAAGTAAATTTAGTGGCATATGTGTGGCCTTTTAGCCCAAGTATGAGTCGGCATTTGCCAACATAATATGAGGAACTTTCACTGTTAGATTTCTTTTGAAATAATGACCGTCTTCTAAATTAACTGACTACTGCGCATGGTAGAAGTTTTAAAATCTTTAACAAAGTTCTTTACATCACAATAACTATAATATAAAATTGTTTAAAACGGCAATTTTATTAAAATGTATGAGGTCCATAACCAGAAGGTATTGTCATTTCAAATTTCAAATCACAAGAATTATTTCAAATCACGCCAAACTCAATTTCTCCTAAACAAGAAGCATGCTCTTGCACATGGGCGGAAGCAAAATCTTTCGTTGTAAAGTTTAATTCAATGGGACACTAAAAATTGTGGACTGAAACAGGAGAAATGGATCAATAAACGCACTATATATATCAAACCGACCTATCGGTTCGCGGGTGCCAAAACTAGGGTGGTGGAACCGACCAATCGGTCCACGGCAGAGAATCAGTTTAAAAAGTCGCTTTGGTCAGGGTGGGGAGGGGGGGGGTGGCGATTAGGTACTTCAATTTTAATTCACCGCAAACAAAGAAGAATCCCTTCGAGCCTCATTTGCATCGGTCCGGCAATCATTTTCCGGTTTAGTGTTCGGTGGACTGCTAGACCGATCGATGGTTGTTTTTTTTAGTTTTGGGCCCATAGGGCCCTCACTGTCGTCGACAGTGAGGGCCCTACGGGCCCAAAAACTTAACACCATCCATCGATCGGTCTAGCAGTCCACCGAACACTAAACCGGAAAATGATTGCCGGACCGATGCAAATGAGGCTAGAAGGGATTCTTCTTTGTTTGCGGTGAATTAAAATTGAAGTACCGGCGATTACCCCACCAAATGCCATAATAAGGGAATTGTAGGTATAGTTATACTGTATAGAATAGCTAGCAGTAGCAGTATCATTATAAGAACCGCCTCAGGACACATTTAATTATTTTGATGATCTACTGTATTCTACACTATTCCACACAACTTTACTGTCTTTAGCAAGCTGTGTCCAGTTGATTTCAAATCTGTTTCCTGATAGATTGATCTAAAGAGCCTCAGGAAAAGATGAAACAATTTATGACAAGAGCAAAAATTCCCATGTAGGAAGTCTATTTGAGTATTTGGAAAGCAAATATTATTTGAATAAGGCAATCAGTTAAAGGCTTGAAGACATACTCTTAGAAATGAGGGTCGTTAGCACAATAAAAACCTTACAGCTGGATGAAAAGCATATTTTCAAAATGCACGCATTATCAGCATGGGTTGAAATGTTTTGCCCGAGTAAAGTAGTGAACAACACGTACTATATATATCCTAACTATAATCCAGAAGGTTGAAGCTGGATTTTTATATTTGAATTCTGCAACTGCTACTACTACATTGCCTTAGAGAACTGTTGGTGAAAATTATCCACAAGAATAAACATTTCTAAATAGGAGGTCATTAATCAAGGTCAAGGGCTGTAAGTTTACCCGTAGGCATGAACATGGGTAACACAATAAATATCACTTTTGTCTGGTAGACATGTTTAACAGACTTTGGAAAGTACATTCACACTATACCTATAATGCCCTTATTATGCCCTTACTACTACTACTACTACTACTACTACTGCTGCTGCTGCTGCTGCTGCTGCTACTACTACTACTACTACTACTACTACTACTAATACTACTACTCCTACTACTCTAGACAGACATGACCATGAATGCACCACAGCGTGGTCTATAAGAATAAGAAGACATGATTATGTAATCTGTAGTATATTAAATAGCAAAGCATAATTTAGAAATAAATATCCTGTGTCAGGAAAGTACATTCACACTATACCTATAATGCCCTTATTATGCCCTTACTACTACTACTACTACTACTACTACTACTACTACTACTACTACTACTACTACTACTACTACTACTACTACTACTACTACTGCTACTACTACTGCTACTACTACTGCTACTACTACTGCTACTACTACTGCTACTACTACTACTACTATTACTACTACTACTACTACTACTACTACTACTACTACTACTACTACTACTACTACTACTATACTACTACTACTACTACACTACTACTACTACTACACTACTACTACTACTACTACTACTATACTACTACTATACTACTACTACTACTACTACTACTACTACTACTACTATTGCTACTACTACTACTACTATTACTACTACTACTATTACTACTACTACTACTACTACTACTACTACTACTACTACTACTACTACTACTACTACTACTGCAGACAGACATGATCAAGAACGCCACACAGCGTGGTCTATAAGAATAAGAAGACATGATTATGTAATCTGTAGTATATTAAATAGCAAAGCATAATTTAGAAATAAATACCCTTTGTCAGGAAAGTACATTCATTCTATACCTATAATGCCCTTATTATGCCCTTACTACTACTACTACTACTACTACTACTACTACTACTACTACTACTACTACTACTACTACTCCTACTACTCCTACTACTACTACTACAACTACTATTACTACTCATCATCATCAAGTGCCATGCTGGCTGGCGTAGGCGTTCATGGCTCTCCATAGATCTCGGTCTTTGGTTTTCTGGATCAACTCTGCTGCTGATATTCCTCCATGCCACCATCTCAATCCATCCAGCATCATTTCTCTTGGTCTGCCTCTGCCTCTCTTCCCCTCGATTTTTCCAGTTGTTACGATGTTCTCCAATGCCTCTCTTCTGATCATGTGACCGAAGAAAGATGTTTGTCTCTGTCTTATTGTTGTATATAATGTTCTAGTTTCATTAGCCTGTTTCAGACAGTCGTCGTTAGTTACTCTGGCAGTCCAAGGAATTCGCAACATTCGTCTCAGGAACCACATCTCTGTTGCTTCTAATTTCTTCTTAATTTGTTCATTCACATTCCAAGATTCACTGCCATACAGCAAAACTGGTTCTACATAGCATTTCAGCACTCTCTTTCTTACATTCAGTGATAGTGACTTATTGCATAAGATACTCTTCATTTTCTGAAATGCGGCTTTTGCCTGCCCTATTCTGCTCCTAATCTCTGTTGTACATCTTCCATCTGATGTTATAAATGCCCCTAGGTATCTAAAATTATCCACTTGGTTAACCCTTTACAGGGCAGACGATTGTCCATTTTTTAGCCCTGAACGGGCAAGATTTTTTCAGGTTCAGTAAAATTTCGGGTTGCGTTAGTAAAAATATCACAAATAAGGTGTTAGTCAACCGATTTTAGTTAAATAAACAACACAATGAAGGGAAAAGCATGCAGAATATGTTACTCACGTGATTGTTGCCGGTAATCCATATATGAACACAAATATTTACGAAATACGGCATGTTGTTTGTGATTTTCCGTCATCTATACGGCAATTTACAAACACATTTTCAGAATCATAATCACTTTCTTTAAAGTCCGACTCACGACTGCTAATGCAAAGTAACGCTTTGCACTGATATCTAGCTCCGATTAATAATCAACTTCGTGCCCTTTAATGTCATTTAAATGGAACAGAGCGAAATCTCGGCTATCACTTGAAGAATCGCCGAAATCCATTTTGAAAAACAGCGTAAAAATCCCGAAAACTATCAAAAAAAGTCTGTTCAAAGTCATTGTAGCGCGTTTACAAATGGCGGCCACGTTGTCAAGCTATCGGCGAAAGTGAAAGTAGTCATCGGAAGTGTCGGAAAACCGAGAGATCGCATTTTTAAAACGACTAGTCGTCAAAGACGCGATTGGGCGCTATGCCCGTTTAACGCATCGAACGCTATCAGGCGCTATGCCTGTTAAAGGGTTAAGGATTTTTCCTTCTATTTCTATGTCACATTTTGGTGTCACCATTTTCTTTGATATTACCATTGTTACTGTTTTCTTGATATTCAAGGAGAGTCCTTTCCTTGCACTCTCTGTTACTACAACGTCTAATAATTGTTGTAGGTCTGTTGAATTATCCACCACCAATACTGTGTCATCTGCATAGCATATATTATTTATATTATGACCTCCAACTAGTATTCCTGGCATCTCTTTGATCTCTCTCATTATTACTTCACTATATAGGGAGAAAAGATCTGGTGACAAGACACACCCGTCGTACTCCTAGCTTTATCTGTTCGTAACTACCCTCTTTATTTCCCATTTTAATTGCTGCTACTTGGTTCCAGTAAACATTCTTTATTATTCTTAAATCTTTTCCATCAATGTTGATATCCTCCAACATTTTAATCAGTTCATCATGTTTTACTTTATCAAATGCCTTAGTATAATCTATGAAGCACATATGTCTCTCTGTTTCTCTATTGACCTTTCTATTAGTGTCCGTAGTGTATAAATTGCATTGTTTGTGCCCTTTCCTTCCACAAATCCACACTGTTCTTCACTAATTTCCATTTTTATTTTCTTTTTGGTTCTTCTCATTATGATTCTGTGTAGAAGCTTAGTGATATGGTTTATAAGGTTAATTGTACGAAAATCTTCACAATCAATTGCTCCTGGTCTTTTTGGTATAGCTATAAATACAGATTTCAGCATATCACTGGGTAAATATCCACTACTGTAAATATCATTCAACATTTTGGTTAATATATCTACTCCAAATTCTCCCAATACTTCTAATTCTTCTATTGTGATTTCATCTGGCCCAGCTGTTTTTCCTTTCTTCATATATTTCATAGCGTCAGCAACTTCTCCTTTTAGAATAGGTGGACCTTCTAAGTTACTATCTTCTGTTAATTCTTCCCTTTCTCCGTCATATAATTCTCTAATATACTCATTCCACCTCTTCATTATAGCACCTTCCTCTAATAATAGCTTTCCTGTTTTTGATTTCAAACACCATGGGTTTTATTCTTATTTATCTTCCTGTAAGCTCACTGATTTGTCTGTGCATATTTTTTGTATCTTTAATAGAATTTAATTCAATTTATTTACTACTACTAATTGTGTGTCTGTTTAAGTCAATGTTGCACAGTTCAAGTTTGGAGATTCAGCTAACATGTTGGTATTTAATATGATGTGCTGTGAAATAATGCCATTCCTCATTCATCAAAATCATCATGTGTTAGTAGATCATTCATCATACATGTGGTTAGAAAATGAAGAAGAAGAAAATAATAAAAATAAGCGTTCTTTTATTTTTCTTCTGCTTATAGTTTTTGGCATGGGGCATTGGTTATGTTTGTTCACATTTTTCTTTTGTGTTGTCAAATCATTTACAAAACATGTTTCTCCATGCCACAATATTAAGCTAACGTCTTTTTTTGTCTAGGACTCACCCTGTCTCTCTTCCCTTACTGTTTTCTGTTATTACATTTTCCAGTGTAGCCCCTACCAATGCTATAAATAAGGGCATTATAGGTATAGTATAGCTAGCAATAGCAGTATCATTATTGTAGCAATCGCCAGTCCAAATTTATTAGCATGAGTTGGTTTCTTTCAAGATTTCTTCTTCTGTTTATCTGTTCAAGGTATTCTCAGTATTCTTCACCAGAACCATATCTCTGCTGTCTTTTTTAAAACTCTTTTAATATTTCTATGGCTTTATTAGGGTATCCCCTATCAAAGGAGAAGTAAGGTGCCTCCTTCCCTCCGCTAGCATACGGGACACCCTTGGGCAAGGTGGAGTACCCGTTTAGCCTTCTGATCAGGGTTACGGGAAGCCATGGGTGCAGGTGGTGGATGAAGCTGAAGAGCAGCCAACAGATAGTTGTAGGTTAAGGTCTCCAGCTTCACGACGGTAGGCAGAGGATCTGTTTTTTTTTTTAAGGAGACAATGGCTACGGTCATTGACCAGTATGGTCACTGTAAGATGGAAAGCAATGGCAAACTACCTTCTTTACAGATGCCAAGAAAATTATGTTGGTTGTGCTGTCTCATCAATAATCATAGAAACGGCGTAAATGGGTACTCCATAGGAGCAGCCTCGCCCGATAGGGATAGTCATGTGCATCAGGTGACACCAGACCATCAGCAGGCTACTAGGTGCAAACGATTAATATCATTGAAAGTAGGACCTTGGAATGTTAGAACAATGAGCTTGTTTGTTTGTTTGCATATCCTGTACGGGACATTGCTGTCAACATCAGCATCTTTCAGCTGATTTTTGATTTCTTGGCAAGATTACGCTCAGTAGTTTGCCATTGCTTTCTGAGCGGCCGGCTCACATACCCCGTAAGTTACCGACGCAATTCGAACCACTGCTGATTCTCACCATCATCACGTTACTTACGAGAGTATACAAGATTATGGAGAAAAGTCACTAACCTCTAGGCCAGGAAGCAGAACAATGAGTGCAGATGGAAAATTAGAAAATATCATACAAGAAATGGAAAGAGAGAAGATTAATATTTTAGGAATGTGCAAAACGAGGTGGAAAAGGGCAGGGATCAAGACAGGAGAGGATTGTTAAATTATTTATTCCTGGGGAGAAGAATAGCAAAGAGGTGTAGCCATTATATTGGATCGGCAAACATCAAATTCTGTTATAGGATATTGGGCTGTTTCAGACAGAGTTCTATTAATAAAATTAAACGGAAGACCTTTTAAAATAAATGTAATTCAAATATATGCTCCAACAAGTGAATGCAGTGAAGAAAGTATAGAGGAATTTTATAATGACATAGAGTCTGCTTTGAAGAGCTGTAAAAAATCAGAAATAAATATTATAATGTGTGATTTCAACTCAAAAGTAGGAAATCAAAGTGATGGATGCAGTGTAGGCAACCATGGTTTGGGAGAACGAAATGAAAGAGGGTACAGACTTGTAGAATGGGCAAAAGAACAAGAAATTGTTGTAGGAAACACCTGGTTTAAATAGCATCCTAGAAGATTATGGACATGAAGAAGTCCAGGCAGCAGGATTAAAAACCAGATAGATTACATCCTGATTAGCAGAAGGTTTCTAAATGCTTTAACAGTCGTAAAAACAGTCCCCAATGCAGACTATTACAGTGATCACAGATTAATTATGGGCACATTGAGGGTAAAGTTAAAGAAAGTGAAGTATACAACAGGAAACCCTAAATATGATTTATCCAAACTGAAAACTGACAAAGAAATACAAGATAATTTTAACATTAAAGTAAAGAACAAATTTGATATATTGTCTGATCTAGAGATCCTATTTCAAGATGTGGATGATCAATGGGAAATGTTGAAGAATTCACTCAGTTGTGCTGCAAACAAAACTATTCCAAAACTAAAGAAAGTGGGTTGTAAGACATGGATGACTGTAGAAATTTTACAACTAATGGAAACAAGAAGACAGAACAAAAATAATCCTGCCAAATATGAAGAAATTCACAGAAAAGTCAGAATATTATGTAAGGAGGCAAAAGAAGCATGGCTTGAGAAAAACTGCATAGAAATCGAACGCAACAGTAAAAATATCAAAACTAATGCACTAAAGAATTCAGGAGCTTACTAATAAAAGAACACATACATCAGCAGGCTGCCTAAAGAAAAAAAGATGGAAAAATAGTAATAGAAAAGATCAGATTTTACATGTATGGTCAGATTTTGGGAAAAACTTGTATGATGATAACAGAGAAGAACAGTATGATATACTACATATTAATGAAGGGCCATCAGTTTTGAAGATGGAGGTTCAGAATGCTCAGACAGCATATGGAATAGATAAAGTTACCAGACTGTTGAATACAATATATGATAATGGAAATATACGTCATAAATTATGTAACTCTGTATTTATTGCAGTCCCAAAGAAATCAGGAGCCTTGGAATGTGATCAACATCGAACAATTATATAATGAGGCACATCACAAAGATTTTGCTAAGAATTATCATGCAAAGAGTTAGGAAGAAAATACAACCTGAAATAGGAGAGGAACAATGTGGGTTTGTAGAAGGCAAGGGTACAGTAAATGCTGTGTATATACTGAGAACAGTAATTGAATGTTCTATAGAAGTAAACAAAGATCTACACCTTTGCTTTATTGACTAGACAAAGGCTTTCGATAAAGTGAGACATGTCAACATGATAAGGATGCTTGAGGATCTACAGATTGATGGAAAAGACCTTAGACTTGTAAAAAACATATATTGGAAACAACAAGCTGCCATCAGAATTGATAATGAAGTAGGTCAATATCAGCCTATTAAGAGAGGTGTGAGACAGGGATGTGTGATGTCTCCAGATCTTTTTTCTCTATACAGTGAACATATTTTCAGAAATATAGAAGATATGGAAGGAATCAACATTGGGGGTCGATGCATCAGTAACATTAGATATGCAGATGATACAGTCTTGATTGCAGACAATGAACAGGACCTGCAACATTTAGTAGATGTGGTTATTGCACACAGTGAACAACTAGGGTTAGAATTGAGTTGTAAGAAGACACAGATTATGGTCATCACTGGGAAGAAGGAAATACCACAATGTAATAATATACACTTAAATGGGCATATTCTTAAACAAATGAATCGATACAGTTATCTCAGAACAGTCATAACATCAGATGGGAGATGCCTTGAAGAAATTAGAACAAGAATTGCCATTGCGAAGGTAGCCTTTTGCAAGATGAAAAACATACTGACCAATAAAAAAAATATCAGTTGAAACGAGAAAAAGAATGTTGAAGTGCTACATAGAACCATACTTCTGTATGGATGTGAAGCATGGACAATGAGCAGACAAGCTGAAAAACATCTAATGGCTGTGGACATGTGATCTGAGGAAAATGCAAAGAATACTGTGGACAGACAGAAAAACCAATGAACAAGACTTTCAAGAAACAAATGAAGATCGTAAACTGATTGTAGACATTAGATGTAGATAGTCAAAATTTTTTTTACATTTCATGAGAAGAAATGAATTGGAGAACTTGGTGACAACTGGCAAGATTGAAGGGAAAAGACCAAGAGGAAGGCCGAGAAGTAAATACCTGGATGGCTTGGCCATGTGGCAGAGTCGAGACAGAAACACAGAGCTGATCCACGACTCTGGTGATCGAGTGAGATGGCAAAACATGACCGCCCACGCTTACCTGCATGGCACATGTTGGATGGATTCATATTTTTTATCTACCCAAGATGTTTTATGCATGAACAGAATAACATCTCTGCAGTCTCTAATTTAATTCTTACAGTCCCAGAAAATCACAGCAACTACCCGGTGGGCTACAATAAAGGCCAAAAAATTATTGACTTTCCCAAGGACCAAATATACACACCTTGTAAACAAACAAATACATTGTCAGATTTCTGTGCCGATCACTGAACAACAGTTGGACAGGAGGGGTAGGACTCTGTCATTTGCTGACGTCATTCTCGTGTATCGACAGGGTCGAGATAGACAGGCAGTTGCCAATGATATGCAGGGCGAACTAGATCGAATTTCCTCATGGTGTGCTGATGCAAAGGCATCGGTTACATGGTTCTCCCTAAACAACCATATTATGAACACAGACTTGCCAGCAGTAAGAATGGATGGGAGCATTTTTAGTAGAACCCAGTCAATGACATATCTTGGCGTGAGGCTTGATCGTTGCCTGTCCTTCAGAGATCATGTCGATTATGTCATAACGAAAGCTCAAAAAGGTTTGTCAGCAATGAGAGTCATGGCGACTGCCAATATCGAGCAAAGACTGCTAATGCTTCTGTTCCAAGGACTGGTGCTTTCACGCATCGAGTATGCCCTGGCCATCCTCACTGTCAGCCCTACACAGATTGGAAGATTTGAAAAGGTACAAAACGAAGCCATGCGCATCATTTTGGGCTGCACGAGATACCTCCTTGACTTCCTGACAATGGAACACAGGATCAAGATCTGGAGAGCTTGTGCATACTTAAAAATAAGTGCAGATGAGCAGCACCCTCTGCATGACGCTATATTCAGAGAAAAGGGTGACAGGCTAAAGAGAGGCAAATCATGGATGGGTCGGGCGGAAGATGTCGTCAGACAGGTCTGCAGTCTTACCAGTATCAACCCCGGCAAGGAATGGGTGCCGGTGCCTCCAGCTTTTAAGTGCACTTTCTCCTGCATTATCACACTCGACAGACGGTGCAGAGAGCAGAACCCTGCCGCTGTCAATGCAGAGGTTAACGCGCTCATCTATGAACACTCAGATAGCCCAGAAGTGCTTATCTATACAGATGGATCTGTTGTAAAGCAGCAGAGGAGTGCGTGGGCATTTACAGCCCGTTCAGCGGGCTGAACCGTTCAAGAATCCAGTGGTGCCCACTCTATGACGGAGCAGCATGACGATGGAGGTGATGGCAGTTACACAGAATCACAGCATTATACCAATGTGTGTGTACTAAATGATTCAGTGAGCATGATTCAGAAGATCGAAGCTGGATCTGTACGTAGACAGTGGACTGAGTTGCTGCGGAAGTCTGTTGTCCATAAAGTACGGAAGTCTGTTGTCCATAAAGTCACCTTCATCTTCGTTCCGGGACATGCGGGAGTCGAGGGAAATGAACGAGCTGATAAACTGGCTGGCTCTGCACCCCCTGTAGATGGCCAGCCCATGGATTGTGCCGATGTTATTAACGTCCTCAAAGATATGGCAAGAACAGAGGACTTTGACGTCAGTGAATCCACATCGCTGTCCAGGATGAAAGACTTGGGAGTAAGAATCGGTACGGCCAGACGCGAGAGGTACATCGGGAAAACAATGAATACAGAACTGGCACTATTAGCCACCGGACGCAGATGCATATGCTGGGGGGAGGATCTGAGCACCTATGGACATGTCCGGAGTGCAATGAAGATACCCCAACTGATAACTGATAACTGATAACTCTGGCTAAACATCAGAATTGCTTCACACATGGCACATTGATAAATACACACGACGAATGGCCAATTATAAATACAGTCCCCAAACTTCAAGTGTTTCTTCAGCTAACCTTTCGATGGGCTAATGTAATGAAACAAATCTACTTAAAACAGCAGCAAACCAAACATTCTTTGCTTCTGAACCAATGATCAGATATAAAACCACCCTAATACCTACACTATTGGTGAGAGAGTTATTTACTCCTTGCATCAGATCAAACTGTATTTATCAGTCCCATTGTGAGTGCCGAGCAACTTGCATTGGTAGAGTGGAGCAAAAATCAGCATATCAAGTAACTGACGGTATGCCAGTATGGGTGGAAAAGAGAGTTAATCAGTCTTCAGGAAACCCTGTTCTGTCGACAGGCTATAAAAGTGCATCCTAGGCCATCTCTCATAACCTGCTAAATTGCAGCCATAAAATTTTCAAAGAAAGGTTAATTCTGTTTACTGCATTGAACAATAAATGATTGCTCAAATATACCAAGGCCATAGCAGATAGGGATAAGAAAGCACGGGGTTATGCTGAAATAAAGACTTCATAGTGGCTCTGCCATTACTTTGTGGATAACAGATGTTCCACATTTGAATAGTATCAGTGACTATTGTGTTATGTTAGCTGTATGTCCTTTAAAGACATCACAATCAACCCCAGCATTTTAGCTGTGATTTTCTAGACATTTTTTATGTTCAGTAGTTTGCAATTAGCCAAATAGTAGTTAGCCTGTGTCCTTAGTACTCTTCTTTATGGTAACCTGGACAACTTACTCACACCAAGAGAAACGTTTAAACAGCTTTCATATGAGGTGTCTGCGAAGAATACTTGGTATTAAGTGGCAAGACAAAATCACAAATACTGAAGTATTGGAACGATCTGGTTGTGTGACGGTTTGTTCCATGCTCAGTCTTCATAGACTTAAATGGATAGGGCACATTAGGAGGATGGATGATGGTAGAATACCAAAATACCAATCTTTTTTGGTGAATGACAGATGGGTGGGTATGAGATCTCAGGGTCGGCCTCTACTACGATACAAAGATGTGTGTAAGCAGGACATGATTGATACAGGCATTAATAATACACAGTGGGAGCAAGTCGCCACTGAACATGTTGCATGGAGAGCACATATCAGAAATGGAATAAAGACGAAGGAGAAAATTATTGCAGAAAGGTCAACACTGAGTGTATGAGGCGTAAGATGGTACGTGATGGTGAAAGTGGCCATGTGTTGACATGCATCCACTGTGGATTAACATTTACAGGGTGAATTTGCCTTATCAGTCACATTTGCTACCGCCATAGATTGTAGTTATTATGCCTTTTTGAAGCGCAATGTAACAAACTATCGTCTGTCAAGACGGCAAGGTGCCAATGTAAAGTTTGCATTGCTTTCTAAATGACCAACACTCATACCATCAAACTCAGTGCAAGGTGGTGGTGCAAATTGTCTACAGCTAATTTCGAGCCCTCAGTGTGATATGTTGAGTAATTATGAAACGCTGGTGTGTGTTATGTATTTCAACCAGAATATGATTCATCTATTCACATCATATGATATATAATTATGCAGCATGCATCTGATGCCAGCAGTAAATTGGGCAACCTATTGTTTGGGGCTTCTTGTTCAAATGTAAGCATTGACAAACAATGCAGAAGACACAAGCAGAAATCAAGCCCAACTAATGCTTGGATATTTCATCATTTACAGCCATAAAGGATGAACAGGGGAGGTGGAGGAGAGTTATGCTTGTGTTAGAGCAGGAAAATCTCATTAATACAGGAATGTGCTTGTAGGAATGTGCTTGCTTGCCAAATTAGCAAGTTTTCATAACTATGTATATGTTTTCTTGTTAGCAGAAAACTTAAGCTAGGTAATTGTTCTCTTTCTAAAACATGAGTTTTGTAACAGAGTAGCTTGTTCATCTCTAGTTTTGTTTCAGATAGAGTAGCTTGTGCAATTGTATGTTTCTTGCAGATAGAATAATTGTTCATCCCCATGTTTGTTGCAGAGTAGCTTGTTCATCTCCGTGTTTGTTGCAGATAGATTGGTTTGTTCATCTCCATGTTTGTTGCAGACAGAATAGCTTGTTCATCCCCATGTTTGTTGCAGATAGATTAGCTTGTTCATCTCCATGTTTGTTGCAAATAGAATAATTGTTCATCTTTATGTTTGTTGCAGACAGAATAGCTTGTTCATCCCCATGTTTGTTGCATATAGAATAGCTTATTCATCTCCATGTTTGTTGCAGATGGAGTAGCTTGTTCACCTACATGTTTTCTTCAGATAGAATAGCTAGTTCATCTCCATGTAGCTTGTTCGTCTCCATGTTTGTTGCAAATAGAATAATTGTTCATATCCATGTTTGTTGCAAATAGAGTAGCTTGTTCATCGCCATGTTTGTTGCAGATGGAATAGCTTGTTCATCTCCATTCTCTAGTTTTATTGCAAATAGAGTAGCTTGTTCACCTCCATGTTTGTTGCAAATAGAGTAGCGTGTTCATCTCCATGTTTGTTGCAGATGGAGTAGCTTGTTCACCTCCATGTTTGCTTCAGATTGATTGATTGATTGATTTAGGAACTGAGATCACAGCATTTGGGACATTCCCATAAGCGCTCCGTCCCCATGTTTGCTTCAGATAGAATAGCTAGTTCATCTCCATGTTTCTTGCAGATAGTCTACATGTTTGTTGCAGATAGAGTAACTTGTTCATCTCCATGTGTGTTGCAAATAGAATAATTGTTCATCTCCATGTTTGTTGCAGATGGAGTAACTTGTTCATCTCCATGTTTGTTGTAGATAGAATAGCTTGTTCATCTCCTTTCTCTAGTTTTATTCCAGATAAAATAGCTTGTTTATCTCCATATTTGTTGCAAATAGAGTACCTTGTTCATCTCCATGTTTTGTTGCAGATGGAGTAGCTTTTTCACCTCCATGTTTGTTGCTAAAAGAGTAGTGTTCATCTCTATGTTTGTTACAGATGGAGTAGCTTGTTCACCTCCATGTTTGCTTCAGATATTATAGCTAGTTCATCTCCATGTTTCTTGTAGATAGAGTCTCCATGTTTGTTGCAGATAGAGTAGCTTGTTTATCTCCATGTTTGTTGCAGATTGGATAGGTTGTTCATCTCCATGTTTGTTGTACATGGAGTAGCTTGTTCACTTACATGTTTGTTGTGAATAGAAAAGCTTGTTCATCTCCATGTTTGCTTCAGATAGACTAGCTAGTTCATCTCCATGTTTCTTGCAGAGAGTCTCCATGTTTGTTGCAGATAGAGTAGCGTGTCCATCTCCATGTTTGTTGCAGATTGAATAGGTTGTTAATCTCTGTGGTATATTCAAATAGAAATGGGAGATCGCTGTCCCCAAATTATCAGTGGACCTCTATTATAGGAAAACCAGGAATTGGCTCGTGAGATTCCTAAATGAAAAAATAGGTTTTTCTGATAGGAGTTCACGCCGGAGAGCCCAGGTAAGTCACTGCTTTAAATAGAAAGTAAGATCACTCTAATTAGAGGGCAAGCGAGTTGTATCCCTGCCACCGGCTCTCTCTCTCTTGTTGGATCTGGTAGTTAAGTGAAGTAACTCTATCACTCGAATATTAATTAAAGGAAGTCACATATAACACTAATGAAATTACAGAACACAGTAGGAGACGTTTACATTAATGTAATAAAAGAAACGGGTTGGGGGTATGCACCATGGGCAATACAATTTACATAAATATTACACACTTGATATCTTCATGCCTAATTATCTAACAAATATTACTATCCCAATGTCCGATCGTTGATACCAAAAATTCAAGAACATCCAACACAATTATAGCACACGTAACTACATATAACTGTTTGTATGTCTCTAGTTAAGATAAACAATGTTTATATATGTTTATTTCCTGGACAAATCTGGCACTAGTTGATCTTGACACTGGGTATTCTATGGTTCATGATTCCTTGTAGAATGATCTCTGTAGGTATCAATATAGACTAATTGGACGTGAGTAAAGGTTGTTGTTTACTTGTTGAATAGTTGTTACGTAGTTGTTTATTAGTTGTTGGCCGCTGGACTTAAATGAGGATATATGGGGTGATAATGAAACTTAGCTTCATCTTGTGTGGCTGAGTGGCAAATATAAGAACGCAGATTTCCTCCTTCACTGAGGAATCGCTCCACTTTGGCCAGGGATGATTTCCCTTCTTGGGATCATCACTTGTACCAACGGACCACCTCCCATATCTGTTGTAACATAATGGAAAACATAATTGTACCCCTCCTTACAAAATAATTAGAAAACTCCACCTCAAAAAGTGTGGAACAAACACCCTTATAATACTACTACATAGAGATAAATCAGCCAGACCTTTGTCTGCTGTCTATAGTGTCACTTACGTGAGTGGACTTAACCAATGTCCTACATGACATAGGCATACCTCTATCATGTTTGCAATACACATCTGACTCTTGTGTGCACCAAGCAATTATACTCATTAGTATAATTATGTGCTCAGTGGTCAATTTCTATTGATCGGACTCCGCTTAAGAGTGACATCTCACTTTGGTCATTATGCATATGTCCTTTCCTCAGGATAGGGGGTAACATAAAATCATCACACATATAATGTTCCAGATAATACGTATATATCATATAACATGCATGCATATTTAGACACATAAAAATGACATTTAGATCATCACAAAGAAAGATTATCCTGATAAATTCTTTCGTAAATCCTAGGATAAGAAACATAAGACAATCCAAGGATAGTCTATAAGACATTGACAGTGTCTACAAATTATGGCAGTCCCCATAAGAAAATGGAGATGTTCCATGATGTATTTCAGAATAGGTCTCATAGACTTAAGTCACTAATCACTATCATGACATGAAGACTAATATTAAACTGACGTTCCCTCGACACAAACAGGGTAGCTTTACAAGCATTTCTCACCTCTTTGTCTCCTGAGTTTCGGTAATATTATCCAGTGAAAAAATCACATCCTGTTAGAATCACTTTTACTGGAGGACTACACTTAAAATGAATTCGCTACTCCTTATATAAAATCTATTATCCCCCCTGCCACGTTAATTGCGCAGTTAGTCTAAACTATGAGGTCGGATAAACACGGTTGTTCGGACATCCTTTATGTAAGGTAAATATCCGCGGACCTTCTCTTATTAGTTTGACGTATTGAGTCTGCATTCCATTGCAGCACTATCTGCCGTAAAATAATACCTCATGTTGGCGAATGACAACAAACTTTGGAATACTGGGCTTAATCTGTTATTCCAATTAATAAATCGCCGGTCGTTGTATTTACTGGGCGCTATGAATTTCCAGACGTATGTGTTTTCACAATCATTGCATTGGTAATATCAACAGGCGTTGTCAACCATGTATTGAAAATAGGCTGTGCCTTTTCGACGGTTCTCAAGCTGTAGTTATGGGGAAATTGAAAATGTCACAAGGCTCCCCTCTAAGGCAGTTCCTCCTATGGAGAACTGGAACATCACCAAACTGCAACTTGAGAATCCTCAGATGTAATCTATCTCTTTCTCATTAGTTCCTGTCGCTTCTGGTTCTGTTATATTGTCAGGAACAGGATGTCGACTGAGGAAGTCTGCTTCAACATTCATTTTTCCAGGTACATATTCAATCTGGAATGAATACGGTTGAAGAAGTAGAGACCATCTCATCAGTCTCACATTCAAATTCATTGAAGCTGCCAGAAACATCAAAGGTTGATGGTCACACTGCACAGTAAAGTGTTTACCATACAGATAGGCTTGAAATTTTTCCACAGCCCAAACTAAGGCCAAACATTCTCTTTTGATGGTAGAGTAATTTCTCTCTGCTGAGTTCAATTTTCTACTTGCATAGGCAACTAGAAATAACATTGAGTGCTCATCTTCTTTCCTCTGAAGTAGGGTAGCACCAATTCCAGTGTTGCTTGCATGTCCGAAGTATGAATGGTTGTTTGAGATCTGGAAGATGAAGTACTGGTTTTGCTGTTAATGCTTTCTTGAGTTCTGAATAAGCATTCTCACATTCTGCCGACCATGTGACTTTCTCTGGTTCCCCTTTTCTTGTTAGGTTGGTTAAAGGAGCAGTGAGGGAATTGAAGTCCTTGATGTATCTCTGGTAGAATCCACACAGTGACACAAAAGACCTAACATCTTTCTTTGTTTTTGGACGAGGTGCTCGTTGTAGCTTCTCAATATTTCCTTCATGAGGAGTCATGAATCCATGAGACACCGTATGTCCATGAAAATCAAGCTGATGGAATCCTATCTGACATTTCTTTGAGACAGTTGAAAAGACGGTGGAATGCCTTAAGATGTTCCTCAAACGTCTGCGTAGCAATTAGGATATCATCCATGAAATTGCTGATTGCTGGATGTTGAAGTGGTTCGAGTAATTTCCTCATCATTCTGGTGAAAACACTGGGAGCATTACTCAATCCAAAAGGAAGAACGTTGAACTCATAGTGACCATCAGGAGTACTGAAGGCCAACCATGGACGAACTTCTGGTTTTACAGGAATCTGATAATATCCCTTGCTGAGATCGATCCTGGTGAAGTATTTGGCTCTGTTGAGACTCATGAAGAGTTGGTTTTGATCAGGCAGAGGTTCGGCCTGAAACTCCGTTATAGCATTAAGCTGTCGATAATCGATGCACAATCTATGTTCTCCGCTGGGTTTTCTCAATAAAACCACACTTGCACTGTAAGGTGACTCAGATGGAGATATTATTCCAGATGAAAGCATTTGCTGGATCTCTTCTTTTAAAGCTGTCGCTTTGGCATACAGAACTGGGTATGTTTTTACTCGCACAGTGGTAGGGTCAATCAACTTCATGTCAAACTCTACTAAATCTGTAAGTCCTGGCTTGTCTGTAAGTATATCTGCATAAGTAGCTAAGAGTTCTTGAATTTGCTGCTGCTGATCCTGGGTTAGAGTAGGACTGATGTCCACATCCCGGTAAGTTTCTTTTGCTTGCAGAGTGTACTCAACACCCATAGTGTTTCCATGGTCAACTTCTGTAGCCACTGCCAAAGCCATCAGATGTGCTGTCTCGGTGGTGGGCCTTTCATTATATTTCCTCAGGAGGTTTATATGAAAAATCTTCTGTTTTCCTCTAATGGAAATCTTGTAGTTAGTGCGAGAAATCTTCTCGATCACTTCATAGGGTCCTTTCCAACCGATCTGCAATTTGTTCTGGCTAGTTGGGAGAAGTAACAGCACCTTCTCTCCAACTTCCAACTCTCGATCCTTTGCTTTCTTGTTGTAGTAACGAGCAATTCTACGTCTAGCATGCCGTAGATTGTCTGACGCTAGTTTCCAACCATGCTGTAGACGTTGTTTCAACTCAGCCACATAGGTGGATGCAGTAACAACTGTCTCATCAACTTGATCATCAGTCCATGTTTGAAGTAAAGCTTCAAGTGGTCCCTTGATTGGTCGACCAAACAACAATGTTGCCGGTGCAATTCCAGTTGAGTGATGGGGTACCTCCCGGTAAGCAAATAATGCTGCAGGTACATACGTATCCCATGTCTCTGGTATCTCATGCGCTAACTTTCTCAAGATGCTGATAAGGGTACCGTTAAAACGTTCCACTGTCCCATTCGACGCTGGGTGGTATGGAGACGTGTGAATCTGACGAGAATGGAAGAGTCTGAAAACTTCCTTAGCTTCACTCGGAACTGTGATCCATTATCAGTTAGGATTCTGAGTGGAAATCCTAATCTGGTAAAAATGCCAAGCAAAGCTTCAGCTACATGCTTTGAATCGCTTGATGGCATAGGCACTGCTTCGGTCCACATCGAGCAAGTGTCAACAAGAGTAAGTATAAAGCAGTTCCTTCTCTTCGTTCTGTTGAGAGGTCCCACTATATCCACAGCCACCCTTTCAAATGGTGTGCCAGTGATGGGCATTTCCCCTAAGGTTGCTGGTGCTGTCCAGTGTTTTGGGGCAACTCTCTGACACTGGGGACATGACTTGACATACCGAACTATGTCCACATTCATTCCAGGCCAGTAGTAATGTGTAGAAATCCTTTGCCTGGTAGCATTGATTCCCATGTGTCCACTGAATGGTAGACTATGGCCCATATCTAGGATTTGAGCTCTGTAAGAAGAAGGCACAACGAGTTGCGCATGCTCCTGTCCTTTTCCTGCCCTTCTATGGAGAAGTCCATTCTTCATATACATTTCACCTTTATGTGGGTGTGAATGTGCTCTGGGCAGTTTATGAAAACATGCCGCTAAGGTGCTTTCTACTGCCTGGGCTTGTTTCAATTCCGCTGGTTGAGGATTTGTTGGAGTAGTCGACGCCAGGGCCTTCTTAACTTTCTGTCTAGTCGTCATAGTCGAGACTATCAGAGGCTTGACAGGTTCTCCTAAAAAGACGTATCGACATCCCAACATCACAGGGTAGATTGGGTCATCTAGGACCACTGCTCTTATTTCGCCAGTCACATAACGTGAAATTATGTTTACCTTTGCCACTGGTAATGACATCGGAACTGTGCTTTTTAAAGGCCCCTGAAGTTCAATTGTTTCCTCGGTGACTTGATCAGGGTTCACTAATGAGGTTACAACAATTGCATCAAATTGAAGACCGGTATCATAGAGACACATGGTAATGAATCCGTTAAGTGTAACTGATTCTACTACTGGAAGTCTGGTGTTGATGTCTTTATGTTTATCCCTACATGGAGGGTCATCAGTGTTCACCTTCCTCGCTTGCAGTTTGGCCATACATGCAACAGTATGAGGAGGGTTTCTATGCCGACAGTCCTTCATGTGGTGTGCTGTAATATTACATTTCAGACAATATTGTTTCCCCTCTCTCAAGGCATGTTGAGCTAAATTGTGGGTGGTGGTCTTCTTCTTATCCTTTTGCTTACTATTCCGGTTGCCATTATTTTCCTTGGGCTTCTGAGAGTTGTCATTTGAGGTAGCTACTGTCTTCGGACGAGTACCTCCAGATTCCTTTTGTGACTTTTCATATCTCTCTGCCATGATAGTAATAGCATCCAGTTTTTCAGCACCATGTTGAGTAAGGAATGCCTTCATGTCAGCTGTCATCCTATCTTTCAACTGATCAATGATGAACATTTCCTGGAACCCTTCGCATGTTTCCTCAAATTTGCCTAATGTGCGCCACTTGTGTAAATGTTTTTTACCTATCAATAAACTGTTCATTGTTTTCTCCTGGGTCTTTCCTAGCACTCTTAAATTTCTTTTAATAGCTTTCTGCATCCACTTCATATCGGGCAAGTAATGCCTGTTTGAGAACTTCATAGTTATCCAGTTCCTCCGGACACAGTCTGGAAAATACCTCATATGAAATACTGCGCAATCCCTGTGACAATTTTACACTCCATTTACTTTCCTCTAGGCCACACATAGCACACATCCGTTCGAATCGGTGAAGATAACTTTCACTCGTGTCGCTATGTTCTGAAAATGGTTTTAGAGGGAAAGCCATGGCACCTGTCTGTGAAGAGCTCACTTCTGCAATTGCTTTGGCAATCGGGCTAGCATTAGGTGCGGAGGTCGCTGGTTGGTTTCCTAACTCCATTCTCCTTAGCTCTATCTCATTCTCCATCCTTTTAATTTCAAGAGCATGCTGGCGATCCTTCTCTTTGTTTTCCAATTCGGCTTGCAGCTTTCTCTCTTCTAATTCTCTTTCCATCCTCAGCCTTTCATCTGAAATTTCATTTTCCATCCTCAACTTTTCGTATTTTTCAAATTCATCTGAGGTAAACTTAGCCAAATCGGGGCCTTGGAGACCACACAGTTTTCCTGTTTCCATAAACTGGGTTCTTAACTTAGCTGTGTCTGCCATTCTCTAATTATGTCTCTGGTAACAGCAGGTGAGATATGCTTATAGTCAACCCCACAGATATATACTTTAGAGACTGAGCAAGCACTTTATTTTGAGTAGGCAAGATGAGTAACAGCTAATTAATTAAACTACAATTTGGTTACACAGTGTATATGACATGCACATCTTCTTCTTCGGCGTTCCGAGCCATTGAGGTTCTTTGCTGCAAATACAATCCGTCTCCATTCGTCTCTCTGGTGGACCTTCTCTTGCCAGTCGTTGATTCCAAGTGCTTGTAGGTCTGTACATGTATTATCTCTCTACCACCTTCTTGGTCTACCTCGGGGTCTACAGTCATTTATTTCCTGAGTGTAAGCGAGTTTTGTTTCCCTATTATCTTCCATTCTTTCTATATGCCCCAGCCATTGTAGTCTATTAGCCTTCATAATACCAGTGAATAGCGGGGGCTTAAACAGATCATAAATGTCTTTGTTACTTCTTCTTTTCTACTCTCCTCTTTGTGTATCCCTAATGGGTCCAAAGATGCGTCTTAAAATTTTGTTCTCAAAGGTTTGTAACAAGGCTTCGTCTCCTTTCGTTGTACTCCAGGTTTCAGAGCCATACAGCACAACTGGTCTGATCAGTGATTTGTATATTGTGATTTTGGTGTTACGAGATAGCGCCTTTGATTTTAGTAGATGTTGTAGTGCATAGTATATCTTATTTCCAGAGTTGATTCTAGTTTGTATTTCTTCCCAGTCCGATATCGAGGCTCATGTATTTGTTTCATAACAAAGAAAGGTTTTTACAAAGGTGGGGATGTTAACCCCACGCTTCAACCCCCAACCTGGAGGACCAGGGTGTTTCTCTTTGTCTGTTCTCTACCCTTTGACCTGTCCGGCTTGGGATGCCCTGCTGGTAGCTACGCTACCGCCGGCATAGCTCTCAGGGTCATTGAGAAACTCAAGCTCCCCCACCATGACACGGTGGAAACACCATCGGGGGAGATATGACATGCACATGCAAAAAAAAATATAATTTTCGTCGGCCAACAACTGAGTCATAAATATTAACCTTTACTTAATTGTTAACTGTACTAGGGGTAGAGAATATGATGGTAATTGCTAATCTGAAATTAACAACTATGAGATCCCGGACCGTGCACACACTTGTGAGATATTCAAATAGAAATGGGAGATGGGAGATCGCTGTCCACAAATTATCAGTGGACCTCTATTATAGGAAAACCAGGAATTGGCTCGTGAGATTCCTAAATGAAAAAAATAGGTTTTTCTGATAGAAGGTCACGCCGGAGAGCCCAGGGAAGTCACTGCTTTAAATAGAAAGTAAGATCACTCTAATTAGAGGGCAAGTGAATTGTATCCCTGCCACCGGCTTTCTCTCTTGTTGGATTTGGTAGTTAAGTGAAGTAACTCTATCACTCGAATATTAATTAAAGGAAGTCACATATAACACTAATGAAATTACAGAACACAGTAGGAGACGTTTACATTAATGTAATAAAAGAAACGGGGTGGGGGTATGCACCATGGGCAATACAATTTACATAAATATTACACACTTGATATCTTTATGCCTAATTATCTAACAAATATTACTATCCCAATGTCCGATCATTGATACCAAAAATTCAAGAACATCCAACACAATTATAGCACACGTAACTACATATAACTGTTTGTATGTCTCTAGTTAAGATAAACAATGTTTATATATGTTTATTTCCTGGACAAATCTGGCACTAGTTGATCTTGACACTGGGTATTCTATGGTTCATGATTCCTTGTAGAATGATCTCTGTAGGTATCAATATAGACTAATTAGACGTGAGTAAAGGTTGTTGTTTACTTGTTGAATAGTTGTTACGTAGTTGTTTATTAGTTGTTGGCCGCTGGACTTAAATGAGGATACATGGGGTGGTAATGCAACTTAGCTTCATCTTGTGTGGCTGAGTGGCAAATATAAGAACGCAGATTTCCTCCTTCACTGAGGAATCGCTCCACTTTGGCCAGGGATGATTTCCCTTCTTGGGACCATCACTTGTACCAACGGACCACCTCCCATATCTGTTGTAACATAATGGACAACATAATTGTACCCCTCCTTACAAAATAATTAGAAAACTCCACCTCCTCAAAAAGTGTGGAACAAACACCCTTATAATACTACTACATAGAGATAAATCAGCCAGACCTTTGTCTGCTGTCTATAGTGTCACTTACGTGAGTGGACTTAACCAATGTCCTACATGACATAGGCGTACCTCTAGCATGTTTGCAATTCATGTCTGACTCTTGTGTGCACCAAGCAATTATACTCATTAGTATAATTATTCACTCAGTGGTCAATTTCTATTGGTCGGACTCCGCTTAAGAGTGACATCTCACTCTGGTCATTATGCATATGTCCTTTCCTCAGGATAGGGGGTAACATAAAATCATCACACACATAATGTATATAATGTTCCAGATAATATGTATATATCATATAACATGCATGCGTATTTAGACACGTAAAAATGACATTTAGATCATCACAAAGAAAGATTATCCTGATAAATTCTTTCTTAAATCCTAGGATAAGAAACATAAGACAATCCAATCATCACCAGTTTTGTTACAGAGTAGCTTGTGCATTCCAATTTTGTGACTATCTTATTTATCCCAAGTTTTTTTTTTTGCAAGCAGATTAACTTGTCTCATATGTGAGTTCTGCTGCAGGCAGCAGTTGTGTTAGTGAGAGAAAAAGATTTACTGTAGGGTCAGTCAATCACGCGGGTGTATGTACGATATGGGAATTTACTTTGTCCCATATGTATAACATATGTGTATATGTGTGATCTAGGCAAGCACCTTGTCTACATGTGTAACAGACTTGTGGGTGTTATTTTGTGTCATCAACATTTTGACCTAGATTTATGGCACACAAAATGTGTGTGTGTGTGTGTGTGTGTGTGAGAGAGAGAGAAGGGGGGGGGGGGAGATTTTTATTTAACCTGACTATGTAGCAGATACCCTAATAGGTAGAAAACATGAAATACTGCTGCATATTTTAAATTGATGAATGGTGTAGTACTAATGGGACAAGAAGATATAGTGAATAGATGGACAGAATATCTAGAAGAGCTGTATGATGAAAAGAGACAGGATGTACATATTCAAGACTATGGTGGAGGTCCACAAATACTCTTGGCAGAAGTTGAAGATGCACCACGTGAAGAAAAGAAAGATAAAATTACTTTGGAGGAAATTGAGGCCCTAGGAGATTTTGGAATCAAAAGTATTGACATTTCTAAATGACCTCTATAATAGTTGGTACTTTCATAGTGACCTATTAAAATCCATCTTTACAGCTCTGCCAAAAAAAAACAGCCATTTTAGAATGCAAAGATCATTGCACAGTAAGTCTAATGAGTCACATGACAAATTTGTTACTGAGAATAATTATGAGAAGAACAAGATTAAACCAGAAATTATTGATGAAAATGTGGATTTGTAAAGGGAAAGGGCACAAACAATGTATAATAATATACACATATATATATATACACACATTCTCAGGACACCATTAGAAAGAGCTATAGAAGTAAAAACAGTTCTGTACGTATGCTTCATAGACTACACAAAAACGTTTGACCATATGAAACAATAGGAAATAATCAAACAACTAGAACAACTACACACTGATGGCAAACATCTGCAAATAATAAAGAACATATATTGGCACCAAACAGCAGCCATAAGAATCAACAACTTTTTAATAACATTTCAGTGATAAAGAAAGGCATCAGACAATGATGTATAATGTCTCCTGATTTGTTTTCATTGTATAATTAACATATAATGAGATCTACAGAAAATATGCTAGGGATCCTGGTTGGTGGACATAATATAAATAACTTTCTTTATGTTTGATGACACTATTTTGATAGCTTCAAGTCAAAAGGAACTACAGGAAATAGTATATACAGTGGCTTTAGTAAGTGTAAATATGGGCCTTTGTTTAATTAGTAGGAAGACTGAAGTCGTGGTGATATATCAAAGAAACGGATTGTGCCTAGATGTACAATTAAAGTAAATGATATTATTTAAGGCAAATGCAGAAATTCAAATATCTAGGCTGATGGATACTATCAGGTAGAAGATGCATTACAGAGATATATAGAATAGGACAAGCAAAAACTGCATTCTATCAAATTAAGAAAATTGTGTGCAATAAGTCTTTATCATTGGAAGTTAGGAAAATAATTCTTGCATGTTGCAAAGAACCAGTTCTAAGATATAGCTGCAGATCTAGTAAACAGGCAAAACATCCCTGGAGGCCTTGGAGATGTGGTTTTATAGAAGAAAGCAGAACATTCCTTGGACAGCCAAAATGAGCAGTCTGTACAACAAGACGAAGACAAAGTCACAAAGACAACCTATCATAAACATCACAAGGTGGCTGTCTTCATTTTTTGTCCTGAGAAGACAAAAATGGGAAGATGTTATGACAACTGGACAGATTTGTGGAAAGAGAGATAGAGGAAGACACCAAGAGAAAATTCTTGACATTCTTGTGTCTTGGCATGGAAGGAAGTTAACACACAAATTAATACATGCCATTGGAGATCGCAAGATATGGAGAAACATGATCGTCTATGCCAGTCGGCAAGGCAATAGAGGATGATGATGCAGCAGATGTCAGGTGTTTAATCTTGGTAAATAACTTGTCCCAGATATTTGATATACAAAGAAACTACATATTTGTGTTAGAATTAATGAGAGGTAGATTTGTGAGTATATTACTCAGTTATGTATCAGATGTCAGATACAGTAAAACTTTGATTAACCGTCACTAGCTTAACCATCAGTCTCTGTTATCCGTGATCATCTTATTTTTAAAAATGCGTATCAACAAACAAACAGACATCTTTAAAACTCTCCATGGATTACTTTTACACTCTACTGTATAAAGCTGGAAGTGTCTGTACTGTATAGTGGGTGGAATAAACTCTTGCCGGAATCTATTGTGAAACTGAAGGAACTGAGACTGTTAGTGTTGACGAAATTGTGCAACTGTGCAACAATATAGGACTAAACAACGAAAACATTGGTTGGAATGTGACAAAATGGATGGAGGCTTTGAAATTATGAATGATGATGAAATTGTTTGTAGTGTGACTACCATTGAAGAAGAAGAAATTGATGACGATGAAGGAGCGGTTCTTAACCAAAAACCAACAGCTAGCCACTCAGAAGCAGAAACAATGTTATCAAAGTGCATTGACTGGTTTGAAAAGCAAGAGGAGGAAAATGCAACACAGATCCTACTTCTGCATAAGATATGGAACATCACCGCGCAGAAAGCTCGAGCCTGAAAGACACGGAAGGAAATGACAGATTATTTTAAAGCAATGTAGGTTTGTAGTATTACAATACATTTCTGTACATTACTACTCTTATATTTAAGTTTATATTGATCATTTTTGTAAAATTAAATACAACTTTTATGTATTATTCACTTTTTAAGGATTTTATTTTCATCTTCATCCCAAGCCCGCAGTGAAATCACATTACTGTACATATGTATTGAGAGATTTCTGTTATCCGTCTATTCAGTTATCCATCACAGTCCTGGTTCTGATGGTGATGCTTAATCAAAGTTTTACTGTATTTAACTTTAGTGCATAACTTATCCCAGTTATTTACAGATAAAATAAGTGCGTAGAAATCATTAGAGAGAGACAGAGAGGGAGAGAGATATTTGTGAGTATTTTACCTGAGCAAATTTCAGATGTTTAATCTTGGTGAGTTACTTGTCCCAGAAAATTAACAGACAAAGGAAGTATGAATTTGTGTTAGGATTGATGAAAGAGAGAGTGAGAGGGGGGAGAGGAAGGAGGAGGAGAGAAAGAGAGAGAAATACAAGTGGCGTAGAGAGAGAGAGAGAGATTTGTGAGTATATTACTCAGTTATGTATCAGATGTCAGATATTTAACTTTAGTGCATAACTTATCCCAGTTATTTAGCAAACAAAATAAGTGTGCTTTATGTTAGAAATCATGAGAGAGAGAGAGAGAGAGAGAGAGAGAGAGAGAGAGAGAGAGAGAGAGAGAGAGAGAGAGAGAGTAGATGTTGTCTCTAAAAGTGATTAAGTTAACCCTGAAAGTAATCATCAAGCTAATCATGTATACTCCAAGAAACAAAGAAAAAAAAGCAGACAATAAAAAAGTAAAGAAATCAAATAAATACACTGTATTACAGTTTATTGAATATTTTTGTGTTAAAAACCTATATTTATTAATATTGGTGTGTACTCAGTTTTTGTCAGGCAGTTTGTTTCATATACAAATGCAGTGGTTTCTCAGTTGAAGATCAGACATTTTGTTGTTGGGGATGGGTGGGAACTGAGGTAGTAGGTCAGAATAAATGCTTAAGACTTTAGCTGTGGTTGCCATAGCAATCATTGATCCATATTTCTGTCTGCAAGAATGTGTTATTTCCCTTGTTCCCTTTGGTGCAGACACCTTGGGTAGATTGTGTGTTCCTGGCAAGTAGATGGTGTAGAAAGGCAGTTGTGTGGTTATCTTACGGGCTTACTGAATGATGATATTTCCAGCTAGTAGATGATTTATTTGTAACAGTGCTTCTAATAAAATAAATTGCAGAAGTGTAGCTAGTGTTAGTAATACATTTATTCCAAACAACTATATCACTGTTTTGAGCTGTATGTATTGTAATACTTTTCAGAGACCTTCATGATACTCAGACTGTTCTTCTTTTAATCCTTTCTATGTATTTATAATTTGTGTGCACATAAGATTGAATTACAGCTAGTCTTGGCAATTTCATTGTGTGGCAGAAGTTAATATGGCAGTGTTCGGGTGTGACAAAGGATACATTATTGATCTCTTGTGCTGAGTTATTGATTTGTTGCGGTGAGTCGTGTCACCGGACGTTGCGGCTGGAACATTTTTACACTGCTGTTGCAACAGTTGTCTACCTGAAGTATATTGTTTTCTGTGCTAGTTTACATCAGTAATTTCTGTAATAGAATACTTGTTTGTTGACTATATTAGAATCAATGTTTGTGTACTGCAGCCTATTCTTGCTTGCTGTATGGGGATAAATCTGTGTTCATTCTATTAGAATCTATCATATATTACTATCACAGAATACATTATTAATTAGTGTTGTGAGAATAAATAATTGATAACTGTAGTAAAATATATAATTGATTAGTGTATCAGAATAAATAATTGATTACTGAAAAATAATACATCATTGATTAGCATCTTTGGTTACTGACTTGTCAATGATTTATTTCTTACATTTTTACTGTGCTAGAATAAATAGTTGATTTCTGTAATAGAATAAATCATTGCTTACTTTATTAAAGTAAATATTTGATAGCTGACATATAATAAATAATTGATTACTGTATGAGAATAAAGTTGTTTTTGCTGTATTACAATAAATCATTGGTAACTGTAATAGAATGTATCAGTGATTACCATGTTGCAATAAATATCTGTTTAGGTGCAAATAAGATATTAATATCCGTAATATGAAAAATCATTGTTTACTGGTGTAGGATAAATAATGTTTAGTGCTCTTGAAAATAATAACCCTGTAGATCCCTGAGTCACTGTCAATAGGGCAATGTCTTGGCAGCTGTAAGTAAGAGATTTCAGCTAAAGCCAACAATTATTGAAACACACATGAACTGAATGTGACAAGAGTAATAAAACTAATGCTATCAGTTACTTTCATAGGCAACATGTGAATTAGAAATAAGGTGAACAGGTGCTGAAACATAGATATATTGTTTGCAGCAAGACAATAATTATACCTAAAAATAACAGTTGTTTAAACAAGAATAGACTGTAACAAGATAATTATAATTTCGGCTAATGTCTGTGGAAACAAGAATAGGCTTACTGTAGCAAGAGAATTAGAACTAATGCTCACATGTTGAGACAAGAATATATTGACTGTAACAAGAGAATTAGAAATTCAGCTAATATCTGTTAAAACAAGTATAGGCTGCAAGAGAATTAGAACTTCGGCTGTTATCTGTTGACACAAGAACCAGCCGACTGCAATAAGAGAGTTATAACTAAGGCAATATATTTTGAAAAAAAGAATGGACTACTTCAATAAAAGATAATTAGTGTTGTTTCTTTCAATGATAGCAGAGATACAATGAAAGAATTCATGAAAGAAAATTCAGTTTTAAAAAACAAAACAATGTAATTTTGGAGACCCTGCTTATTGGATGTTCTAGCTGCTAAGTGCACAATTCATTCGATGAAGATGTGTAGCTTATTTATTTATAGTGGGATTTTCTCTAATGTATCATTCTGTGGATGTGTCAGATTCATTGAATCAACACAGATCTGAGTAAGTGACAAAACTAGCAGCAGTATTACAGCACAGACTTCACTGAGTGTAACAATTGACACCTATCTTATATTGAAATAAACACAGACGTGATTTAGTGAAGCACCTAACAGCTGTTGAATGTGTAAATAAACACTGACCTGAATACGTGAAACATTTGGCAGGTGTCTTATGTTTAAGTGCCCATTTCTAGAGGACCATCCGGACTTATTTTTGATTGCCTTCTTGGCTCTATGCCTGACTTATATTCTGTTTTATGCTCTGTATTGTGCTATTCTCAACATCCTTGCAGATGTCAACAAATCAGGTAGTGATCTTTGTGGTTGTTATATTTTACATGTAATTGTTACAAAACGTTTACTTTTATTAAGTTTAACATAGCTTCTTCTTCTGCGTTCATCCAGATTTTTTTTTCGGATGTGACTGCGTTGTGCCTGTTTACAGCAGAGCTGCGTTCTTGCGCCGTTAGGCCGACACATCCGACTTCTGCGGGCATTTGTTGACCGGGTTAACCTTCCCGGGTTTAACATAGCTCATTTGAAAATGACACACAAATCTGTGTGTAATATGTATTTGTAATTTGTGTGTTGTTTAATTAACTTGTGTGAATGAGGAACATATTCTGCACGTTGTCTCAGTAATCTGTGAATATTGTGTACAATGCTTAATTAATATGTGTGTATGATAAATATTTCCAAACATTGAATAACTAACTATAATGTAAACTAATTTCTACTGTATGGATCAGAAATATTCATTGATTGGTGCTTGCTCAGAATAGAAGGATTAAAATGACATAGCAAATGAAAAAAAACAAGAAGGAATGGCAGAATCACTAATGTGGAGCTTATGGAAAGAACTACACAAACTACATCAAATAAAGAAATGAGGAAAAAATATGGGTGCTGGATAGAATATATATTGAGAAAACCTGTTACTAGTATAACTTGAAAGTCTTTTCTCTGGAACTCACAGGTCAAAAGGAAAGACAGGATCACTAATGTGGAGCTTATGGAGAGAACTACACAAACTACATCAAATCAAGGGACGAGGAAAAGACATGGGCGCTAAATAGAACATATTTTGAGAAAACCTGTTATTAGTATAACTTGAAAGTCTTTTCTCTGGGACTCACAGGACTAAAGAAATATAGGGAGAAGCAAACTCACATTTAGAAGATAATTATAAACAGATCAGTAAAATAGGGAGGGCATAGATGGAGCTGCAGGAAATAGCAAAGGATGGGAGAGCTTGGAATGAGTTGGTTGAGGGCTTAAGTTCCATAGAGGGGTGGTAATAGGCAGAAGAAGAAGATGATAAAGAAGTTCTTTGTGTCTTCTCATTAGTTTGTGACTATTGTGCACATGTACTACTGTTTCTGCATTAATCCTTGTGTATGATGCAGATGTTCTGTGTGTCTTTTCATTAGTCTGTTCATTAATCCTTGTGTATGATGCAGATGTTCTGTGTGTCTTCTCATTAGCCTGTGTTTACAAACCATCCTAGTCTGTATATACTGTCTGTTGTCTCATAGGCTTGCCATGGCAATGCAGAGGTTAAACAGTGTTAAGAACCTATGACACATCCCCATCAAACATGTTAAAGTAAAAGTTTTGAGAATATTCATCTTTCCTGTGTCCAAATGTGAGGAGTAATGGATCATTTGACAATCACCAAAGAAGAGAATTGAGGCTTTTGAGCTTAAATGTTTCAGAAAAATTCACAGAACATTGTGGACAAAGAAACAGTAAAGAACTGATAAACTACAAGATATGAACATCGAAGAAACCAGGCTCATAAACAGTGTCAGGTCTTAGAAACTGCAACACTTTTTCCATATTTCACGTCACAGTGACTTGGAAAGTACAGTGACGGAAGGCATGGTTTCTGGAAGAAGACACAGGGATGAACAGGCATGAAGATGGACACAAGACACTGCAGACACCTTGGGTATGAAGCAGGAGAAATGGCAGGAGATCAAGAAACGTTTTGGTGGGCTGAGTGGAGAGAAACATTCTGCAAAGGCCCTGCTACATGATGATGATGATGAGTGTCATTATTCTTTGTGTATGATTTATATGTTCTGTCTTGTCTCATTAATCTGTGCCTATGATGTACATGTTTTCTCATTCATGTGTGTTTTAAATATTCCTCGTTGTCTTGTACTTTGTGTTTTTCATTAACCACTGTGTGAACATATCCCAGTCTATATGTAAAACATCACTGGGTACTTGTCAAATATCCCAGACTACTTGTCAAATATCCAAAACTTCTTGTAAAATATTCAGAGTGCACTTGAGCGAGATTTGCAGCATTACTTCTGTGTAACGTTTTGGGCTCAAGCAGAAATCACTTAAATAAAAATAAAAGCTAGTGAAATTGGAGTGCACTATATAGATATGTTAAATATTATGGTGGTGGAGTGAAGCTGCAGTGGCCTTGTGGTTAGTACGCTTGCCTGCCATGACAGTAGCCCAGGTTAAATCCCCAGCAGAGAAAGATTATTTTTTTCTAACAGCTAACCATAAAAATGGGTCCCAGATGAGGAAGTCTTAAAAATAAAAATAAAAAGACGAAGAAAAGTGGCCACCCTATCTCATATGTCATGGCCTGGAACATCAAAGACCTAACACTTCACACTTCAATAGCAGTATCTGCTGTGGGATTACCTTTGCCTTAGAGTGAAACGAAAGCTGATTTCCATATTTATAGATGAGAAACATATTTGGAAGCTAAAACAAATATTGAGGCAGGGTTTGGTAATTGACACATGAGATTTTTGGAGCTGGTGGTGATTTAAGCAGGTGAATGATATCTGCAGACCACTACTGGAGCTGGTAATGAAGCAGATGGTGATGTTGTTCTTACTGTTTTTTTGCAGTCTATTACAGATTTTAAAACATGCATGTGTTCTCTATCTGCTGTGTTGTGTCAGAAAGTCTGTTTCTTGTTTATTGTGTAAATCAGATACTTTCAGATCTGTCTGTTTATTCAGATTTGTCTGTTTTTTGTTGTTGTCTTTTTCTTGTTTGATAGTAAAAACAATCACCTCTATCTGTGTGTTTTTTCCCCCTTTTGCTGAGGTTTCTAGTCATATTTTGTGTTTTATTTGGACTCCTATGCCATACAGTGTGTTTGTTATTGTTGGAGGGACTGGCAGTAGTTTTCATAGTTCTGCAGCAAGTATAAGGTTTAACAACAATTGATGGTGGAGTGTCTATTATAGAATGGTTGCAGTTTTGATAGTTTGGTTCATGGGATGGATTTATTCTGATTAAGTACATGTTTAATCCATCAATTCCTGTTCTTAGATGGAAGATTCTGCACATAGTTTGTTATGCAATAGCTATTGTTTGGATGGGTCTTTTCTGTGCACTAGATCACCAAGTTTATCCAGTCATGGACGCCTGTAGAATCAGGTTGAATGAGATTTTCTTTTCTTGTATCATCCCACAGCTTTATCTAAAGAGTCTGATTTCTCAACTCTTTGTGCCTAATATATACCTTTTCTCCTTTCTGTCCATGATTACTTTTCACTTCACCTCATTTTGATTTTGATGTTCCATGAAGAATGTTCCTGCAGGTCTAGAGTCTTTTAGCTCTGCCCATAACTGTCAGTAGCTTTATGTCTGGATTAAACTTCTACTAGGCCATGTGTTTTCCTGGACTCCTACCTTTTATTTAAATTCTCATGCAATATCATGCCACTATCAGGCAACAGCCTGTCCACCTTCCACCACGTGACTGAGCGTGTTTTTCACCTCCTTGTGGTTAATTGTCGTCAGCAAGGTTACTTTAGCCATATTATTTACTGGTTACATATTACTGGCACCACTTTGGCTTCATTGTTCTCTCCATTTATTTTATCTAAACATGTTTGTGCTTTAGGAGATCATTATATAATGGACTGTTCATGCATTCTTGCTTGGAACAGTAATAACTGTCTGGGCCATATCCGCCTTTGTTTAAAGCCATTAAATGTGTTACAACTTTGCCCGAGTTTGTTTGTCTGTATTCTGAACAACATGAGGCTTGCTTCATGACACTTAGAGTAAGATATTCCTGAATAGTTGTTTGTAAACGTGTATCAAAGAAGGAGTTTTGTTACCACAACAAGGCATTCTGGTTCATGTTTGTTTTTTAATAACGAAGGCACAAACAATAGATTGCACGATTTATTGTCTGGCATATTTTGCTGCATCTCGTTAGGTACAAACTGCAGAATTCACACAACATAAAGTTAAATGATTAGATAAATCCGTCAAGCTGAAATATACACATGTTCGCACAGTAATGTCACTTATCTACCATGGTAATTTTAAACTGACTAACATGTCTTTCTGTTTGCACAAGACTGGCTTATGTAGGTTAATCATTACGGCTTTTGCAAACTTAAACAAGTGACTAATTTGTGTGTTGAACAACACACGGAAGGCACTGTTTCTCTCAATCACATGTCCATTCTCCAGCAGATGCCTGACAATAGATGTTTGTTTTTCTGTTGTCATTGGCTTATCACATAAAATCGTTCATTGCTTCAAAAGTTACCTCTCACAATCTCCCTCCTCTCTCTCTCTCTCTCTCTCTCTCTCTCTCTCTCTCTCTCTCTCTCTCTCTCTATCTCTTTGTCTGTCTCTCTCTCTCTCTCTCTGTCTGTCTGTCTCTCTCTCACTCTCTCTCTGTCTGTCTGTCTCTCTCTCTCTCTTTCTCTCTCTCTCTCTGTCTGTCTGTCTGTCTCTCTCTCTCTCTCTCTCTCTCTCTCTCTCTCTCTCTCTCTCTCTCTCTCTCTCTCTCTCTCTCTCTCTCTTTGTTTCTATCTCTTTCTTCATCACATACAGACACACACACACACAACACACATTTTTACACAGTGTAAACTTAGTCATGTTTTCTCTTGGCTGTATCTTTGATGACATTGAAGCTATTCACTGACTGAGAAACCGAGTATCAGTGTTTCTTGTTCTTCCCACACATTGTAGTCATTGTCTTGTTTTCTCATAGTATTATCCAGGATTGAAACAAAATCTGTCTACAGACAGTATGAAGCATTTGAGCAGTATTCACAAAATGTTACTATATGGAAAAAAAATGAACGCATGAGTTGGATGTTATATTAACATGAAAATAAGTATGTGAGTAAGCTATTGTTCCTGTATGGAAATAAATATGTCAGTGAATTATTGTTTCCAAACACAAATTAGTATGTGAGTTAGTTATTGTTTCCCCATAGAAATGTATATTTGGTGTCAGCTATGGTTCCCACATGAAAATGAATGTGTTTGTCAAGTGTTGATCTCTCATGGAGGTGAATATCTGAGTCAATTTGTTTTCCTACACAGAAATGAATGTTTGTCAACTGTTGATCTTTCATGGAGGTGAATATGTGTTTCAGTTTTTTTCCTACACAGAAATGAATATGTGAATCTGCTATTGTTTCCTCTTGAAAATGGAGTATGGAAGTCAGCTGTTGTTTACACACATAAGTTAATATGTTAGTCAGCTGTTGTCTCACACAGAAGTGAACATGTTATTTTGTTGTTATTTATTGTTAATAACTGATTTTCATAGTATTTATTGCTCTTTATTTTCTCTTTAGTGAATAACAGCAACTGCCAAAATGACAAACCCGGCCGACCTAGCGGCCAGGGAGATCAAAGTTCTTGAGACTGCTGAAGACATCCAGGCTAGAAGAGATGAGGTGTTGGGGCGCTATGCAGCATTTAAAGCTGCATGTCGGGACCGCAAACACAATCTGGAAGACTCCCGCAGGTATCAGTACTTCAAGCGTGATGCTGATGAGCTGGAGTCATGGATCTTGGAGAAACTGCAAACTGCATCAGATGAGAGCTACAAAGATCCTACCAATCTGCAGGTAATCTTACCCTTGTCCTGCTTCTCCTCCAACTTTCCTGTTGCCACAACATTCACCAGTTTACTCCTTCTCTTGATGTGTCCAAAGATTGTGGTATCAACATCTGATATGAGCAACTAGTTCTCATTTTGAATTTGCGTCTTTCAAGACATTTTGATTTCTCTTTATTTGTTAAGGAGTTTTCAGCACTCTTATGAAGAACCACATGTCTGCAGTCTGCATGTAATTTCTCACTACTTTGCTGATTATCCACGATTCACTTTTGTAAATCTGATTTGGCTTGTTACAGTTCTTAGGAACTCTCTTTCTCACCTTCACTGAAAAAGATATGTATATAATGCTCTTCATCTTGTGGAATGTTGCTTTGACTTGAACTATTCTTCATTATCATCTCTTTAATAATTCTTCTATCTACTGTTGTCCAGATGTTTTAACTGAAAATTTATCAGAATTTCAAATTCAACACCGATGTTACAGCACTTTAGACATGTCCATATGTGTTCTGTCTCCATCATAAGATGTCACTGGGTAATGATACTTGTAGTTCCAATGGCCAGTTAATTACCTTTGCATCATCTGTTTCAACCTCTACTTTAATTCTACCTGCTTTTGCCAAACAGGATTCCCGATTCCATCGGTCCTAGCTGCATGTGGTAATTGATTTATTTTTCTCTTGTAACTGATGATCATTTATAGACATTATCATGTCTCCTTTGGAAGTCTCCGTGGCGAAATGTTCAAGCCATTTGACTCGGGCTCTGAAGGTTGTGGGTTCGATTCCGGGCCGCTTCCTTCGGTTCACAAGTGAATTTATTCAGAGACTCCTGTGGGTCGTCACTGGAGCTATAGAGTTCGTGCTTTGTGCGATGCTTTCCATGCTGCGAAAGAGACCGAGCCATATGGGATAAAAACCCGGTGCAATGAAGTCGACCCTGTCAACTTTTAAGCGACTTTTTTTTTATGTCTCTCTTGCTCAACCTCAGTGTTTCCCCTTGGAGTTGCCCTGAAAGTTAGCCAATTGGCCCTTTCATTTTAGCATGGCTTTGACAGTATAGTCACTTCTGGTAGGAATTATGACTTTCTATGTCTTTCTTAAGCTAGACATATCTAGACTGAATCTACTGGAGCATTGACCGAAACTTAGTAATGATGACTGCCTTATTGAATGGAGTATCAGACTGCCATCAAAACACAACAGTGACCACCTCCACTTCCATCATCATGCTGGATGTAATTCTTGGAAATACTCCACCCTGCTCTGGAATGCTCTTGCCCTATCATCTAGCTGTGAAACCCCCATCCTTTCCTCAGCTCGGTATATATAGTTGCATTGTCCTATCCAGCAATATCCTCTATCAGTTTCCTCATTTCCATTTCTGGTCTCTCATTGCACTACTCACTGCATTCTCTGCCGAGAGTTATTTGGAAATGGTGCACAAATAAGTAACTTCCTGCTCAGTGTAGTGTAGCGTATACTACTAAGTTGGAAAATAGACCAAAGTAGATACAAAATACACTTCTAAGAATAGAGTCTAACCACTGCTGAAGAAGCGATCAAAGGGCTCACAATTCTAGACAGATGATTTCCAAAGTCCCAGAATGGAACAGTGCCTAAACAGTGCCAGGCGGAAAGTTATGACAACCAAACGTACTTAAGAAAGACAGTATGTCAATGGATTCCTGCTATGGTGCAGGGATGAATCCAGGCTAATTCCACCGTCTAATTCATTCTCACAACAAGGAGATAGATTTATGTATATGGATACAGTCACAATCCTTTCACTCGTCACACAATCTTCTACTACTAATCCTATCTAAGGTGATAATGACAAAATAGTTGGTTACGTTTACAAGTATAACATAGATGTTTAATTCTAAAACTCTACGTGAGGGTACTCACGGACTCATAAGAGATATGCAGACGCCTGGTTATTCTAAATTCCTACAATAGTGTACATCAATCAGCTAGTGGATGTCATAATCATAGACCATGTGAGCTGGCCTGTATTGGACAGAATAGTAGGTGATTGCTGTAAAGTGGCAAACGGGCTGTCTGCCACTTATCTGCTAGTCCTTGGCCTCCTGGATGGTAAACTGAAAGGTACTGACAGTCTAAGTAGTGGTATGGACACCACACTCTGCTGTATCAGGTTGAGCGGTGCGTAGCTCAGTCACTGGTCGTGAATACAGCTACTATTGATCAGGGTGTAGGCTCTGTGAATGACAGTGAGATGGGGTGAATAATCCTTTGAGACAAGTTTATGAATCTAACTTGTGTCCCTGTCCTATTCATACATGGCCTACACATCTCATATAGAAAACTTACAATAGCATGTGCTATCTGTCTTTGCATATTTTGATTCCTTATACTGAGATCTAAAACAGCACACTGATCTAATGGAACAAAACAGCACACAAATGGTGTTCTATTCGTTCTTCTTGTAGTTAAATCAAATATGTGTAACCACTCAAGACACTCTACTTTAAAAACTACTGCCCTAGTAACATATATATTCTAAGTCATGATTAATCATGGAAACACACGACCGACAATCCACACAATGAATTAACATCAAATATTATCAGATGAATTAAGTGTAATGAAATAACTCACACGTCACAACTACAACGTCACAATATACATGATTGAACCATTAAATATATGAAACACTACACATCATCTTCCTCAGTTATGAATTAACATCACATATGATCGGATGAATTAAATGGAATGAAATCAAATCACACACCACAACTATGACGCCACGATCTACATGATTGAACCAGTAAATTTATGAATTGTAATTCTAGCAGTCATCTTCCTTATCTTCATTAAAACTACTTGATTAATTATCCATAAGATTTCTTAGCTAGGCTTAAGATTACTTTCACTATAAACAAGAACGATATTAGGGTTGGAGAATTTCCCAAGGGATGATCGTGTTAAGTGGGCAATATTGGACCACGTGTTAGTAATCTGCCTATGGATGAGATAAAGATTGATAAATAACAATTAAGTGTAACTTATTTAATCTCCAAACTAATTCCTTTGACTAATATATATTATCTGAATGAATATGTTAGTTCCTAAGCTAAGCACATAATTAATATATCTTAACTCTAATCGTCTACTGAGTAAATCGGGTTTCGTTTCCACATGTGGACGCTTCTTGATTTTGATAATCACGTCCTGTAAATTAGCCATGTTTAATGCCTCGGGTTGGTCGCTTCTCGCTCGATTTCGTTTGTCCATTTTCCTCAAGCCGTGCGAAACAACATTGCACTAATTCTAGTTTTAGTTAATTAGTTCGATTACTATTATCAATTATCTATCCTCATGGCCTTTAGAATACACAGACAGATTGACACACACAGAGAAATGTTAACAAAATTATTCATAACATACCCTGCAACGTGGTTTGATAGGGCCTATCGGGTGAGAAGGATGGCACTGGCTTTTACTATGTAGGTTTTAGTTATTGGTACAGCTTAACAAGAGCCAGGAAAAATGTCTAAGACACAGACAAGTGTTCTTCTAGCCAGCTGACTTGCCACCTCTCACCGTCAGGTATCGTGATCAAATGACCGAATTAGAGGGCTCTAACAGAAGAGTTCCGTTTGAGACTTCCTGTGGTCAAATTACTTTTCAAGACAAACTGAATATAATTTTCAGCCTGACTTGATTTCTTGGCGTGTAAACGAACCCTACGCTACATCTACTTCTAACTACTCTAATAAATAGTCTGTATATATATATATATATATATATATATATATATATATATATATATATATATATATATATATATATATATATATATACATATATATACACACATACATACTCCAAACAACAAATATAATACAAAATATAATTATATGTAGATATAAATCTAAGATCCTACAAAAACTACATAAAAGTTTGTAGCGTGGTCTATACCAAGATAACAAAAATATCAGGAGTTCGTTGATATTGTCACACTCAGTAGGCATATTTTCAACCCTTATCACTTGAGTTATTATCTTTGTTGTTTTCATATTCCTGTTGCATGAACCTTCTGAGTCCTTTTAGGCTGTAAAACCTGTCCCTGTTTGTTTCACTCTGAGGGTGGCATTCTGCAATCCACTTTTTACATCTATGAGGGGTTCTCCTGCATGAGCCAGAATACCATTTATGCCATCATCTGCAAATGGTGTGGCATAGAATATATTTATGAAAATGGCTTATAATTGGCCAACAGTTTTAGGCAACATCTTTCAGATATTAATAGTAAATATGTACAGTGATGCCCACACATTTCAACTGTGAGGATCATTGTGGCATGCCTGATATCCAGGTAACAGCCATTAAATCTTGTTCATCACTTGAAAGAGATCACAAGACTCTGGAAAACCATCTCAATGTCCAATTTAGTTTTATTTAACCTTATTAATTTTTAAATTTTAGTGGCTTTCTTATATTTTTTTTAAAATATGGTTGTATTAGCGCTTGTTTTTGTGTGTGTGTGCTGATAAAGGCTTTCTTGCTGCAAGGTCTGTTCTGTCACTTGTGATTATGTTCTTCTAAAGCTGACCAATTTCACTTTCCTGTCTAGTTGATTCACTATTTTTACAGCTTTACTGCAGTTCAACCCATGTCATTTTTCCTCAGTACATGCCAGAGTACCCTAGTATTTGGCAGTACTAAGTGCATGGGCCAGTAGATAATTGGATAATGTGGTTGAAAACCTGTAACCTATTGAGCTTAATCATGGATTATATCAAGAGTTGTGCCTATAATTAACAACAGAATCTGTTAACAATGCCAGTATTGCAGACTTGTATCAAACAAATTAATCATAATTGAGTGTGAAATTGTTTGATTTCCCATTGTAGGCTAAGATCCAGAAGCACCAAGCATTTGAGGCAGAAGTGGCAGCTCATGCTAATGCCATCGAAATGCTGGATGAAACAGGCAACCAGATGATCGGTGAGGGCCATTTTGCTTCAGAGATTATTCAAGTAAGTCATGAAATTGAAATACTCTTTGTTTAATTGTTTAATAAAGATATCTGTATGGTTGATACATCATCATCATGTGCCCTGCTATTTAGCATGATGAAGGTATTCATGCATCTTCACAGGTCTTACTCCTTGGTATTCTCAATCATTTCTATTGATGGACTTCTTCCATGCCACTGTCTTAGGCCATCCAGCATAAATTCTGTCTGTCTGCCTCTTTATCTCTGATATTTCCAGAGCAGGCACTTACATTTCCTGAGAGATGGAAATTACTGTCAAAGACAGAGATAATATACACCCATCTGGATGTGGAAAGCAAGGGGGAACCACCACAGCTTCCCAAAATTGCATGGAATTCTGCAAATCAGAGAATGGCGTTATGGGCTGACTTATAGTACCCTCATCCTGTAGGAATTCTCATGAGCCACATGGTTGATTGTTTCATACATAATCATTATATAGTGTGTGTTCATATGTTTATGTATGGTTTTTGAATAAATAATCCTGCTTTATATATATATATATATATATATATATATATATATATATATATATATATATATATATATATATACAGTGGTACTTCGGGTTAAGAACTCGGTTCGTAACCTGAAATGTTCGTAACCCAAAACTTTGAAATCAATGAAATAAAGACAGTCCATTTCAAGATGAAAGAATCGTTCATTTTTATTAACATCCGGTTGTTTACCTGACAAAACGCAAAGAATATGTGTACTTTACGTATTAAATAAAGAGAAAGAAAACAACCAAATGAATTAAATGTAAAATTTGTCACTTTCTTTGTTATTCTGAATCATTAGTTTCAGGAGTATCTTGTCGCTGTTTCTTGGCAGCACCAAGAAACTATCAAGGGAAATTTGTCGCTTCCTTCACTAGAGAATCTTTCTGAAGTGGGCCATCGTGTTATCTATCATTCATCAGGTTTACTGCCCTGTTAGAAACAAGTTTGTTTGGATGATGATTCACAATGAAGTCTTCGACGTCTGCCCACTTGCTGCTAATTTCTATAATCCTGGCAGTTGAAACGGTCACTGACTCTTCATCATCAAATGACTGCTCCTCCTTTAATGTCTTTAGCTGTTCATTCTGAAGATCCACAAGCTATTCTGTAGTACTGTTTGTACTGTACACGATCGTTTGTCTCCAATGTTACACCTTGCTCTCTCTCGACTTTGTTCATAACCCGAGGCACTGTTCATTACCTGAGAAATAAAATTTTCAAAGTTGTTGTTCGTAACCTGAATTGTTTGTGACCTGAGGCGTTAGTAACTCGAGGTACCACTGTGTATGTGTATATATATATATATATATATATATATATATATATATATATATATATATATATATATATATATATATATATATATATATATATATGATTGTTTTCATTCATAATCATTTTACTATGTGTAAATGATTGTTTAAAACATACTAATATCAAATAGTCTCTGTATTTGTTGTTGATTGTCTAATAGAAAAATAAATTAAATGGGTTAAAACTGGTAAAGCTGTGGAATTGTAAACTATATAAAACCTGAAGTGTAAGGCAGCTTTACAAAGTAAATTGCATTGCGACAAGCCTTCATTGGCAAAACAATAACAAGAGAACATAATAACAAAAAAGCCATGGAAATGACACTGCAATGGATACAGTAAGGCATAATCGATTGGAATCATGTGAAATAAAAATCAAGCATAAAAAATAAATAAGTGGTACATATCTCACAGGGTGCAAATATAAAACAATTAAATCTGTCATAAGTTGATTTATATAAAATACATTACAATGATGTGGCTGTGTGTTATACAGTTGTTGACTGTACGTTGACATGTTTGATGTGTGCTGTGTATTTTTTCAACCATATGTGAATATGTGTTGTACAGTTGTTGTCTGCAAGTTGATGTATTTCAATGTGTTTTGTGAACAAAAGCTGAGCAATAAAAATGTGTCTGTTTCGAACATTTGTTGACTGTGTGTTTGATCTGTGCTTGGTAGTTTTTACTATGAGCTAATATATTATTTTTGGCAGATATTTGTTCCTTGTTCCCATAAGTCAGAACTAGTGATAGCTGGTAACCAGTTTTTGTTATATCTTGAGTGCAGTAATATTTGTAAAAACTTCAACGTATTTGCATCATTTCCAGGACCGATTGGATGAACTACATCGTCTGTGGGCTTTGCTTCTTGCCAGATTGGCTGAGAAGGGCACCAAGTTACAGCAGGCCTTGAAACTGGTTCAGTTCATGAGGGAGTGTCGTGAAGTTATGTTCTGGATCAACGATAAAGTGAGTTGTTAGGTTAATCTCTTACTGCTATTGGATTGTGTTGTTGGCTTGTCATGGGTATCCAGGACCTAGTTGTAACATTGTATGATCTTGTTTTGTAAGCTTGCCATGAGGTTTGAAACCTTGTCTTCATGTTTTGTCATATTTTACGGACTATCTGGTTTTCTGTATCTGTAAGGTAAGTACACGACCTTTCACATACTTAAGGCGCATTGGGCATATAGTGTTAGACTCGTGTATTTTATAGGCCAGTTTGCACTCAGTTGATGATGATGTGGTCAGTATCACACCAGCCACCTTTTCTTCCCAAGACATTCCCTGGTACCCATTTTACCTGGGAGTCCATGTTAATTTTAAATATCAGCCTCAATGTGCGTTCTAAATCCATGACCACTGCAGGCAAGCTTCTAGCCACTAAGTTACTGAAGCTCTCTATATCGGTGATGTAATGCAGCCTAGTGTTTGGATGATTGTGATATAATACTTCATTTGGTTTATAATGGGTATCAGTTTTGTCAGTATCCTCTGTTAGTGCGTAACTTTTCCATCACTAGTACTCAGTTATATCTCCATGGGGCAGCTTATAGTAACTGGCTGCATAAAGAATCTGGCTAAATTAAGTGAGTTCCTAGAAGAATGTTGATCCCTAGACATGATGATTAGCAGGCTCACCTGTGTGTGAATATGCATTGATATCTCATTAACCAGATACCAACTTTTGGGCTAAAAATTAATAGTTCAAAGTTGATGATCTTAAAATTGAGCTTTATGACTGCCTGCTGGACTAGCAGTCTTGAACATTGGCTATCTGGTGTGCACATGAAGCAGTACCAAACAAATGTGCTTCCCTGGTCATTTCTTGAAGATAACCATTGTGTCTTCTCTGGTTGATGTCTACTCTAGGATGGTCAGTCATGATATTTTAAACCACATCTTATATATAAATTAGGATGTGCGTCTGTATGTATGTCTGTATGTATGTATGTCCTTTATACGCTCGCGAACGGCCCATCCGATTGAGATGAAATTTTCTACACGCCTTCCTTTCATTCCAGAGATGCCAACTGTCGTAGTTTTTTTTTCTTCTTCCTCCTCCTCCCTCCTCCCTCCTCCCCCTCCCAAAATACGTACGTCCAGGAAATGGTCTTCTACATAGACACTTCTCTCTGAGGTCCGCGATAACATATTAACCTGGTGGGATGGCAATCAATCATCCTACTACCTCCTCCCTCCTCCTCCCTTCTCCCTCTTCCTCCTCCCTCTTCCTCCCTCCGCCTCCTCCCTCCTCCCACTCTCTACTCCTCCTTCCTCCTCCCTCCTCCTTCTCCTCCCTCCTTCTCCCTCTTCCTCCCTCTTCCTGCTCCCTCCGCCTCCTCCCTCCGCCTACTCTCTCCTCCTCCTCCCTCCTCCCTCTCCCTCCTCCTACTCCCTTCTCCTCCTCCTCCTCCTCTCTCCTCCTCCCTCCTTCTCCCTCTTCCTCCTCCCTCCTCCTCCCCCTCCTCCTCCCTCCTTCTCCCTCTTCCTCCTCCCTCATCCTCCCCCTCCTCCTCCACCCTACTCCTCCCTCCTCTTCCTAATCCCTCCTCCTCCCTCCTATTCCTCCTGTCTCCTTCTCCCTCCTCCTTCTACCTCTTCTTCCCTCCTCCTTCTCCCTCCACCTCCTCCCTCCTCCTCTCTCCTCCTCCTCCCTCCTCCTCCCTCTCCCTCCTCCCTTCTCATCCTCCCCCACCTACGTTCTCCTCCTCCCTCCTCCCTCCTCCTCCTCCCTCCTCCTCCTTCTCCCTCCTCCTCCCCCTCCCTCCTCCCCCTCCTCCTCCTCCTTCTCCCTCCTCCTCCTCCTCCTTCACCATCCTCCCTCCTCCTCCTCCCTCCTCCTCATCCTCCCTCCTCCCTCCTCCTCCCTCCTCATCCCTCTTCCTCCTCCTCCTCCCTCCTCCCTCTCCCCTTTCCCCCCTCTTTCTCTTAATCCCTCCTCCTCCCTTCTCCTCCCTCCTATTCATCCCTACTCCTCCTCCTCCCTCCTCCTCCTCTCTCCGCCTATCTCTTCCTCCCTCCTCCTCCCTCCTCTCTCTTCCTCCTCCCTCCTCTCTCTTCCTCCTCCCTCCTCCTCCCTCTTCCTCCTCCTCCTCCCTCCTCCTTCCTCCTGCTCCCTCCTCCTCCTCCCTTCTCCTCCCTTCTCCTCCTCCCCCTCCTACCCCTCCCTCCTCCCCCTCATCCGTCTTCCTCCCTCCTCCTTCTTCCTCCCTCCTCCTCCCCCTCCTCCCCCTCCTCCTCCCTCTCCTCCTCATCCCTCCTCCTCCATTCTCCTCCTCCCTCCTCCTCCTCTCTCTACCTCCTCCCTCCTCCTCCCTTCACATTCCTCCTCCTCCCTCTTCCTCCTCATCCCTCCTCCTCCTCTATCCTCCTCCCTCCTCCTCCTCCTCCCTCTACCTCCTCCCTCCTCCTCCCTTCACATTCCTCCTCCTCCCTCTTCCTCCTCCTCCCTCTCATCCTCTTCCCTCCTTCTCCTCCCTCTTCCTCCTCCCTCTTCCTCCCTCCGCCTCCTCCCTCCTCCCACTCTCTACTCCTCCCTCTCCTCCCTCCTCCCTCTTCCTCCCTCTTCCTGCTCCCTCCGCCTCCTCCCTCCGCCTACTCTCTCCTCCTCCTCCCTCCTCCTCCCTCTCCCTCCTCCTCCTCCCTCTCCTCCTCCTCCTCCTGCGATCTCCTCCTCCCTCCTTCTCCCTCTTCCTCCTCCCTCCTCCTCCCCCTCCTCCTCCACCCTACTCCTCCCTCCTCTTCCTAATCCCTCCTCCTCCCTCCTATTCCTCCTGTCTCCTCCTCCCTCCTCTTCCCTCCTCCACCTCCCTCTTCCTCCTCCCTCCTCCATTTACCCAAGACAGACAGACATACAGATAGTCGGGAACGGGATCTTATATGACTACTTATATGATTTAAATGAGATGCTCTCCACCATGGGCTGGGCCGGGTCAGACAGACAGACAGACAGACAGACAGATAGATAGACATACAGACAGACAGACAGTCGGGAACGGGAGCTTATATGACTACTTATATGAATTAAATGAGATGCTCCCCACCAGAGTCTGGGCGAAGCCGGGCCGTGTCAGCTAGTATTTCATAAACTAAAGATTGGAGATACTGATGAACATAAATGTGATTAATTATGTACACTAATGCATTTTATTGATGTCACATATGTTTTATTTTTATATAAGTATATATACTGTGTACCGATCTTTGTGACATCGCATTTATTTGCCTGTGTATATAAGTTTACCAGAATTCCATTTTGCCATCACATATGTTTGAATGTGTGTACACTTACCAGGGTGCAGCTTGTGACTCTACACATATATGAATATGAATACACGTTTACCACAGAGCAATTTGTGACATCAAAATTATTTGAATGTGTTTACATTTTTTATCAGATATGACTGATGTTACCATATGACAGTAGAAGGTACTACCTGCTTTCTATTAGCACCGAATGTTGGTCGCACTCACCAAACCCGACACCCCACATTATGCCAATGGCTTCAGATGGAGGAGTGTAATTGGACGAGTACAAGCTTTTCGCTAGTGTGAGGAAATGCAACCTAAAGACTAAATGTCATGGCTGGGCAGGCTTGCCCTAAGCCTTGGTTGGCACCTGCTCTAGGATGGAAGCTCCAACAGGCGGACAGATAGAGCATTGCTTTGTTGATCCAGCAGCTTCTGTAGCTTGTCTTATTTCAGATGTATTGGTGCTACCTTTCCTCTGGAGTAAAGAAGGCAGGTCGCAAGAGGGATCATGCTGAATGGACAACACGTGGTCTCTTAAATTCAGCCCAGGTGTTGTGCTATGGAGAGGTATAGCTCCATTTTCTTCCTCTTCTTCTTTGCGTTCATCCGTAGTGTTTTTTCAGATGTGATTGCGGGGTGTCTGGTTAGGCACCCTTGGGTCGAAACCCTTAGGCCAACACATCCGACTTTTAGCATGCATTTTTGACCAGGTTAGCATTCCTGGGAGACTCTCACTTTTGTGGTACTGTCCACCTCCCAGCTGGTCGTTGGAACAGTCGAAGACTGCACGGTCATCCCTCAAATGAAGGCAGGGACACTCCATAGCATTTTCCGCCATCCTGGGTGGCTTCCATAATTGCAGAGCCGACACATAACGCTCTGGTGCTGGGCTCACCGAGGGAATCGTCACATCCTGCTCATGGCTGCTTTAGTTCCTCACTTCAATATATTGGGCATTTCGTTCGCCCCGGGCCGTTCCCGCACAAACCAGACAGGTCTGCAGATGGTATCCACTCTGCAAGTTTTCGGACATGTGCTTGTCGTTGCGCCCATCAGAGCTGTTCCAGGCACGACAGACATTCGGAAAACTACCTAGTCAGCTGTTCCAAACAAGAGCATCATTCGGAAACTAGGTAGTCAGAGCTGTTCCTAGCATGAGAGACATTCGGACAAGACATTTCACTCAGACGTAAATGCGTAGTGCCAATTTTTAGTTTGCCACCCGTAGGACGGCACTTTAGGCTTTGGCTGGCATTTTTTAATGAGGTTAGCCTTCCTCGGGTTTCGTGGCACGTTAGACTTATTGTTGTGATGTGCGCCCACATCTAAGCTGGTCAAGATAGAACGATCAACGACATCGCGGTCGACCCTCAAGGGAAGGCAGGGGCAGACCATGGGCATTCCCTCGCTGTCCAAGGAGGCTTCCATAATTGCAGAGCCGGCACATATTGCTCTGAGACTGGGCTCACCCGAGGAGTTGCCACGCCCTGCTCATGGCTGCTTTAGTTCCTCACTTCCATGTGTTGGGCATCTCGCTTGCCACTGGTCGCTCAGCACACACCAGGAGCGGTCAGACTGCGGGCGACATCCACTCGGTAAGCTTTTGCTTTTGACTTTGGACCATGCAATGGATTCGCTAGCCGTGCGTTCCATTTTTTGTTATTGAGACGTTTTTTCATTTTTATCGACACTCTCTACGAGTTAGATACAGACAGATTTTGTAACCATTTCATTCGACTGGGGCACTTTTCTGCCTTTTAGTACTCGCTCACGAGGTGGGCTACATGTGCTGCCGGCTCAGCACCTTACCTCCGTGCAGCGGTGAACGAGAAACGGCCAGGCCCTCTCATCCGGGAATCCCTCATATCCCCCAGCTGAGAGCCTTCGAACAAGTATTAGAACTGGGCTTGTAGCGTGCTCAGTGTCTTACCTCTATTTTTCAGTAGGTGGGTATCGGCCCGGCTCTCACATCCGAGGGTTTGTGGCCTAAACCCTCAACAGAGAGCCTTATAATGTTGTCCGGACCAGGAACTTCTGTCTTCGTGCACCAGATTTAAACTTTCGACTGCTATCCTCAGTCTACCTGCAGAGCAGCAGGTTGTGTCTCTCTTAGTCTGGCCCTTATCCCATAAGCTTTTCGATATGTAGTTTTCATCCATCGGCAAGCACATGGGGTCGATGGGACATGCAAGCTCCCCCACCACGGCAAGGTGGAGACACGTCGGGGGAGTAGCTCCATTTTAAAAACTATCATCTATCAAGACAGCAAGGTGCCAGTCATGTTTACAGTTTTACCAAGATGCATCATGTGACATCACAAATATTTAAATGTATATACATATTTATCAGGATGCTTTTGTAACATCAGAAGAGTTTGGAACAGACTTGGAACACGTGGAAGTGTTGCAGAAAAAATTTGATGAGTTTCAGAAGGTAACATCACTTAATGATTACATTGCATGTTATTCTTATACTGTTTAATGTAACATCTTATCATGGTTACATGTTCTTGTTATGATGATTACATATGTGATGAGTTTTTAAGGGTAACATCTTGTTGTATTTTTGCATCAACTTTTTAGGTCACCACATATTCTATCTTAAATGTTTTACATAAGCTTTGTAATTTGGATCCAATTGGATGTGGATTATGATAGTTTTCTTTCAGTTATGTGTGTCTTAATTTGTTAAGTTTCCTAATTAAATCTTGTTTTATTAATCTCCTAATTAAATTAATTCATATCTTGTAACATTATGTTAATAAAATTGAAACAACTGTAGAGGATGAAGAAAAACAAAATGTTCATTGTTGTATTATGATTTCCCGGGAAGGTTAACCTGGTCAACAAATGCCCGCAGAAGTCGGATGTGTCGGCCTAACGGCGCAAGAACGCAGCTCTGCTGTAAACAGGCACAACGCAATCACATCCACACAAAAAAAAACTCCGGATGAACGAAGAAGAAGAAGAAGAAGAAGTATTATGATTTAACCCTTTACAGGGCAGACGCTTGTCCGTTTTTTAGCCCTGAACGGGCAAGATTTTTTCAGGTTTGGTAAAATTTTGGGTCTCGTTAGTAAAAACATCACAAATAAGGTGTTAGTCAACCGATTTTAGTTAAATAAACAACATAATGAAGGGAAAAGCATGCAGAATATGTTACTCACGTGATTGTTGTTGGTAATCCATATATGAACACAAATATTTATGAAATACAGCATGTTGTTTGTGATTATCCGTCATCTATACGGCAATTTACAAACACATTTTCAGAATCATAATCACTTTCTTTAAAGTCCTACTCAGACTGCTAATGCAAAGTAACGCTTTGCACTGATATCTAGCTCCGATTAATAGTCAACTTCGTGCCCTTTAATGTCATTCAAATTGAACCTAGCGAAATCTCGGCTATCACTTGAAGAATCGCTGAAATCCATTTTGAAAAACAGCGTAAAAATCCCGAAAACTATAAAAAAAAGTCCGTTCAAATTCATAGCATCACGTTTACAAATGGCGGCCACATTGTCAAGCTATCGGCGAAAGCGAAAGTAGCCGTCGGAAGTGTCGGAAAGTCGAGAGATCGCGTTTTTACAATGCTTAATTGTATCGGACGTAATCGCCTGATCCGCTCGTTTAAGCGATCGGCCGCTAATGGCCACTATGCCCTGTAAAGGGTTAAGTGAGATGAGGGAGCATTTTATGGGTAGATGTAGATTAAATATGACAACTTGCAGGCAACTGTCAGCAGAGATTGCATGTAAAGCAATGTCAGGGTCTATTCTTGTTAATCAGTCTTGAGTGAGTACATAATGCTAGGAAAAATAACTAGATTTCTGTAACTCTGACTTGAAGACATCCCTAGGAATATAACATTGTTGTAACTTTGACTGGAAGATATCACTATGAATATAATATAAAATTGCTGTAACTTTGACTAAAAGGTATCACTATGAATATATTATAAAAATGCTGTACCTTTGACAGGAGAACATGACTAGGAATATTATATAAAATTGTTGCAATTTTGACTGGAGGACATACTAGGAATGTAATATAAAATTTCTGTAACTTTATCTGGGGGAGATACTAGGAATATAATATAAAATTGCTGTAACTTTGACTAGGAAACATGACTAGGAATGTAGTACGTAACTTTGACTAGATGACATCATTAGGGATGTTAGATCTGCCTGATAAGACTTTAACTTGAGGACGTTATTAGAAACTAACATATGATGTTTTACAGACTCCCAGAGAAGACTCATATACTTCACTTATGATGTTTGTTGTAAGATGTTATTGGGAAAGGTAATTTCCCACTGCCAAGCCAATACTGGAGTGTGAGTATAAACAAAATATGGCTAGGAAGCTCAACTAAAGGAGAAAAAAAACAGATACAGGCGGATGTATCTACCTGTGACAACACCGGCCTGGTTCTCTGTGGTTTCCGATATATTTTAATTGGGGTTCGTGTTACCTTCTGTCTACCCTTTACACTGATTGTCCCCAGGACGGTTCCCGGACGACTTTTCCCTAGGACTACTGTGAATACAGGAAGACACCTAACTGACTATAAGAGAACACTCTTATAAAAAGCGAATCTAGAATCTTTATTGGAGATTCAGACTCTGCCCAACCGACAGACAACAGACGGACTAACAGACATGGAACAATTAGCTGGGTGAGAGTAGTCTGCTTGACATTCTTATCATCCCACTCGACAGAGGTCAATGTCTTTAGTGTCTGTATGTAAACAAGGTGATAAGAGTACTTTCACCTGCACCCGTATGATGCCATCTGGAGCCTTGGGACTTGAGCCTGGTAAGTTTCAACTGTCACTTGACACTTGGCTTCAGCACCATATAGCTTCACCACGAACAGTCACTCACCCATAGCCACCAGAAAAGGGTGCCACCTCACACAGCAAAGGCCCACAGCACACCACACAGGTCCACAGCACATAGCAACAGCACAGGGATTCCTGTAAGCAAGAACAGGCCAGGTGTACATATCCATCACTCCCTTGAATAATACATACTACACCAAAAGTCTACACTGACTCCATCAATATCTTGTGGTCAGGCCCTTGAGCTCAGATCGCATTGTATGTCTGAACTCCCAGACATATCTCACGGACAGATTAGGTTACAGTTCCTAGTAATCCTAACTTAAGCCCAGTAGCTTTTCAGCCACGCGTCTCATCCCTAGTAAATAGTAAATAGGATGACACATTCCCTACCATTTCATACCTAGTAGAATATAGATATGGTGACAGGGTCCATTCATGAGGATGGCAAAGTTCCATGCCTCTTATAGAGATCATCAAGTGTTATGGTCTAGATCATCTTTCTTAATCACAATTTGTCTCATCAGAAAAGTAGATAAGCATATGAGGATACCTCAGGTAAGTACACTATGTACATATCCATCACTCCCTTGAATAATACATACTACACCAAACGTCTACACTGACTCCATCAATATCTTGTGGTCAGGCCCTTGAGCTCAGATCGCATCGTAAGTCTGAACTCCCAGACATATCTCACGGACAGATTAGGTTACAGTTCCTAGTAATCCTAACTTAAGCCCAGTAGCTTTTCAGCCACGCGTCTCATCCCTAGTAAATAGTAAATAGGATGACACATTCCCTACCATTTCATACCTAGTAGAATGTAGATATGGTGACAGGGTCCATTCATGAGGATGGCAAAGTTCCATGCCTCTTATAGAGATCATCAAGTATTATGGTCTAGATCATCTTTCTTAATCACAATTTGTCTCATCAGAAAAGTAGATAAGCATATGATGATACCTCAGGTAAGTACACTATGCCACCTCCAAGGTTAATGGCAGATGCTCAGACTGCAATGGAAGCTAATCAGAAATACTTAATTAAAGACCTGACAAACCACAGAAGAGTTGTGTGTTCTTGTGTTTCTCGCTTTTCACCTTTCTTCCTCAGATACCTGGATTTCTGTTGTGTGTGGGTGTACGTATATAAATAGACACTCATCACTTAAATACCTTCCTTATGTTGCCTAGGAACTGTATCGACTCATCACCCCAACCAATCTGGTTCCGATGACGGTATAGAGACAAAAGAAAGATAGACCCGCCTGACAGATCATTCCTTTCTCATCAAAGGAAGTATGAAGTCAGACAACACTGATGAAATATACCCGCGATACAGGAGTGGGTGTTTCCCCACTGCTAGACTGGCCCAAGGTTAAATCCTTAGTAAGTGTGAAGATATCTTTCCCCCTTCTGACTAAGCCCAGTTAAACAACAACAGGCCTATGTGGCGATAATCACTTCACAGCTTATAGCCTCCTACATATTTGGGTTTCACCTTAACGAGAAACGTATGTGGTTCTCGCTCGTCACATGAGTGCTTGACAAGTACTGGTTTCAACCACGCCACCAGATGATGATTGAAACATACTAATGTCAACATATTCATTAAGGGAATCAAATTAAAGCTCTGTTCAAGAGGAATTCTTCTGCCAGAACAATAATTCCCTCAGGTACCCCATTATTGAGATAGGGCGTCGAATGTATTGTTAATTTGCTTCACCCAGACCGCTCCACTGAGCTGGCTCGCGCAATACATTCCGTCTGGTCTGTTGAACACTGGCCTCAGCTTAATCTATGTCATAGTACACACACAGGCTTGCTACACAGCTAGCATGCCTGGTCGAGACTTAACTTACAGCTGATGTCCACTGACCCGAGGTCAACCTGTACATCTCGGACAGAGCACAGGCCTCATGGCGCAACTGGCCGGCCTGGTCAAGAATTGACCCACAACTGTAATACAAACTTTAGTTAAGCGACGCCAAGTATAAAAGTGTGTTACCTTTAAACTTAGGAACAACTATACAACAGAGCGACCCGGTAGGTTCATCAAGCCCTGGGCTGTAGGTCCCCTCTGGAGCCCCAAAAGGTACATCATGATACAGCTGGTCAAAGAGGTCTCAAGGACAGACTCCTCCACTGTAGATCAATCTCTAATGCTTCAAAAGTTGCATAGGATACAGCTGAAAGGAACGGCCGTGAAAGGATAGCTTCAAGAACAACCTTCACTGTAGAACATTCTCCGGCTCCCTGTGATGCCACTGATACAGCTGGCTATAGAGGCGGCCTCCTTTCTTGATGACTGACCACCGAATGGTCTCTTCGTGTCAGGTCCGGAAGAACACACCCACGGGACCTGCCGAAGATCTCCGAGCATTACCTCACGAAAGTGACGGCAAGTCAGCATTCCCCGAGTTTTAGCAGAGTGTGCGATTTCCGACAGAAAAGATCTACGCACACTCAAAGAGTTGTGTTATGTTTCTCGGGACCCGGGGAGTTCACGACAATCCCGATTCATAACATCTCTAGGACCCAGAAGACGGTCCTAACTCTTTTTTTTCTCGGAAATCTCCCTCACCTGCCTTAAAATGTGGCCTAGCCACCGAGACGGGGTGGGACAGAGTGGATATTGTGTTGTCCTGTCTGAGACCCACATGCGTTTCGCGACACTACCAAAGCTTTTATCAGTGTACAAGAGTTGAGTTGAGTCAAGTACCAGCATCACAGAACGTGAGAATTCCCATATGTGCTCCATCATCATGTTTAACGGCCATTGAAGAGTCCCAATACTAAAGCTTCCAGTCTCAATCTGATTATTTGTTCAACAAGCAAGAACAAAATGACTCTAAACTAAAAATAAAAAAAGAACACTTCTAAAATGTAATCCGATCAACACTTGTCAGGACAAGCAATAAGGTTAGGAAGACATTATTTTCTAAGAAAGACAGAAATTAGTCAAATTGAGTCAAGAACTGACATTACAGCACCCGGGGCATTCATGTAATCTCTCTATCCCCATCTTTACAACCAGTGAAGAGCCCCAATAATCATGGTAGCAGTTGCAGGCTGATTATGTGTCTGTCAGGTATTTCTTTTGAGGACTTAGTGTTGGCCAGATATTTTGGTCACTCCCTGCCATGCTATTCTCTTCAGGCCATGATGATTTAACTTTTTGTTTTCACACTATTGACATGATCTCAAAGTGCCCTGACCACATCTGCCTTGTCATACACCAATACTCCACCCAGTAATGTAGACCCAGCCAATCTGTTCACCCACTTATTTACCAACGCACCACCATGTCTTGGGGAAAAGATCCAACAGATGCTTCCTCTTTTTTGTTTGTTTTTAATTGATTAATGCCATTCTGCACAAAGTATGCCTGTCTTCACCTTTCTCAGCATGCTTTCTGAGTCCCTTACAATCATGACATGTGGGTTCTGTTTGTCTTCCAGCGAAACACCAGTGACTGTACTTTTTGTGCAGTGCTTTAGGTGACTGTAGAACATCAATTAACTGTTCATTTTTTTCCCATAGACTGAAAACTTTTGAATTAAGCCAGAAAATATAGAGTGGATAGTTATAAAATATGTTTTGTGAATTTTGATTAAGTCATTGTTCTCAGTGCATTTGAATAACACACTCAATCTTTTAACCATATGCAGCAGTTATTTCATGTTGAAAAATTGTTCTTGAACTGTTTGCTATAATTCTCTACAGGATCTTCTAAACCATGAAGACAAGGTGGCAGAGGTTAATTCTCTGGCAGAGCAACTGATCTCAGATGGTCATCCAGAGGAGGGAACAATCAGACAGAAACAGCAGGTCAGCTCAAGCTTGTCTTCATCTTTGTGTAGAATTACAGTTGACATTGTGATTCACATTTGACAATGCTTCTCACATTTGACATTGTGATTCACATTTGACATTACTTCTCACATTTGACATTGTGATTCACATTTGACATTACTTCTCACATTTGACATTGTGATTCACAGTTGACATTACTTCTCATATTTGACATTGTGATTCACATTTGACAATGCTTCTCACATTTGACATTGTGATTCACATTTGACATTACTTCTCATATTTGACATTGTGATTCACATTTGACATTGTGATTCACATTTGACATTGTGATTCACATTTGACATTACTTCTCATATTTGACATTGTGATTCACATTTGACATTACTTCTCATATTTGACATTGTGATTCACATTTGACAATGCTTCTCACATTTGACATTGTGATTCACAGTTGACATTACTTCTCACATTTGACATTGTGATTCACAGTTGACATTACTTCTCATATTTGACATTGTGATTCATATTTGACATTACTTCTCACATTTGACATTGTGATTCACATTTGACAATGCTTCTCACATTTGACATTGTGATTCACAGTTGACATTACTTTTCACATTTGACATTGTGATTCACAGTTGACATTGCTTCTCACATTTGACATTGTGATTCACAGTTGACATTACTTCTCATATTTGACATTGTGATTCACATTTGACATTACTTCTCACACTTGACAGCTAGGAAATTAACTCTACCAGACCACTGTACCGATTTTTTGGTAATTTCTGAATCTGCCACTATACAGCTGTGCCAAGTACATGAAAAAACTCTGAGGAGTCAGAATTTCATCAAGAATACGTTTCCAGTTCAAGTGACACAGACAGTGAGAGCTCGAGTGATGAGGAGAATCTTGAACCTTATAGAATTAGAGCTAGATCGATAGTAAGAGAGAAAAAAAAAAGGGGGGGGGGGGGGGGGGTTTACAAAGACAATCCATGCAAGAAGGTGAAGAGCAACATCTGGTGCTCACTTTGCAAGAAGTACCTCTGTGTGAAACAAGGCTCATCCTGCTGGGTGGAATGGCACACAGAGGTGGAATATTGGCACTAGATGAAACTACAATGTCTCTAAGTTCCATCTTATTCTAACCACTTTTTTGCATTTAACTAACATTTTTCTGTATCATTTTGGTTTTTTCCCTTTAAAGCTCAGGAGCCCAGGTATAGGGGGACAGTTAGGTTTAGGGCCTCAGGTCTGATAGGGTTAATTAAGACACCCTACTTTTAATATCTTCTCCTGCTCTTTATCTCCCAATTCAGCGTAAGCTCTCAACCAACTCATGCCAAGCTATTTCCTTTATTTTGCCATCATATATATATATACACTAAGAAGTCTACTTTCAGTAACACTTTGTAATTATTCCATGTCAGGAGGTGAATGAGGCATGGCACCGTCTTCGACAGCTTGCACTGATCAGACAGGAACGACTTTTTGGTGCCCTTGAGATTCAAAGATTCAACAGGTAGGCACATGTGATCTTTCTTCAGTGCAATCCAAGATTTTGTTGATACCATTGCTAAATTGATTAACGAAAATAATCATGGTAAGTTGTAAGTTAGCATGCGCGTTCGACTGAATGTGGTCAACAGTGAACATGGCAGAGTTTATGAAACATTGGTAATGTGACTGCATTTAAAAAATTGAATTGATAAAACTTAGAGAACATATATGAATTGATAACACATAGCACTACTGAATTTATACAACTCAAAGAATGAATTTACAAAACATATCATTACTGAATTTATGACACTTAGAGAATAGGAATAAATTTATAAAACAAAACCTAGTGATTGTGACTAATTTTTAACTGTAGAGTATAAGTTAAAAGTAAAGGATCCAGTTACAAGCCTTGAAATGTAGTTGATATATTGCGCTAGTGCCATATTTTTATAAACCAATTGGCAAGCAAGGATGATGTGGTCAGTAACACACAGGCCATCTTTATTTCCCATGAGAATAGGTCAGCATGACCGAATGGATAAGAACGTGTGTTCTTAAACATCCGGTGTTCTGAATCCGAGGTAAGCGGTTCAACCCTTACACCGGACAGCTGGACTAAAATATTGACCTGTTGTCCTTGACTTGGGGACGTTAATTACAAGTGCTTCTGAAGTCGGAGTGGGTTCACCTGATGGCGAGGGACACTATTAATAGGTAAAAGGTAATCCACTTGCAAAATTAAGTCCAGAGCTACTAGAAGTAGTGTATATAGAGTACGCTTGAGCTTAAAGTGAGCAAGCGCCCCCAAAAAAATGTTTCCGTGACATTTTCTGTTATCCACTTTAGACTGGAATAGTCTGGGAGACCTGGTCAAGTTTTAAAAAATCCACCACAACTGGAATTCAAACACATGGCAAGTTGATGACTGAAAACGGAAACATGATTGAATGTTAGTTAGTTAGTTAGTCGCAGTTCCAACTTCACAGCAACGGGTCGTCCCCATTATGCTCCGTTCCTGTGCCAGTGAATATCACACAAAATGCTCCCCACTGCCCAATGTGAAAAGTGGAAAAGACAGGAGTCTCGACAAACAACAGCCCGCACAGATCTATGTGCATAATGCCGCCGCCAGAATGTCAACACAATAGTCCCCCACAAAACATCCAGTTCATTTCTGATGGAATCAGCAGTCATTTTCCCATCTGGATGTTTCCTAGATGTTCACCCACACAGTCCACGAAATACAGTTCATCATCGACGGTAGTGGCAGTCAACCAGAAGCCCAGCAGCCATGCATTTCTGCATAAGGCAAAAACCGGTCAACTCTGGGACATAGCCTTCCGCCATCGCTCCGAACATGCAGTTACGTTCCAAAAAACCACGGGCAGATTAAAAAGCATTTCACACGAAACTCACAGCTCACAGTGTCGCGCCACGCACTCACTCAGTAGCAGGGCGACGGAACCATCAAGCCTCCTTAGTCGCCTCTTACGACATGCGTGGTAGGCTGCAGTGTTGCTATTCTTTGCTTCCCTTATGGGCCCCGGCAACACATGGGAGTATACTGGTTATACGGTGCTGGCTCTATATTTTAGACCATTAGGCACTTGATGGGCGAAGGGGTCAGTATCATGCCGGCTACCTTTACTTCTCAGGAATGTCCTGGTACCAATTTTAAGCAGGGAGCCTAGGTAATTGGGAAGAGAAAAAAAACCTCACCTTGACGAGGGATTTGAATACATGCCTACTAGACCAGCAGACAAATGTGCTAGCCACTACCCTACCATGGCTCCAGATGTTAAACTTCAGCCTTGTGTTAATCATTTGACGGATAAACAAGACAAAACTGGCAAATACTTGTCGAAATTCAATAGTTGCCTGGAAATCAGATGTCATCACCTTCCACTTGTCCATCCACTGTCCCAAAATTTCCAGTCTCAGCTTGTTCAACCTGCTGGGTACACCCTTGTTATAACTGAAACATTTATGGTTTGTCTTCCTTCCGGCTCATTCTAGTCCTTTGTGGTTCTTTTCTTTCCTATGTTGCTTGCATTTCAGGTTACCGCTTTCCATTTGTTCCTCAGTCTTGTTGTGTACGGCATCCTTGAGCTTTGTCATAGTTGTTATATAGTTCACTGTGAGCTGCTGACTATATGGATATAAAATATATCAACAGTAAATAATGTACAAATACAAATACACACTCCTAAAACATTCATCTAGGAGCAAGCAATAGCTCCTGTGGGAAGGGAGCATCGTTTATAAAGTTTACAATAAAAAAAAAATACATTAAATTTATGGACGTTTTTAAAAGCTAAATAAAGTAAATAATGAAATATTATTATCATATATTTTGTGCATGTGTACCTTCACACCCAAACATGCACACCCACCCACACATACAACTGGGTGTATGTGTACTTACATGTGCGTTGTCAAGAGACAATACTTCACAGACAAATTTGTAGAAAAGGCACAATAATAAATATAACATGCATCAATTATTAAATAATCATGAAACTCTCACGGAAAAACACATTAAGGCTGCACAAAAACAACATGTTACTAAAAGAACTGTTCCCAAGAGCACACTATGCCATGTTATTCCATTCTAGGGCTAATGTGCAGATGTTCATACATGTCACTCCACTAAAAAAATATGGATGCCCATGGGCTTATTTTGGGTAAAATATGGTGGTTTTCCTTTTCATTCCACACTCACATTAAAGATTTACATACACATTTAAAAAAAATTTGAACAGGCTTTCCCAATTTTGAAATATAGCTTGAGCAGTGGCCAAGCATAGGCTTTCACTGCCATCTTCAGTGTCCTGACATGACCTACTACCTTTTCTCACATATATTAAAGAATGCCTGGCTCCCAACCTGGTACTCAGGGATTAGGGAAGAGTACACTACTCCTGATTTAAACTAATACTGCTTTCAGGAGTTTCCATAGTGTGGTAATCACATCCACTTCACATGCAGAAGACCCTGAGTTTAAAGCCAAGTTGTATTATAAAATACAAAACACCATCTTTACTAGTGTTCACTCTGTGCAAGAATAAGCCAAATTCAAGCAGCATTACAGAAGACGAAAAGTATCATCTGTAAGAAGTCACTCTCATTAATGTCAGACATATAGAGTACCAAAACATTAGATTAATCCTGTTCTGTTGTATACAGTGAATACTTGAATATTAATTAACAAATTAGGAAGAGAATGGAAGCAACAGAGATGTGGTTTCACAGAGGAATGCTGGGAATGCCTTGGACTGACAGAGTAATTAACAACAATTGCCTGGAAGAGGTTAATGAAAGTAGAACATTATATACAACTGTATATACAACTCCCGTGTGTTGCCGGGGCCCAAAATTGAATGTATAAAACATAAAACACAACTGAATCTATTAAAAGAATGAACATCACTGAATGTATAAAACAAAAATCACGACATAATTTATTTTAAGAAATGACACCATGACTGAATTTATTAAACAGGGAAAATGACGGAATATACGAGACGACGTGAACACAGCTGATTTTATTTATAAAATAGCAAGAAAATATTAACAAATTTATGAAGTAAACAACATAATGAATTGCAATATGATTCCTAGACAATATTGCGGAGGCAATTTGTCCTGATAAAATGAAGGCATTCTGGAACATTTTCCTCCTTGAAGAATACTTTTAACAAAATTGTTTAAGGTAACATTTTATGTAAATCATCCACCAAGTGGATAGTTTTAAATACCAAGGTGCATTTATAACATCACATGGAAGATGCACAACAGAGATTAAGAGCAGAATAGGGCAAGCTGCACGGTTCATATGTTATCAGCCTGTACATCTTTATGCATCCAAGATTACCATTAAATCAAAAGTCCCAGAAATTGCTGGTTATTGACCCGTATATCTACGTACATATGGTGGGCATGTTAGTATAGATGACAGGGGGCCACACTGTTAATGTCATGAGCAAGGTCGGACGAGGGTTTGATGCCTGAATTCATTGCCTGCTGCAGAGGAGAAGACTGGCTACCCATTCCTCTGTGCACTCAAGCCCACAAGATGTGATGGCCCTATCACACCCAGGTCTACAGCAGGTTTCTGCTTCAAGACATCACATTTCATATGGAGGGAGCTGTTCTCTGATGCCTCTCTTCTCATTATATGACCACAGAACACTGTCTGTTTCATATAATTGTGTATACTTTCATAACCCTCCTCCAGGCACTCATGTTCAGTTATTCTGACAGGCTAAGGTATTCACAACATTCATTTGTCTTAGAAGCCACACCTCTGTTACTCCAAGCTTTTCCTAATTTGTCCATTTACATTCCAAGATTCATTGCCATACAATATAACAGGTTCGATGTAACATTTAAACACACTCTTTCTTCATTCCTGTTACCTGTCATTCCTGTTAACAACTTCTATTTTACAGAGATAGTTTATTGCTTGCAGTTGAAGGTGTTTATTTATGTACACTAATGCATAGTAATACAACAGGTATGTGTTTTGTCATTGGATCTCTTCTCCCTCTATGGTGAAGTAATAATGAGAGTGATCAAAGAAAAGTCAGGAATACTAATCGGAGGTTATAATATAAATAATATATGTGATGCAGATAACACAGTATTGATGGCGGATAATACCTACAACAATTACTGGACACTGTAGTAACAGAGAGTGCAAGGAAAGAACTCCTTGAATATCAAAGAAAAAGGTGACACCCAAGTGTGATATCAAAGAAAAAGGTGACACCCAAGTGTGAAATAGAGATAAAAGGGAAAATTCGTCACCAAGTGGATAGTTTTAAATACCAAGGTGCATTTATAACATCACATGGAAGATGCACAACAGAGATTAAGAGCAGAATAGGGCAAGCAAAAGCTACATTTCAGAAAATGAAGACTATCTTATGCAATAAGTCTTTATCATTGAATGTGGGAGAGTGCTGAAATGCTATATAGAACCTGTTTTGCTGTAAGCCTGTGAATCTTGGAATGTAAATGAACAAGTTAGGAAGAGATTCGAAGCAACAGAGATGTGGTTCCTGAGACGAATGTTGCGAATTCCTTGGACTGCCAAAGTAACTAACAACGACTGCCTGAAAGAGGCTAATGAAATTAGAACATTATATACAACAATATGAAAGAGACAAACAGCATTTTTTGGTTATGTGGTGAAAAGTGAGGCATTGGAGAGCATCGTGACAGCTGGAAAGATCAAGGGAAAGAGAGGCAGAGGCAGACCAAGATAAAAAATGCTGGATGGATTGAGATGGTGGCATGGAGGAATATCAACAGCGGAGATGTTCCAGAAAACCAAAGACCGAGATCTGTGGAGAGTCATGAACACCTATGCCAGCCGGCATGGCACTTGAATATGATGATGATAAATGCATAATATTGATATCACCTTTGTGATATCACATATGTTTCATTTTATATAAGTAAACATACTATTTTCCAGGAAATCATTCTGACATCACTTATATATGCTTGTGCATATAAGTTTAGCAGATTTTCATTTTGCCATCACAAATATTTGAAAGTGTGTATGCATTTACCAGGATGCATCTTGTGACATTACACATGTGAGTATATGAATATGAACACAAGTTTACCACAGTGCAACTTGTCACAACACAAATATTTGAATGTGTTCATAATTTCACCAACTTCCATTTTGTGAATATTCATTCCTACCACCTGTCTGTATGTTGAGTATTTAATTGTGCATAGCCTCTGTCATTTTATATGCTCATAGAATTTCTGTTTTGTCAGGGATGCAGATGAGACCATATCATGGATCCAGGAGAAAGATGTAGTCCTGTCCACAGATGACTATGGCCGTGATCTTGCCAGTGTCCAAACACTGCAGAGGAAGCATGAGGGAGTGGAGAGAGACTTGGCTGCCCTGGAAGAAAAGGTATGTTTGAACATATTAGTTTAGTGATTCCAGGAGTGTTGTCAGAGTTGGGCAAGTCACTCGGGTGTATATAGATTACACAGCTGTGTGACGTTTCTATAGGGAATATAATCACTTCAGCAATTGTTTGAATGTGGCATTTATCATGTTGTGACAGCTGTATGAGTGTGGCTTTTGTCATGTTGTGACTGTTGTATTAGTGTATTTGTCATATTGTTGACTGCTGTATTAGTGTATTTGTCATGTTGTTGATTGCTGTATTAGTGTATTTGTCATGTTGTTGACTGCTGTATTAGTGTATTTGTCATGTTGTGACTTCTGTGTGAATGTGGCATTTGTCATATTGTGACAGTTGTAAGAATGTGTTATTTGTCATGTTGTGACTGCTGTGTGAATGTGGAAGTATAACATGTCATGAATGCCCATGAAGGCTGGAGTGACTGATGATGGAAAATAAGGTTTGTCATGAAGTAAGAAAGTTAGATGTGTCATATTATGATTGTTGTTTGATGGTAAGGTTTCTGCCATTATTCTATGAAGATGAGCTTTGTTCTGCTACGAGTTGTATGGAGGTGGGATTTGTCAAATTGCAACTCCCTTGTGAAGGTGAGTTTGCAGCTGCTGTATGAGAGTATCACCTAGTGACAGCTGTTTGAAAGTGAATTTGTTGGTTTATTGTAACTGCTGTAAGAGGGTAAATTTGTGACTACTGTATGGTGGTGTATTCCCTATATTTTGTATTTTCTATTTCATTGCTATCTATTTTATTCTGGATTGACTTGATACCTATCTAATTAAGTATCTCCCCTTTCACTACATTCTATTTTTTAGTCTTAATACACGTTTGCATAATATTACTATGTATTAATGCTGTTATTTTAGTGTCATTTCTGTCCTTGATTGTTGTTGTTTTTATTGTTTGTTAATGAAAGTTTTTCCTATTTTGCACTGTAAATTGCAATATTCAGAGTAATCTTAGGAAACAATTAATTCTGAATAAATAGATTTTACTGTACGTGTGGTTGCATACAGTATGGTTCATTATACTAGGTATCTACAACATATCCACACCACCAGATGTATAAAACTTTGACATAACTCCTGCTAAAAGGTGTATACAACTTTGATATGATCACAATTAGTAGGTATATACAACATTGACATAATGTCTACTGACAGATGTTTGCAACATTGACATTACCTCAACTAGTAGGTGTGTTTAATATTGACATGATCCCAACTAACAGGCATTTACAACATTGACATGATCCCAATTAGTAGGTGTATACAACAATTACATAATTCCCACCAACAAATGTATACAACATTGTCATGATCTCAACTACCAGACATTAATATGATAACTACCAGCAGATGTATACATCATTGACACGATACCTACCAGCAGGTGTATACAACATTGACACAATACCTACCAGCAGGTGTATCACAATACCTAACAGCAGGTGTATACAACATTGACACAATACCTATCAGCAGCTGTATACAACATTGACACAATACCTACCAGCATGTATACATCATTGACACAATACCTACCAGCAGGTGTATCACAATACCTAACAGCAGGTGTATACAACATTGACACGATACCTACCAGCAGGTGTATACAACATTGACATGATACCTACCAGCAGGTGTATACAACATTGACACAATATCTATGAGCATATATACAACATTGACTTGATACCTACCATCAGGTGTATACAACATTGACACAATATCTACCAGCATGTATACAACATTGACATGATACCTACCATCAGGTGTATACAACATTGACACGATACCTACCAGCAGGTGTATACAACATTGACATCACACCTACCAGCAGCTGTAAACAACATTGACACGATACCTACCAGCAGGAGTATACAACATTGACACGATACCTACCAGCAGGTGTATACAACATTGACACAATACCTACCAGAAGGTGTATACAACAATGACACAATAATACCTACCAGCAGGAGTATACAACATTGACACGATACCTACCAACAGGTGTATACAACATTGACATGATACCTACCAGCAGGTGTATACAACTTTGACATGATACCTACCAGCAGCTGTATACAACATTGACACAATACCTACCAGCAGGAGTATACAACATTGACACGATGCCTACCAGCAAGTGTATACAACATTGACATGATACCTGCCAGCAGGAGTATACAACATTGACACGATACCTACCAGCAGGTGTATACAACATTGACATCATACCTACCAGCAGATGTATACAACATTAACATGATACCTACCAGCAGGTGTATACAACATTGAAATCACACCTACCAGCAGCTGTAAACAACATTGACACAATACCTACCAGCAGGTGTATACAACATTGACACAATAATACCTACCAGCAGGAGTATACAACATTGACACGATACCTACCAGCAGGTGTATACAACATTGACATGATACCTACCAGCAGGTGTATACAACATTGACACGATACCTACCAGCAGGTGTATACAACATTGACACAATAATACCTACCAGCAGGAGTATACAACATTGACACGATACCTACCAGCAGGTGTATACAACATTGACATGATACCTACCAGCAGGTGTATACAACATTGACACAATACCTACCAGCAGGTGTATCACAATACCTAACAGCAGGTGTATACAACATTGACACAATACCTATCAGCAGCTGTATACAACATTGACACAATACCTACCAGCATGTATACATCATTGACACAATACCTACCAGCAGGTGTATCACAATACCTAACAGCAGGTGTATACAACATTGACACGATACCTACCAGCAGGTGTATACAACACTGACACGATACCTACCAGCAGGTGTATACAACATTGACATGATACCTACCAGCAGGTGTATACAACATTGACACAATATCTATGAGCATATATACAACATTGACTTGATACCTACCATCAGGTGTATACAACATTGACACAATATCTACCAGCATGTATACAACATTGACATGATACCTACCATCAGGTGTATACAACATTGACACGATACCTACCAGCAGGTGTATACAACATTGACATAAACCTACCAGCAGCTGTAAACAACATTGACACGATACCTACCTGCAGGAGTATACAACATTGACACGATACCTACCAGCAGGTGTATACAACATTGACACAATACCTACCAGAAGGTGTATACAACAATGACACAATAATACCTACCAGCAGGAGTATACACCATTGACACGATACCTACCAACAGGTGTATACAACATTGACATGATACCTACCAGCAGGTGTATACAACTTTGACATGATACCTACCAGCAGCTGTATACAACATAATACCTACCAGCAGGAGTATACAACTTTGACACGATGCCTACCAGCAAGTGTATACAACATTGACATGATACCTGCCAGCAGGAGTATACAACATTGACACGATACCTACCAGCAGGTGTATACAACATTGACATCATACCTACCAGCAGATGTATACAACATTAACATGATACCTACCAGCAGGTGTATACAACATTGAAATCACACCTACCAGCAGCTGTAAACAACATTGACACAATACCTACCAGCAGGTGTATACAACATTGACACAATAATACCTACCAGCAGGAGTATACAACATTGACACGATACCTACCAGCAGGTGTATACAACATTGACATGATACCTACCAGCAGGTGTATACAACATTGACACGATACCTACCAGCAGGTGTATACAACATTGACACAATAATACCTACCAGCAGGAGTATACAACATTGACACGATACCTACCAGCAGGTGTATACAACATTGACATGATACCTACCAGCAGGTGTATACAACATTGACATGATACCTACCAGCAGGTGTATACAACATTGACATGATACCTACCAGCAGGTGTATACAACATTGACATGATACCTACCAGCAGGTGTATACAACATTGACATGATACCTACCAGCAGGTGTATACAACATTGACACGATACCTACCAGCAGGTGTATACAACATTGACATGATACCTACCAGCAGGTGTATACAACATTGACATGATACCTACCAGCAGGTGTATACAACTTTGACACGATACCTACCAGCAGGTGTATACAACAATGACACAATACCTATAAGCAGGAGTATACAACAATGACACAATGCCTACCAGCAGGAGTATACAACATTGACACAATGTCTACCAGCAGGAGTATACAACATTGACACAATACCTACCAGTAGGTGTATACAACATTGACACAATACCTACCAGCAGGAGTATACAACATTGACACGATGCCTACCAGCAAGTGTATACAACATTGACACGATGCCTACCAGCAGCTGTATACAACATTGACACAATACCTACCATCAGGTGTATACAACATTGACACGATACCTACCAGCAGGTGTATACAACATTGACATCACACCTACCAGCAGCTGTAAACAACATTGACATGATACCTACCAGCAGCTGTATACAACATTGACACGATACCTACCAGCAGGTGTATACAACTTTGACACGATACCTACCAGCAGCTGTATACAACATTGACACAATACCTACCAGCAGGAGTATACAACATTGACACGATGCCTACCAGCAAGTGTATACAACATTGACATGATACCTACCAGCAGGTGTATACAACATTGATACGATACCTACCAGCAGGTGTATACAACATTGACACAATACCTACCAGCAGGAGTATACAACATTGACACGATACCTACCAGCAGGTGTATACAACATTGACATCATACCTACCAGCAGATGTATACAACATTGACATGATACCTACCAGCAGGTGTAAACAACATTGACATGATACCTACCAGCAGGTGTATACAACATTGACATGATACCTACCAGCAGGTGTATACAACTTTGACATGATACCTACCAGCAGGTTTATACAACAATGACACAATACCTACCCACAGGAGTATACAACAGTGACACAATACCTACCAGCAGGAGTATACAACATTGGCATGATACCTACCAGCAGGTGTATACAAAAGTAATGTGATTTCTGCCACCACATGTTACCACTCCTAGTATTCTCACAAGGTATTTAAGATTATACAACAATAACTTTATTCCTACCACCAGGTGTCAGCACTGCTGGCAGAGACAGGTCGACTCCAAGAGTTACACCAAGATCAGGCATCTCAGATTCAGGACAAGCAACAGGAAATTGGCGAGAACTGGAAAACTCTGAAAGCTAAAGTGATCATCTTTCTTTATCCTTTGGCTATTATTCTTTCTATCTGTTATATAGTAGGATAATTGTTCAGTATAGATTGTCTGTCTGTCTGTCTGTCTGTCTGTCTGTCTGTCTGTCTGTCTGTCTGTCTGTCTGTCTGTCTGCCTGCCTGCCTCTCTCTCTCTCTCTCTCTCTCTCTCTCTCTCCATCTTTCTCTCTTCTCTCTCTCTCTCTCTCTCTCTCTCTCTCTCTCTCTCTCTCTCTCTCTCTCTCTCTCTCTCTCTCTCTCTCACTCACTCTCTCTCACTCTCACACGTGATGGCAGGATGTAAACCTAGACTTGTTTTCTCTTGGAATCTCTCCCACAATTTTTCTATTGTGATAAAACACTCCAGCTTTCCTGTTCTCAAAACATGCTTGAAGAATTTGGACTGACTTCTTCTGATATATGTATGTTCTTTTATCTGTTCACGTCTTCCGTGTAATATGCCTCACATTAAGTGTTTTGTGTCTCACATTACACACTACTTCAGGAATTTAGAGAGTTGATAGAGGTGTACTTATTTGTTGTTGAAAGTTTTGTGTTCTCATTATACTAATATCCGACACACATACTTGATCTCACATTTTAAATGTTCTTGTCCCTTGGTATTTCAACATTATTCTTATTTTTTTAAAGTAGCATTGTGTACATAATTTATCCTTTTAGTAGGCATGTTCTTATGTGTCAGATCTTAACTCATTTTGTAACCTTACTGTCTGATGACCACTCATCAATCAACCAGGAGATAATGCTGTGCTGCTTACTGTCATTAAAGTGTTCTAGTGCACACAGATTAGACTGTCAGGACAGAATGTTCTAGTATACACACACATAAGACTCGGGACAGAATGTTCAAATATACAGAAATTATATTTCAGGACAAAACGTTCTAGTACACACACCAGACTGTTGGATAGAATGTTCTAACACACACACAATAGGCTGTCAGAACAGAATGTTCTAGTACACACACTATACTGTCAGGAAAGTATGTTCTAGCACACACACACAAGACTGTTAGGACATTTTCTAGTTCACACTCAAGACTCAATAAAGAAATTGTGTGTACATATACATCAGGGGAAAGCATTTTAGTACATACCCTTCAGTCAGGGCAGAATGTTCAAATACATGCAGATGTCAAGACAGAATATTCTAGTACACGCTCCTCAGTCTGTCATAACACAATGTTCTAACACTTACCCATTGGACTGTCAAAATTCAGCATTCTGGTATAAGTACATTGAGCATCTTAATCACTGAAACAAATTGACACTTAGTTGTAGTTTTATTTATACCATATTGATGTAGTGTTATACCATATTTTTCCTTTCAAGGCTATCGAGCGCAAGACCAGGTTGGATGACTCGTTCTATCTGCACAGGTTCTTGGCTGACTTCCGTGACCTGGTGTCTTGGATGTCTGACATGAAGGCAATAATTGCAGCAGATGAACTGGCCAAGGATGTTGCGGGAGCTGAATCTTTGTTGGATAGGCACACTGAACATAAGGTGAAAATCTTAAGCTACTAGGTAACGCTTGTCTTTATATAATCAGACAACGCTCCGTTTATTTTTTTTTTTTTTTTTTTTTGCACTATTTATCTTCAGTCTAGTCACAATGATCAGCTGAGTAACTTTTGTATAGTATTTATGTAGTTTTACCAGTGTATGTTTATTTGTGCGTGCTGATGGAAGCTCTAGCTGCAATGTCCATTTTATCACTTGTGATTATGTTCTAGTCAAATTGACCAATTCTACTCTTCGTTTTTGTTGATTCATTCATTGTATCTTCTTCTTCTTCTTCTTCATCTTCTTCTTCATCTTCTTCTTCTTCTTCTTCTTCTTCTTCTTCTTCTTCTTCTTCTTCTTCTTCTTCTTCTTCTGTGTTCATCTGGAGTGTTTTTTTCAGACGTTTTTGCATTGTACCAGGTTTTGCGCCCTTAGGCCGACACATCCGACTTCTGCGGGTGTTTGTTGACCGGGTTAACCTTCCCGGGATTGAGTATTCTGTCTTTAGAAAAATTACCACAGGATGTACTATTAATATTCTATCTTAACATAGCCAGATAATGTGCTGTTTGTGTTCTTTCATGATATAACCAGATGTTGTGCTGTTTGTGTTCTTTCATGATATAACCAGATGTTGTGCTGTTTGTGTTCTGTCTTGATATAACCAGATGTTGTGCTGTTTGTGTTCTTTCATGATATAACCAGATGTTGTGCTGTTTGTGTTCTTTCATGATATAACCAGATGTGCTGTTTGTGTTCTTTCATGATATAACCAGATGTTGTGCTGTTTGTATTATGTCATGATATAACCAGATGTTGTGCTGTTTGTGTTCTTTCATGATATAACCAGATGTTGTGCTGTTTGTGTTCTTTCATGATATAACCAGATGTTGTGCTGTTTGTATTCTGTCTTGATATAATCAGATGTTGTGCTGTTTGTGTTCTTTCAGGATATAACCAGATGTTGTGCTGTTTGTGTTCTTTCATGATATAACCAGATGTGCTGTTTGTGTTCTTTCATGATATAACCAGATGTTGTGCTGTTTGTATTATGTCATGATATAACCAGATGTTGTGCTGTTTGTGTTCTTTCAGGATATAACCAGATGTTGTGCTGTTTGTGTTCTTTCATGATATAACCAGATGTTGTGCTGTTTGTGTTCTTTCATGATATAACCAGATGTTGTGCTGTTTGTATTCTGTCTTGATATAACCAGATGTTGTGATGTTTGTATTCTGTCTTGATATAACCAGATGTTGTGCTGTTTGTGTTCTTTCATGATATAACCAGATGTTGTGATGTTTGTATTCTGTCATGATATAACCAGATGTTGTGATTGTCAACAACTTGAAAAGTATATATCTGAAAATCAATCACTCTTATCACAATAGGTCGTAGTTTCATAAATCAATATCTAATATTACTCTTCTCACAATATGTCGTAGGTTCATAAACCGCTATCTGACACCACTTTTGACCGCTTGTCAACAACCTGAATTTACACAGGCATGCTGGTCACTTCATTCATACCTCACGATCACAAACACGTTTCGTATGAATGGTATATAATGAATCAGGATTTATTCTACATAATATATACAGCTCGTTTCTCGAGCATACACAAATGGCATTCAACACTCAAATACATTCTTTACACTCGCTACGTATAACTGTGCCCTTTCTAAACTACACAAATGGCGAGAGTAAACACACAGGTCTTGTCTCTCTAACTGTCAGGTCCGGTCTGCCTGAATTCACAGGTCTCGTTCAGCTACTGGTCCTCAGTTTTCGTGCGGTCAGCCGCACGGCGTGCTGAGTCACTTGTCACACCGTGCAGTGGTCCAGTCCTCGTTAACCTTCAGCTGTACTATTGGTCAGTCTGGTTACGGGTAGTCCCCGTGGTTAACGTACTCTGTCCTATCTCGGGAGTTAATCCCGTAATGTCCTAGTTATATCCTAGCTATGACACGTGCGTGTCCTGTCTAGGACCTGTCCTAACACTGTTTGGAGTTCTATCTCCTTATACTGTCTTTCTCTATCTATTCTCTTGTAAAGGTCCTTATCTATGTCTTGTCTCTGTCCTTTCCTTTATTCATCTTGTCCTACTTCTCTCTACACATATCCAGCTCCTTGACAGTGATGTTTGTGTTCTGTCTTGATATAACCAGATGTTGTGCTGTTTGTGTTCTTTCATGATATAACCAGATGTTGTGCTGTTTGTGTTCTTTCATGATATAACCAGATGTTGTGATGTTTGTGTTCTTTCATGATATAACCAGATGTTGTGATGTTTGTATTCTGTCATGATATAACCAGATGTTGTGATGTTTGTGTTCTTTCATGATATTACCAGATGTTGTGCTGTTTGTATTCTGTCTTGATATAACCAGATGTTGTGCTGTTTGTGTTCTTTCATGATATAACCAGATGTTGTGCTGTTTGTGTTCTTTCATGATATAACCAGATGTTGTGATGTTTGTGTTCTTTCATGATATAACCAGATGTTGTGCTGTTTGTATTCTGTCTTGATATAACCAGATGTTGTGCTGTTTGTGTTCTTTCATGATATAACCAGATGTTGTGATGTTTGTATTCTGTCATGATATAACCAGATGTTGTGATGTTTGTGTTCTGGCTTGATATAACCAGATGATGTGCTATTACTGTTCTGTCTTGATATAACCAGAGGATATGCTATTACTGCTCTATCTTAATGTAACCAAATATGTATATATGGCCTCTCTGAAAGCAATACTTTTGTTGCTTTGTTGTTGTCTTTATTATTCTATTTTGGACATCAGCTGTGACCTCCTGACTCTGAAAGCTACACTACCCATAACTCACAGGCTGCACATTTAGATGTTTTTGATCTGTCTGATGTAACTAAATGACATTTTCTTTATATTCTGTCCTATTCAATTCTGTGACCTCTAAGCTCTGTTCTGTGGTATAACCAAATAATCATTTTGTTCTCTTTGATGTACAGTTCGTATATTGTTTATTTTCTGAGTTAGTCAAATTAAGTACTATGTACCTTCTTTCAGAACTTCTCTTGGTAATTATTTACTGTTTGTTTTCAACACTCAGGGTGAGATTGATGCTAGGGAAGACAGTTTCCAGTCAACAACTCAAGCTGGTGAACGACTAGTGCAATCAAACCATTTCGCTGCAGATGAGGTCAAAGATAAAGTGAGTAGCATACCAGTACTGGTACACATAATATAATAGTGAGGAAGATAGTGAGTAATACATCAGTACGTGTACACATAATATAAAAGTGAGAACCAAAGTGAGTAGTATATCAATACTGGTACATATAATATAAGATGAAGGACAAAGTAGTTAGTATACCAGTGCTGGTATACATAATATAAGAGAGGAACAATGTAGGTAATCTACCAGAACTGGTACAGATAATATAAGGGTGAGGGACAAACAGAGTAGTATACCAGTACATATAAAATTAGTAGTATATCAGTACTGGTATACATATGCAGATCAAGAGACGAAGTTGTGTATACTAGTACGTTTAATTAAAAGAGAGAGACAAAATAAGTGGTATGATATCTAGTACTCATGTGCTCGATGGTCATGCATTGGAATCATCCAGGGGCTGAGATCTTTGTCAAACTAACCTGGGCTATCAGGTTAACCCAACATCAAGTGGGTATCAGAAAATGTTCTGGAAAGTAAAGGTAGCCAGCAGGATATGAGCCACATTAAGTATTGAGTATCAGGTGAAAATAATTATTCTTATATCATATACAGATGTTATGATAACTGGATGTTGTGTCTTGACATTATTAAACAATCTTCCAGTGTGCTAATGCTGAGGTAGTGGGTTCAACACTTATTTGAGTCAGTTGACTAAAATGTTGACTTCTCGTCCTTAATTTGGGGACATACATTACCAGTACCTCTGAAGTCAGAATGGGTTCATCTGATGGCGAGGGACACTGATAATAGGGAAAGCTAACCCACAGTTAAATGGGCTAGAAGTAGTAGCACATGTATGGACTGCACTTGAATTCACAGTAGCGAATGCAAAAACAAAAATAATTGTAGATTGTGGTTTGTTAATCTGATGTTTTATCTTTGTGTTTAATAATCATAGAGTATATTTTGCTGATCAGATGTTTTGTTTTTGCCTTTATAATCAGAGATTGTAGTTTGCTAATCAGATGTTTTGTCTTCATATTGTTAATCGGAGATTAAAGTTTGCTAATTAGATATTTTGTCTTCACAAGAATAATCAACAATATTGTAATTTACTAAGTGACTTTGCTAACACCTTGTTGCAATGATAATCTGTAATTTGCCAATTTCCTTCTCTCTTCTTGTGACTAGATGGCGATACTGAGCAGTGAAAAACACAGCTTGTTGGAGTTATGGGAAGAGAGACGAGTGTTGTATGAACAGTGCATGGACCTGCAGCTGTTTTTACGTGACACTGAACAAGCTGACACATGGATGACCAAACAGGAAGCCTTTCTGGTTAATGATGACCTTGGAGACTCACTGGACAGTGTTGAGGCGCTGCTGAAGAAGCATGGGGATTTTGAAAAGTCTCTGACTGCACAAGAGGAGAAAATTAAGGTAGTGTTTTGCTTGATGAAGAAATAGCATGTGGGGAATAGAGCTTGGTTGAGTTCTAGTATAGGGAGTGGGGCCGAGTTTCTTGAAGTAGCTTGTAATTTGAAATCACACAATATATTTGTATCATGTATGGTGAGTTAAAGTAATTTTAAAGTATATATTTAGTAACACTAGTATACCCATTGGTGGGTGAAGGGATGTCCCTTATCACAGCAAAGGTAAGAAATCTCCTTCCCTCCGCAAGCCTTTGGGACATCCTAAATTGAGGTGGAGTAAAACGAAATCACCATCTATGATTTTGTATTACATAGGTAATTTTTGCATAGAACATCTTTTATATAAAAAAATGAGTACAGAAGACAAATAGATTTTAGTTTAACGTGGTATGTAAGCACAGACAAGAATTTCAGATATACATCTCCTATTCTTTCAGGCTAGAATAAAATAATCATGACTATATAAATTAAACCCAATATTTAATGCCTGTTTGATCAAACTAGAAGACAAGAGATACTAATGATTATAAATAAGTTCATGTACATATGATTCCTGTTTGATCGGACTAGAAGACAGTTATGATTATTGATGTGTATTAAAATATGAATTCTTGTTCCCCAGGCTCTTGATGAGTTTGCCACAAAACTTATAGACAGTGAGCATTACGCTGCAGGTGATGTTGCAGCCAAACGAGATCAAGTGAGTACATCTGTCACTCTCACACTTGGATGTTAGATGTCTCTGACACCATCATACTTGGATGAAACTGTCATATTTGTGTCACTATCATCACATGTTGATGAAACTGTCAGATTGTCTCTGTCACTTTCATCACATGCTGATAAAAGTGTCACATGTCTCAGTCCTATTATCACATATATACATGTCTGTGACACCAACACACATTGATAAAATTGTCAGATGTCTCTGTTGCTATCATCACACTTGAATGAAATTGTCATATGTCTCTGACACCATCACACTTTATGCATCCAAGAAAGATCTTTCTCACTATCACACTTCAACCAGTCTATCATATTTAATCATTATCACTTTCACATTTATATTAATCTTTCATTTGATCCTATCACCATTACACTAAGGTGTATCTGTCAGATATCACTCTCATTGTCACACTTTGATTGCCATAGATATCATTTAATCTTTTCACTGGTGTGCACACATCAATCATTTCATCTTCACAAAGAGCAATTCTGATGAGCATTGAAAATGTGACTATGTGTGTGCAGCTCTTGGACAGACATAATGCTCTTTACGAGAAGTGTGCCGGGAGACGTCACATGTTGGAGCAATCCTACGAGTTCCAGATCTTTGAGAGAGACTGTGATGAGATCAAAAGTTGGATCAACGAGAAACTGAAAACTGCTTCAGATGAAAACTATTTGGTGAGTTACTTAATATAACACTTAGCATAGTCACACATAGATCAGCATTTGTATAATTTGAGTCTTCGTGTATTTTGGTGTATTCATGAAACCAAATAATCAGTCTCACAAATATAACTTGTATTAATTGCATAACTTAACTGAAAAGAACAGGTTACAATCTTCAGACTATGGACAGGCCACAACAGGCTGAAATGCCACATTTTTGATGAACTAAAGATAGGAGAAACTGATGAATGTAACTGTGGAACTGGTAAAATTACATCTAAACATTTGTTGCATATGCAGAACAGAGAAAAGTATGTTGGCCTACACCCACTACATTGGAGGACAAACTCTACGGAGATGTCAACAAGCTTAAGTTGACTGCTGCTTTCTTTGCATTTATTATATTGACATCTGAAGGTGAACGAAGAAGAAGATGAAGTAATAGCAGAATGAAGTTTAGAAGATTAGGATGTAGAGAAGATATAAAACCATGTATCTGTACTTCTTTCATGTGATTGTATCAAAGCGTCTCATTCATCTCAGATTTGAGTACTCCATTTTTGTTTGGAGTTGAAAACACTCTTTTCCTCCATGACCAAATTTAAAGCATAAATGGCTGGATTAAATTGCCATTAACCATTATTATCTAAAATGCAATTACAGTCTAGAATGAATTAACATTCATCACTTTTGGTTCAATCTTCCCGGCCCTGCCCAAAGTGTGAAAGGAAAATCAGATAGAGAAGCCATAAAACACCTGTTAACTTGTTAAAAAAACTGGTCTGACCTAAATTAACAACTCTAAAGACAGCTACAGACATAATGTTGCCAGAAAACTGGTACAAGCACACAACACTGTCTGCTCCAGACTTGCGGGCACCAGTATTCTGGCAGACATGTTGGTGGGGCAAGGAGGGTGTTCCTAGGAAAGCTTATAATGTTCCAAATAATGTAAAGCAGACAGGGTGACCTTGTCGTATTATCTTGGCACATGGCAGAGTGAAACCGTATGTCAGATAACCTGTCATACAGTAACTGACAATAGGATAATAGGAGGAGCCAGGTGCTAGTGGAGTATAAATCTCTCGGAGAATGTCCTGAGCTAAAAGAAGGCGGAGATAGGAAAGATAACAGCAATAGAAGTAAATCTATAAAGTGACCTGGAATTCAATCACAAATAAGACTCTTCTTCTTCTTCTTCTTCTTCTTCTTCTTCTTCTTCTTCTTCTTCTTCTTCTTCTTCTTCTTCTTCTTCTTCTTCTTCTTCTTCTTCTTCTGCGTTCATCCGGAGTGTTTTTTCAGACGTAATTGCATTGTGCCAAGTTTATTTGCACCCTTAGGCTTAGGCTGTCACATCCTACTTCTGCGGGCGTATGTTGACTGGGTTAGCCTTCCAGACCCAGACAAGCATATGACTACTGGCAGGATCAACCAGATATCTACCGCACAGACGGACTATTCACGCACATGCAGGCCAAGAGTAGCAATCGCTCAGCGCACTCCCTCAGTACCCGGTGATACATGCAAAACCACTGGGCGCCTACCGACGAGCTTTCAAGCTAAATGAGGCAGGACTGAACAAAAAGCTATGCCAGCTTACTGACTGCAGCCCCACTACTCATCGAGAGAGAATTGGTGCTTATCGAGACTTTGTCGAATGGTCGTACAAAAATTTCTCTTTCGACCGCTCAAACCACAACTCTGGCTTCGTGCTGTGGCCACATCCTCGAAATGCCTGCCTCGCTAACTTGCATCGGCTGGAAAGTTCCCAATTGGGTGCGCCTCAAATAGCCATCCGAGACAACGAACGCCAGACGCGGGACTGATCTTGCGAACTAGACCAGCCCTCACCAAATAAGACTCTACAGCTGCTAGCTAACAATGAGTCACCTGCTGGTGAGAGATGAACTTCTTTTGTGTCCAGTTCTGTCAGTCTAGGGACATTATTCACATAGCCAGTCCCATAGGCAAGGACTGATAAATTGTCTAAAGAAGAGGACCCTAAGTTACTGTGAAACTTCTCCAACTGGATTAAGCAAGGCAGAGTCTCACATTGAGACCTGTCCAATGGAACCATTATTTTCAAGTTGTGTGCTATTTTATGATTCATTTGAAACATAATAAATCAGCTTATCTCATGTCTAATACCAGTATGAAATCTCTTGACTGAATGGTTAACCCATCAGCATGATACTATGGAAGTTAATAATCATTTCTTTGTTGAAAGAAAAGAGATAATAAACTATCTTCTTGTAGTTATTAACTCATAGTTTGGTTTTATCAGTGCCTGTTTTCATATTTTGTGTGTAATAGTTAAGAACAACACCACATAAAATATAACACATGTATATCTAGTCTTCTATTCTTTACTCTTTTCTTCTGCTTCTATGAGTGCCAAACAATATATGTGTGTTTATTTATAAAAGAATAACAGAACACTCTTTTTACTTTTATTCAGTCAAGCAGTAGAGGGGTCCAGTGATAACTATCTGTCTAGATGCTTCATCCACATATGTGTGTTAGATAGCTATTTTCCTTAATTCCTGCCGCTTGTGATACTCTGTTCAGCCTATTTCAAATCCGTAACAAGTCAAATTCAGGGCTGTTTCTATCTTGGGGAGTTTTGTCTGTTATTTTCTTTCAGACATCACTGGGATGCCAGCAGATATCATAATCCCCAACTACAACATAACAGTGATTTCTTGTTTAATTAGCTGAACTGTCTTTCTTGTCCTCTCTAATGCAATGTGAGAGCATCCATTTGAGGATTATAGCCTTATTTGTTTCTATACCTGTTTTGTTAAACAAATGTGTTTAACGTTTCTGTGTCTTTTGTGTGTTAAGTCTGAATACACACAATCAACACACTGTATACCCTCAGAACAAATATATGAGAACAAACATAAATTGCATCAGGCTGTGTGTGTGTTTGTCTTTCTGTGTATACACACACACAGGCATGCAGGCACTTAAGCACACACACACATATCTCACAGACATACAAATATGACAACAAACATACAATAATTAACTCAATCTATGTCCTCAGTGACAACAGACATACAATCAACACAGTGTATTGCCTTGATGTAAACAATCATTGCAAATTGCCTTCTATGTAAATAGATCTGCAAAGAATACATTCAGTGTCCTTGATGTGAATAGATATAAATCAACAATATCAGTTTCCATTCATACAAACAGCAGCGCCACCTTCAGTCAGTCAGTCAGTCTCCATGTTGTGAACAGATATATTTGCAGCAGTAAACAAATTCTACTTTCATGTTTTAAAAAACACAACAACTCACAAGTCGCCCAACATGAGCCTGCTGTGGGTATGTGAAATGTTAGGATCATCACATTTTGTAGGCCTGAGTGCACAGAAGAATAAGTGGCCAGTATTCCCCTCCCATAGCAAAAGGTGAGAGTTGGCGTTGAACCCTTTTCCAACCATGCCACTGTCAGTGTAATTTCCTAACAATTACACCAACATACCTGCTTAGTTTCATGATTTTCACTAGGAAAAACTGTGTTCAGAAACATATCTTATGGAGGCATTTCACATTGGATATCTTCTTGTTTTTGTGTTGTACCGACAGGATCCAACCAATCTGCAAACCAAGCTGCAGAAGCACCACAATTTTGAGGCTGAAATTGATGCCAACAAAACTAGGATAGAGAGTATTCATGTTACAGGGCAGCAGCTGATTGACAAGGACCACTATGCCAAAGGACCAATTAGGTATGTGAAGATTATTTCAATATGAGTTAGATTATCTGGTTTTCTGTCTCTTGCATTCTTTCTAAGATTTTGATTCTGGTTTAGTATACGATTTTGGATGTTGTTTTGTGTGCACATAGATCCCCATATAATATGTCTTTTACTGAGGTTTCTGAATGCCTGAAGCATGCTTGAAGAGTTCTGAAAAGATACATTCCTGTAGAATATTTTCTACCATCACCTCAAATTGTTTACTCACATTCACCAACAGGTCCAATTGTGAACGAGTAATACGGGTGGCCTTAAAGTTTACCATTTCTTTTCAATTATTTCCAATTGTTATTTTTGACTAATGAATATTTTTACTTAGATTTTTCTTGGGAAGCAAAAGTAACAACTGTTGCTCTTTACTCAATTTTATAAAAGTGGGGCCTAGCTCACTTGTGCAATACAAGGCATCCTGGGCATTCACATTTATATGCTTTCCCCCTCGCTTTAGAACCTGGCTACACCTCCGAATGTAGGGTTTTCTTTGATGCATTACTCTTTGTACAATTATTTCATTGTTGTTTTGACTTTTTCGTAATGTATGTCACAGTTTGTTTGTGATTGTTTAGTTTCTTGTTTGACTAGCTGGTCTGCCTTATTTGTGATTGTTTAGTTTCTTGTTTGACTAGCTGATCTGCCTTTTTCTTGCTATCTTATTGCAATGTGAGGGCATCCATTTGAGGTTTATGGCCTCCACCATTTTGGAGAACTTTGATAAGTAGATAGCAAGGTCTTTTACTTGTCAACTGTTGCTCTTGCCTAGCCAATCTATCACGGATCTAGCATAGTGAAGGTAACAATTTTAATGCCAATGTTGGGGAATTTTAAACATATTGGTGGATCTTTTATCTTGTAATTGGTTTGCAAACTGAGTGAATAGAAATTTTATTTATTTAATCTGATAAGCTGTACGAAGGAATCTCACCAAAGAGGCATTGAGAGAGAATAAAGGTGAAATCAACCTCACTGAAGATACCGCTACTGGGAATATTGATATATGAAGCCCATAGTCGGGCACTCTCACGATGTGTATACTTCACCTCGACACCGCAAGGTACAAGAGGAACATGATGAGATGAGAGATGAGATGAGAAAGTCAGAAGCTGGACACTTTGACATTCCTGGTTTTGTTTTTAATTTCTTGCACATATTCTTTTCTGTCATGTTTATTTATATTTGTTATCAAATCAGTGCTGACAGATTTGCTCACATTTGTTGTTCTTGTTGTTGTTGTTCTACTGCTGAGATACTTTTTTTATTTTAAAAAATGCAAGTTCTGTAGTAGTAACTTGCTGCGGGGTATAAACGAACATCCTTTATTTTCAAAGGGTTACACATTGTGCACAAAGAATTAGGACCATAACATTTTGTAGACATGAGTGCACGGAGGAGCAGGTGACCAGTCTTTCCCTCCCATAGCAAGCATCAAGTCAAGTGCAGACATCAAACCGTCGTCTGATTTTGCTCTTGTCACTTTCAATGTAACTTAACACTACACCTATGTGCCCGCTACTTAGGTACCTGTTCATACATTTTTTTTATTGTTGTTCTACAACTGGAATACTTGTCCTTGCATTTTGTTGCACTACTATTTTAATATGTATCTGTTTATTTTGCCGATTTTGTTATTATTTTTTAACTATCACAAGAGTAATAATTCACACATTTCTTTCTCCAGAGAAAGAATTGATGAGATTGAAAAACTCTGGTCAATTTTACAAGCTCAAACTGAGAAGAAAGGTATCTGAGTATGCATAGTTTTTGACTAGCTTCAGCTGTCTGTCTGTTCTGTGTCTGTACTGTTTAACTTAGCTTGACTCAACAGCCTGTCTCTACCTGTACAATTTAATCCACTCTGAAGACAGTGTCAGGCAGGGAGTTTGACTGGTGCAGTACATCTGTCAAAAGGTAACGCAGGTGTCCTAAGGCGAGCTCAGTGAGGACGGAAACCTCGCGTAGAGCAAAAGGGCAAAAGCTCACTTGATTTATTTTAATTATCTTGACTCAGTTATCTCAGTACAGCTTTTGTCTTGAGTAATGCACCTGCCTCAGTATTTTTGATTTCTTTAACTGTTCCTGTGTCTAATGTTTAAAATGACTGCATTAGACTGTTTGTTTCTGCCTGTGTAGTTTGGCATGAGTGTAGCTTTCTCACTTCAGTCTGACTTACTGTTTTGTTATCTGCAGTTTGTTTTTGTTCAACTACTTTTATATTTGACTCATCTGTCTCTGCACAATGTGTATCTTGACTGTCCATATCTTTATAGATTTTATGTTGACAAACTGTCTGTGTCTGTGCTCTCACTTCATATTAACCCACGATAGCAGTATCTTATATCCTGTATTAACTCATCATGTCTGTAGCTTACATCGAGTATTAACTCATCATGTCTGTATCTCACATCTTGTATTAACTCATCATGTCTATATCTTACATCTTGTATTAAGTCATCATGTCTGCTGTACTTTACTTACATCTTGTATTAACTCATCATGTATATAGCTTATATCTTGTATTAACTCATTATGTCTGTATCCTACCTCTAGTATTACCTCATCATGTCTGTACCTTACATCTTGTATTAACTCATCATGTCTAGAGCTTACATCTTGTATTAACTCATCATGTCTGCTGTACCTTACTTACATCTTGTATTAACTCATCATGTCTATAGCTTACATCTTGTATTAACTCATCATGTCTATACCTTACATCTTGTATTAATTCATCATGCCTATAGCTTACATCTTGTATTAACTCATCATGTCTGTACCTTATATCTTGTATTAACTCATCATGTCTGTATCTTCCATCTTGTATTAACTCATCATCTCTGTAGCTTACATCTTGTATTAACTCATGGCTATAGCTTACATCATGTATTAACTCATCATGTCTGTAGCTTACATCTTGTATTAACTCATCGTATCTGTATCCTACCTCTGGTATTAACTCATCATGTCTGTAGCTTACATCTTGTATTAACTCATCATGTCTGCTGTACCTTACTTACATCTTGTATTAACTCATCATGTCTATAGCTTACATCTTGTATTAACTCATCATGTCTATACCTTACATCTTGTATTAATTCATCATGCCTATAGCTTACATCTTGTATTAACTCATCATGTCTGTATCTTCCATCTTGTATTAACTCATCATCTCTGTAGCTTACATCTTGTATTAACTCATGGCTATAGCTTACATCATGTATTAACTCATCATGTCTGTAGCTTACATCTTGTATTAACTCATCGTATCTGTATCCTACCTCTGGTATTAACTCATCATGTCTGTAGCTTACATCTTGTATTAACTCATCATGTCTGTATCCTACCTCTGGTATTAACTCATCATGTGTGTATCCTGCCTCTGGTATTAACTCATCATGTCTGTACCTTGCATCATTTATTAACTCATCATGTCTGTAGCTTACATCATGTAATAACTCATCATGTCTGTATCTTACATTGTGTGTTAACTCATCATGTCTGTAGCTGGCAGGTCCAACTAAAATGTTGACCTGTCATCCTTGACTTGGGGACATAAATTACAAGTACCTCTGAAGTCGGAGTGGGTTTGCCTGATGGCGATGGACACTGTTAATAGGGAAAGCTAATCCACACGTAAAATTCAGTCCAGCACTTCTAGTAGTAGTGTGTATGGACTACGCTTGAGTTCAAAGCGAGCGAGCGCCCAAAAAAATGTCTGTAGCTTACATCTTGTATTAACTCATCATGTCTGTAGCTTACATCTTGTATTAACTCATCATGTCTGTAGCTTACATCTTGTATTAACTCATCATGTCTGTAGCTTACATCTTGTATTAACTCATCATGTCTGTAGCTTACATCTTGTATTAACTCATCATGTCTGTAGCTTACATCTTGTATTAACTCATCATGTCTGTAGCTTACATCTTGTATTAACTCATCATGTCTGTAGCTTACATCTTGTATTAACTCATCATGTCTGTAGCTTACATCTTGTATTAACTCATCATGTCTGTAGCTTACATCTTGTATTAACTCATCATGTCTGTAGCTTACATCTTGTATTAACTCATCATGTCTATACCTTACATCTTGTATTAACTCATCATGTCTGTAGCTTACATCTTGTATTAACTCATCATGTCTGTATCCTAACTCTGGTATTAACTCATCATGTCTGTAGCTTACATCATGTATTAACTCATCATATCTGTAGCTTACATCTTGTAAGTGAAACATTGAGTGATAGCGTGAGGTTGTGTATCTGTCTGTGTATGAGTGAGAGAGAGAGAGAGTAAGAGTGTTCGAGATAAAGTGAATGAAGATGGACAGAGTGAATGAATGGGGAAATTAGTGAGTGAGAGAGAGTGAGCGAACGAGAGAGAGAGACAGTGAGACAGTGAGAGAGTTGATGTGTTAGTGTGTGTGCGTAAGCGCGCGAATTCATTTGAGTGTGTGTATGAAAGAATAGAGAGAGAGAGAGAGCTGAGCAGATGCATGTCATGTAACACGCATGTTATGTAACACGCGAATCCATATGTTTGTGTATTCTCATCTGTCATATTATCATTAAATACCATTTGATTTTATCATGTATAATATAAACTTATGTACATTGCTGTAGTTTGAGTGAGAGAGTCAGTGAGTGTGAATGAGAGACAGAATGAGTGAGCGTGAGAGTGAATATGTGTGCGTGTGTGTGTGTGTTCGTTCTCTGTGTGTATCTCTGTGTGTGGGAGCATCACTATTTTTTTTACATCACACACTGTTTATGTACACATTTTTCTCCATGAGGGGATTTTTATGAGACTGCTCACGACAATTGTCAGTGTATGTGTGTGAGTAAAGTGTGGGAGTTTGTTCATACCAGTTTCAATGCTCACGTGAGACATTTTGTATGTGTCTAGATGTGAGGATGTGTGAGTGTGTGTGGAGGATGTGTGTGAGTGTGGGGATATGTGTGGGTGGGGGATGTGTGGGTTTTGGTGGGTAGTGATATTTGTGGGATGTGTGGGGGTGAAAGTAGGGGTGTGGGGGATGTGTGTATGGGTGGAGGATATGTGTATCGGATGGGTGCAGGGGAGGTGTGTTTGGGTGGGGGATATGTGTGGGTGCGTGGAGATGTGTGGATGATTTGGGGAAGTATGGGTGGGTGGTGGGGTTGTGTGGGTAGGGGATTGTGTGGGTGGATTGGGGATGCAAGGGCGGAAGGGGAGAAGTGTATGGTGTGTGGGTTTGGGATATGTGTGCGATGTGTTGGTGGGGGATGTGTGCATGGTGTGTGGGTGGGGGGTTTGTTTGTGGTGGTATTGGTGAGGATATGTGTGTGGGTGAGGGATAGTGTGTGGTGTGGGGGATGTGTGTGATGGGTGGGGGGTATGTGTGGGTGAGTAGGGGATGTGTGGTGGTTGGGGGAATTATGTGGGGGGGTGTGGGTGGGAGATGTGTGCGTGTGGGAGATGTGTGCGTGGATGGGGAATGTGTGGGTGGGGGTTTGTGAGTGGCTTAGGGATGCGTATGTGTCGGGGTGGGATGCGCGAGTGGGTGGAGGATGTGTGTGGGTAGAGGTATTGTGATCGAGAGATGTTTGGTTGGGCGTGTGTGGGTGCGAAGTGGAGGATGTGTGGGTGAGTGTGTGTGTGTGTTGCTGGATGGATGGGGAATGCATGTGTGGGTGGGGAGAGGTGTATGGTGTGTTGGTTGGGGATATTGTGTGGGTGGGGTATGTGTGTGTGGGTGAGGGATTTTTGTGGTGTGTAGGTGGGGGTATGTGGGGTGGATGGGTGATGGTATCTGTGTGGGTGGGGATATTGTGTGGTTTGTGGGTGGGGGATATGTGTGTGGTGTGTTGTTGGGGATGTGTGGTGGTATGTGGGTGTGGGATGTGTTGGTGAGGGATATATGTGTGTGTGGTGCGTGGGTTGGAAATATTGCATGGTAGGGGATGTATGTGATGTGCGGGTGGGGGATGTGTGTGGTGGGGGATTGGGTTAGGGCATGTGTGGGTGGGTGGAGGATGTATGTGTGTGTGGTGGGGTGTGTGTGAGTGGATTGGGGATGTATAGGTGGTTAGGGAGATGTGTGTGTGTGGGGGTAGGGAGATGTCAGTTGGTGGGGATGTGTGTGTATGATTTGGGGATGTGTGAGTGGATGTGCAATGTGTGGGTTGGTGGGGGATGTGTGTGCGTGGGTGGGGAATATGTGGTCGATGGAGATGTGGCTGGGGGATGGGTGGTTGGAGGTGGGGAGAGGATGTGTGTGTGGGTTGGTGGGGGATGTTTGTGAGTGGCGAGTGTGTTTTGGTTGGGGAACAGGTGAGGGCAGTGTGTGCAGGAGGGGGATGGGTCAGTTGGTGGGGTATGTATGTGTCCCTGGGTGTGTGTGGGTAGGTGGGGGTGTATGGGTAGGTGGGGTGATGTATGGGTAGGTGGGAGATGGGCCTCGTAACATGGTAATTTGCATTGTTTATGTTTACAACATTCATTTCACAATGTTTATTTTTCTTCCTATGTAAATGTATAATGCTCTTGATGAACGAAAGACGCGTGATTGAAAGGGCCGAATGTAAGACAGGCCTGCGTGCCCAATTTATGACCCTTTTAAAATAAAGTTGATTTGATTTGATTTAATTTATTAACTCATCATGTCTTTAGCTTACATTGTGTATTAACTCATCTTGTCTGCAGCTTACATCGTGTATTAACTCATCATGTCTGTATCCTACCTCTTGTATTAACAAATCATGTTTGTACTCTTACTTAGTATTATCTTGTAATGTTGGTTTCCTTAAGTTGTTTTTGTCATTTCTTTTCTCGCCCCCCTCCCCTCCCTCCCCCTTTTTTCCTTTTTTTTTCTTTTCCTCTGCCACATATCAACTCATGTTGTCTATGCATCCACCTTGTGTTGACTTTGCATGTTCAATATGATATTTCAGGTAACAAACTGAATGAAGCAGCACGGCAGCAGCAGTTCAACCGTAATGTGGAGGATGTTGAGTCTTGGTTGGCTGATATTGAGAATAATTTGATCTCTGAGGATTATGGGAGGGTAAGATCTGCAAGCTTGAGATGATTGTTTCTCATGTCAGTTTGTTTATATCCACAACACCAGTGATGGCGATCCTTATGTTTCCTTCGGCTGTGTGTAACTCTCATTACTAGTAGAAAGTATGATACTGTCAGTCTCCAGTTTCACAAGCTCTAATCACATCACATGTGGAAGAGATTATTATGGCAGTGTCATCATTCTTGTACACCCTAATCACATGACATGTGGAAGAGATTATTATGACAGTGTCATCAGTCTTGTACACCCTAATCACATGACATGTGGAAGAGATTATTGTGACAGTGTCATCAGGCATGTACATCCTAATCACATCACATGTGGAAGAGATTATTATGGCAGTCATCAGGCATATACATCCTAATCACTTCACCAGTAGAAGTGATTTTGTCAGTCCCCTCAATCTTGTATATCTCACATCACCAATAGCACTGACAATACTATTATTGTTTTCACATATATCTTATCTTACCACATAATGAATAGAAGGGATGATTGTCACTGTCTTCAGTTTCTGTATATCTTAACCATATTACCAATGGCGGGGGTGATTGTCATTGTTTTTTTGTTTTTTTATCTTGACCACGGCAGCAATAGAAGAGAAGATACTGTCATTTTTCTTCAATCTTCTATATGCAGCTTCATGAATCGAAGCAACTGACAGTTTCATCAGTTTTATATATCCCTCATCTCTACTCGAACAGACAGTTGTAAATTTCTTCAGTCTCATAAAATATTCTAATAATAGTAGGTCAGTTTGAGTGTGATGGCTACTCTGTGGTATTATTGTGCTGAAATTCTCTGTGTATCTGTGATTGTTTTTCAGGACTTGACCAATGTCCAGAACCTGCAGAAAAGACATGCCATTCTGGAAGCAGATGTACTGGCTCATCAGGTACTTTCTCTTTACTTGTATTTATAATATTTTATGTGTCAGTACATGTGATGAGCTAGCACAGATCTAATAGAAGGGGGATCTAAGCTGGTGGAGAGTATCCTAATCAGAATGCAATTAAGCCAGCATGAATGTATTAACTCATCATGAGACAGGGATGTGTAATGTCTCCAGATCTTTTTTCCCTATACAGTGAAAATATTATCAGAAATGTAGAAGATATAAATGGAATCATCATTGCAGGACGAAACATCAATAACATTAGATATGCAGATGATACAGTATTGATTGCAGATAATGAGCAGCATCTGCAACAATTAGTATATGCGGATGTTGCACACAGTGAATAACTGGCGTTAGAATTAAAATTGTAAAAAGACACAGATTATGGTCGTCACTAGGAAGAAAGAAATACCACAGTGTAATAATAGTAAATGGGAATGTTCTTCAACATGTGAATCTGTACAATTATCTCGGAACAGTCATAACATCTGAAGGGAGATGCCTTGAAGAGATAAGAACAAGAATTGCCATGGCGAAAGTAGCCTTTAGCAAGATGAAAAACATACTGACCAATAAAAAGATGTCAATTGAAACGAGAAAAAGAGTGTTGAGGTGCTACATAGAGCTTGTACTTTTGTATGGATGTGAAACTTGGACAGTGAGTAGTCAAGCTGAAAAACATCTGATGGTTGTAGAAATGTGGTTTCTAAGGACAATGCAAAGAATACCATGGACAGACAGAAAAACCAATGACCATGTACTACAGGAAACAAATGAAAATCGTAAATTGATCAGAAAAATTAGGCATAGACAGTCCAAAAATGTGTTGGATATGTTATGAGAAGAAATGAACTAGAGAACTTGGTGACAACTGGCAAGATCGAAGGGAACATACCAAGAGGAAGACCGAAAAGTAAATACCTGATTGGCTTGGCCACATGGCATGGTCGAGACAGGAACACTGAGCTGATCCATGACTCTGGTGATCGAGTGAAAAGGCGAGTCATGACCACCCACGCTTTCCGGCATGGTACATGATGGATGGATGGAATGTATATTATCATGGATTTGAACTAATCATCATTATCATCATGTGCCATGCCAGCAAGCATGGGTGGTCATGGTTCACCATCTCATGATCACCAAAGTCCCAGATCATGTGTATGATTTTCTGTGAACTGACTAATCATGACTTCCTCAGCAACTGTGAAGAAAGTAGTTGCCATTGCTTTCTTATTTGGCAGTGACCATACTGGTTGATGACTGTAATAATTGTCTGTATAAAGAGATCCTCTGCTTACCATCATGAAACTTGAGATCATAACCAAAAACTGTCTGTTAGCTGCTCTCCAACTCCATCCACCACCTGTTCCTGGTTGGGATGGATAACCATGTACTCCGCTTTTCGTAAGGGTGTTCTGTAGGCTGGCGGAGGGAAGGAACCACCTTAATTCTCCTTTGATAGGTGATACAATTATCCCACCTCTCGAGGATGTGAACTAGAAGGGGCTTAAACTATCATGAATGTAAGCTAACAGATGTAATATTGCAGTGTTATAAGCGTACAGAAATACTAGCCTGCAGAGATCATATCAGGAATGTAAGCCAGTAGTAATGAATGCCAACCAGCAGTGATGTAAGTAATCTCAGCTGGCAGGGATGTTGGTAAGCTAAACCAGTACTCTCCTTGTGCTCTACACACTTCTCCAAGCAGTCCCGCCATTATTGGAAGCATTTCAGAAAGATTCATATACAGTGTGTATCCATCATATTTCATGTAATGTCTTTTCATGGCTCAAATCAGGTCCCTTTCAGCACCATTTTCAGCTTGGGAAACAGCCTAAAATTACATAAGATACTTTTCTGAAATGCAGCATTTACTTGGCTCATTCTACTTTTAATCTCTGTCACACATCTTCCATTGGATGTTATGATTGTCTCTAATATTTGAATTTATTGATTTTGGTTAAACATTTTCCTTCTATAGTTATATCACATTTTGGCGGTATGGTTTTATCTTGCCCCATCCCAATCTCTGACCTCGCTGCACTGATCCAGGTATGTACTATTGAATCATCCTCCCCACCAATAAATATCCTGTATCAGCTGCCTTATTTCTAGCTCTGGTCTCCCATTGCACCACTTCCTACAGTCTGCACCAATGGTTTCATGGATATTTTGTCCTGTCTTCACATGTGTGATTCCATTCCTCCTCCTTTGGCACATCTTCAACCCATACCACTTGTGTGATTGTCTTCTCTGCTCTGCCATTGCCATCCACATTACTCCCTTGAATCTTGCTTTCTTGCTGTCAGTTTTGTTCCTGTGTAGATATCTGATGTCACTTGTGATCCTTTAATAAACCTCAGCCCTGGTCAAAGCATATCTGGACTTGACTGAGAGAAGGCCAAGCGTATACCACATTGTATTGATTGGAGTATCTCTAGTGTAGCCCAGCACTGTTCACTGAGAGGAGGGCAAGCGTATACCACATTGTATTGATTGGAGTATCTCTAGTGTAGCCCAGCACTGTTCACTGAGAGGAGGGCAAGCGTATACCACATTGTATTGATTGGAGTATCTCTAGTGTAGCCCAGCACTGTTCACTGAGAGGAGGGCAAGCGTATACCACATTGTATTGATTGGAGTATCTCTAGTGTAGCCCAGCACTGTTCACTGAGAGGAGGCCAAGCGTATACCACATTGTGTTGATTGGAGTATCTCTAGTGTAGCCTAGCACTGTTCACTGAGAGAAGGCCAAGCATATACCACATTGTATTGATTGGAGTATCTCTAGTGTAGCCTAGCACTGTTCACTGAGAGAAGGCCAAGCGTATACCACATTGTATTGATTGGAGTATCTCTAGTGTAGCCCAGCACTGTTCACATCCCTTCATTTTGGATATATTCCAACATTTCACACTGCATTGCTGACAGTGTGAGTACACCCAACCTGTACTTAACAATGGGCAGAAACAGATAATGGTATAGGAGGAACAGCAATGTATACTCCATGTGTGCTGCTGCCTTAGTTCTCAGTGCTGCCGATCCCTGATTGCCTTGCTGTATAGTGTTATCATCTTGGCATTTGTGTGGCAGCTGCAGGAAAGGTTATCCCCAGATATTCTAACCTGTCAAGTCTAAAAATAGTTTTCACATTGAAGTACACAATAAGGCAGTTGGCATTTACTAAAGGATTGTTCTAAGAGCACCACATGATGCTTGCCTTGTCAGGATTTACCCATGGCCTCTCTCATTGAGAGATATCATGCAATGTCTCCTGTATTCCTCTGCTCATTTCTTGTCTGTGTGAGCCAGTCCTGTGAATGAGGACATAGTCACAATCAGTGTTGCCGTGTCCCTTTGATGAAAAAGCACCAAAATCGACCCCAAAAAGCACTAAAAAGCACCAAAATATTTTAAGAAGCACTAAACAAAAGCGCCAACTGTTTTTATTACAAATGTAACAAGGTAGCACAGTATAATTTATTATTATCACTTCATATTACAATGAAGTTTATTCCAGATCCGCCAAATCCCAATCAGAACTACTTTCGAGCCAAAAAAGCACCAAATTGCAATACTATTTTTTTGGGAAATCGCTAAAACAAGCCCTGGTGGTATTCATTCAAAATGTTATAAAGTAGCACATTATAATTTATTATTATCGCTGAATATTAGAATGAAGTTTATTCCAGATCTGCCAAATCCCAGTCAAACAACTCCTCTTCAGTTTCTGTAGCTATTTCCGTTTGTGTTTGCTCCTGCGATGATGAGGATGAGGAGGATGATTGAAAGAAACATGTATATGCCTCCTGGGATACAATTTTTCGCAGAATATCCTTAGGTAGTTTATAATCATGACACCATTTGCCATATCTTTTCATTCCATATCTAATAGTCAAAACAGCTGTCAAACTCTTTATGCTAAGTCTATTCCGCAATTTTGATTTTATAACTCCCATCTGACTGAAAATATGCTCCAAGTCCGCATTAGAATGAGGTAAAATGAGTTAAAGCTAAATCTGTAGATCTTGGAAAGGATTTTCACCGGTGGCATCCCAGTATGAGGCTATTTCTGCCCACAGTCCAAGTGTGTCAGAGGTCTGTGTCCACTGCATATGATGAAGTTTTCTCTACTGGAAATTGATGCGGGTGAGAGTAGCTGCATCTTCTACAAACATTTTAGCAAGATCCAATATACAGGTCTTCATTGGTTGTAGACATCCACTTCCACTAAGACATGACATGGACTGTAACACTCAAACATTATCGGGTGTACGTAAACGCAGCTGTGTCAATAGCTCTATTAAAAACTGGATGCACCTTCCACGAATTTCTTTCTCATCGGAAAACTTGTAGTCTGCTATTAAAGGGAGTTAAATTAGTTGAATATTGCGCGGTAACGTACTAAGACTGTTTTACTCCCTCGCTTCAGTTCAAATTCGGCTTTTTAATGTTCCCAAAATGAATTTTAAAGTAATTTTTACGCACCCCAAAAAAGCACCAAAAAGCACCACAAACAAATTTTGTGAAGCACTAAATTTATGCGGCCGCGCTAAAAGGAAAATTTTCGCACTAACTGACTTGAAAAAGCACTAAATTTAGCGCGAAAAGTACTAAAATGGCAACACTGGTCACCATATGCTAAAATTTGGCCTGGTCCTGTGGGCTGAATTTTGGCTAATCTTGCTGAGTATATATTGAATAGCACCAGTTACAATGAAGAGTTTTAAACAGTATGAAATATGCATTACTGTATATTCTTTGTGTCTTAGTTTTAGTAGTGTTATAAATTAGAATGTTTGTTTTTCTATTAAGGGAAAAAATGTACATTATTTTGATACAAATTCTGATGGATTAAAGTAGATCTTTTAAAGGCTGTATTTCTATTTCAGGATATCAATGCTAACTCGTTAACTCTTTCTGCATCAGATATATGTAAATCTACCCTTTTGTCCCAGAAGGTTATTACTATCACTGCATCTTACAGTTCTTACTTTAAAGTAATAATTACACGAATGGAGATAACTAAAGAGTTAAATGTCAAACTTGTGCATTTTGTTTTTAGGATCGGCTTGAACAGCTGCAGTCACAGGCTACTATATTTCATAATGGAGACCACTTTGACAAGGACACCATCAAGGTTAAAGAAGTGCAGGTGGTGGACCGCTACCAGAAGCTGACGGTATGTGTTTGAAATATATTGATCTTAATGATATCCAGCGGAGGTCAACATGGCCGAATGGGTGTGCTGATGGCGAGGTTGTGGGTTAATACCCTACACCGGTCAGCTGGTCTAAAGTGTTGACTTCTCGTCCTTGACTTTGGGAAGTAAATTAAAGTACCTCAGAAGTTAGAGTGGGTTCACCTTATGGTGAAGGACATTGGTAATAGGAAAAGCTAATCCACACACACACATCAGTGCACTCCCTAGTAGTAGCAACTGCTAGACGTAGTAGCACATGTGTGGACATTCATAGGGCAGTAATAATAGTGTAATGAGAGAGGGGTGGAGAAGGAGGAGGAGAGTTGAGTGAGGAGTGCAGCAACACTGCCTTATATGGAACAGAGGTGTCTAACAATACACAGCTTCACTCTTACTCTACACCAGTGGTTCTCAAGCTTTTCAAGTAGAGGGCCATATCTACTATTTTCGGTAGTTAAGCGGGCCACAACGTTATAAAATTATAAAAGTCAGGCAATATCATTCTTACCTTTCTTAACTTTGGTCAACAAAATTCTAAACCTTTAAAGGCAGTCAGTGTCAGCACTACACCACAGTAATTTTTATGGTTTACTATCAAAATTTCATTTAACAATAAATTTTTAATCAGTTTCGAAAAACGCTATTAATGTAATTAATTTACAATTGTAACTGTTCTTCATAACCAGTTACTTAAATTCAGATGCCAGTTTATCAATGTCTGGGCACAAATCTGTCATGCCCAAAGTCATAAGCGCAGCTAGGTTCCTGTCGCAGAGTCTGGAACATTGCTTGTTTTTTTATAACACTCATTGGGGAAAATGACTGCTCGCATCTGTAAGTCGAACCAAAATGACAAAAGTATCTCTGGGCGAATGAATGCAAGTGTTCAAATTGTTTGACAGGCAATAGTCGCCAGAATAAAATCATATGATCAGCTGAAGGTGAGGCAGGCAGCTCCAGAAATTTACATCTCAGTGCAGAACTGCATTTCAAAACAATTACTTCGTGCTGAAGGTTTTGCTGTAGTTGACAGAGCTTGGCAATAGGAAATACGAACGGATTTATGAAGAAGGCAACACTATCCTCCTCTATTGTGAACTCTTGAAATGTCGACTGAAAGATATCCAGAAGACTTTCAACTTTTACTTTGTACTGTAGCAAGTCAAATTTCTTTTAGACCACAAACTGGAAACATTTCTAAAGTCCCTTCAATCAGCTGCCCGATAAACAGTCGTAATCTCATTTTAAATGAAGAAATGTCTTCGCACAAATTTGTGAATAGTTATTTTTTTTTTCCTGGATCCTCGCATTTAAAGAGTTTAAATGAGACATGATGTCCACCAAAAATGCCAGGTCATTAAGCCAGTCATCTTTCAGCAGACATTCCCGTTCTGTTGGCAATGCTTTTTTTTTCCAGACAGAAACATATAGACACTATTTTTCAGTGCCCAGAAACGAGAGAGAACTTTCCCTTTAGATAGCCATCTGACATCACAGTGTAACAGTAGCTCACCGTATTCCTCATTCAGGTCTGATAGAAAGTATCTGAACTAACGCCTGTTCAGCGCTTTACTACGAGTTTTGTTCACACATCTCAGAACAACATCCATGACATGTTTCAGATTTAAAGTCTTTCCACACAGAGCTTCTTGGTGAATGATACAATGATATTTTATTATAGTGCGGCAAATAAACTGTTCCAATAATGCTAGACATCCAGACTTTTTACACATCAAATCCGGAGCACCGTCGGTGCATGCACTGTCCAATTTGGTCCATTCTACGTTGTTTTTCTATACACACAACTTCAGAGTTTCAAACAGATCTCTCCCTTTGGTAGTTGCATGCATTGATTCAAGTCCTAGAAGTTCTTCAATGACTTCAAAATTATTGTTTATTGCTCGAACAAAATCTGCAACCTGAGCTGTGTCAGAAATGTCAGTGGATTTATCTACTGCCAATGAAAGAAACATTCATAATTGTTGATATGTGCTGCTCCTTGACGATGAACATCGTTGGCTAATTCTTCAACTCGCCTGGCCATAGTTTTTTTAGACAAAGGAATCTGATCAAATGTTGTTTCACATTTTTTATCGCCAAGCATTCTAGCAGCAATTTTAAAGGGAGGGTTGATTATTTCTTCTGCATCGGTGAACGGCATCTTTTTGCGAGCCAGCAGAAGAGCGACTTCGTGCGACGCAATAACAACACTCTTGGTCTGTTCGTTAGCCTTGGTGAAAAATGACTGCTGCCTGGTTAGAGAATTTTCTCTATAAAATCTTTTCTTAACTCCAAATTGATTGAACATTGAGCATTTATGTCTGAATGCGTGGTCGTGAAGTGTCGTTCCAGATTACATTTTTTTTATTTTTGGTAACAGAAACACTAAATCTGCAGATTAAGCAAAACGGTTTACCGCTAAGGCTATGCATAAACATAAATTTCTCCATCCAATATTCGTTGAATTAACGACAAGCAACATCTTCACAGTTTTGCTTTTTACCATTGTTTGATTTTAGATTTTCCACACTCATGTTTATAGGCTTTAATGGTCAATTTTTATTTGAAAAAAATCTAATTTCAACACAATACTACCAACTCTGCTAAACAGTTGTAACAGACGACAACATGGCGCCTTGCACACTCTGATTGGTCGACAAGGCTGGGATATGGGAACTTCATAACGTTTCATTGTGAACTGAACAGGCGCATTCGATAATATATAAGCATAACAACCACGAGCCGAGTAAATTTTTGCACGATGACGGGGCGCTCCGACTGCATTTTTTAAAATTATTAAGACATATATTAAACAACGAGGCCTCGCGTGCCACTTTCTTACAGCTGGCGGGCCACAAGTGGCCTGCGGGCTGTGGTTTGGGAGCCTCTGCTCTACACTATAATGTGTAGGCAGAAAGGATGGTTGGTACATCACATATCATCAAATCAAATACCCAAGGCAGTATCCTTGTTAAGTTTGCCATCAAGACAATAAAGATGGGTGATTTAATGTGTAATAGGGATTGTGAATGATCTGAATACCTCAGATCCACATGATCAGCACAGCAAGGATAATTATAATGCCATATAAAACTAACTTGTACCACACAGCTTCTCTATTGCTCTGTAGAACAGTATAAACATTCTAGGACGGATAAATAATCATGGCCTGGGGCGAATCATGCATACGTAAGTGACCAGAGAATCAGGGTGATACTCAACACTAAGTCAGAAGTAAACATCATCAGTTCACAGCTGGTACCATTACTATTGGGACTCTTTGCTGGTGGTTGAAGTTGGAGAGGATGCACATATGAGTGTCACCAACTGGCTGGGGTTAGATCCCAGATGGGCAACCACTCAGCCAAAATCATTTTCTTCTACTGGTGTTTAGTTCTGGATGCAGTTTAAGATCCCCTAATTCTGTCAGAAGGGACTAATTACCACCCCAGATCCCAGAGAGAAAATGTGGAACAAATGTCTTTTATGCTGATTAAGACACTGTCCCTGATACTCAAGAAAACAGCCAAGAAGTGGCTCGTTGAAGATAGAATATATCTATATAGATTTGGCTGTACTTGGTATCACCAGAAGTGAGAAAGGAGGAGTTAAGTTATGCAACGTAATCTGGTTACTTATGACTGCATAGACAAAGTACCTCCCGGACATAGATTCCCACTTCTGGACAATATGTGTGAACCCCCACTAAATGATACAAAATGTGTGTACTTGATTACGCTACACAAACATTTATAAACATTTAGAATTATACGGACAAATTGAGTTTAAAATACAACAACTGTGTTTATTATTTCTAGTCTTGATGATCATATGATGATGATGATGATTATATTATGGTATACGTAACTTAAGAGGTCACATAGGTCATGCCTCCCCCAGTGAGACGCAGTTCACTGTCAGATTGAAGGAGTCCAAATTGGTCCCTCACAAGGCTAAGTCACTTCCTGATATGGGTTGTTGACTGTCCATTGCTCCTAAGAGATCTGGAATGAAACGAACGGAGATGGGTAGTATCTACGTCTACACATCTCAAACACATATGTCTATACATTCATATAAACATACATTCAAGTCATAATATATGATGGTATGATGATAGATGATGGCATGTTACATAAACATATATCAGTTCTAAATAAATAAATATATACATACATAAAACCATTTAGAATATCTATAGCTCAAAACATACATCAACACATACATTTATGTAATGGGGTGTTTCCCATATAAGTTCACCTCACTTACTCTTTCCCTTTCTGATTCATTCATACTGTCTTGTCGGAAGGGCTGGTCGCACAGTCCTGTCGAACATTAAATGCCTTCCCTGAATCTGTCTGGGATATTGAATGTCCTAAGTCATGTCTGTCCTCATGCAGACATCATGCAGACAAGGTGAACTGGTGCCATTCCTCAAACCAAGTGGGTTCACCACAATCTTGGTAGGCACTCAAGGTGTTGGTCCAAATAATCAATGTTACTTGGACGCTATCAAGAGACTGGTAGCTCTCAGGAATTTCTCCTAAGTAGTCAGTCTCCCCAATGTTTAACATCATACAGGATGAATCTAAATGTATCTCCTGTACATGCATAAGCCACACGCTCATGTAGCTTGGATAATGGATTTCTCCAAATTATCACATACAACAAATCAGACAACCAAGTGGTGAATGAAAGAAGAAAATAGTTCTCAGTGAAATCGTAAAGCTAGAACAGGAACATTAAGTACAAAGAAAATCCACCAGTGTAAAGTTTGGGAGAATATGCAGAACAAGAAACTACACAAGCCTTCAGACTAGCAGACAAACTAATCAGAGTAATGGTATTACCTGGGTTATAGCTAGGAAATTCCATCATAATACTTCGTACAGAAGTCCAACAGAACGAAATGTTAATATTTCTCCAGTAGGTATCCTAAGAATGCTATTGTGAATTTGCGTCTGAAGTCTTGCTGGCCATGCATGTAGTTTTATTCTCTTCATCCCTGGCTAGTTTCCACGTTAGCTAATTACTATGTCCAAGTTCCTGTTAGCTCCACCTATTTTTCATGTAGGACGATTTACCCCGATGGATTAAGTGCCAAATTCTTTTCACCCCTCCTCCTTTCCTGTGAAGGGTAGTTTCATCTGTCAATCAAATTGACCGATGCCCCACCATGGCCTGAAACAATGAAACATGCTTTGGCGGCGATGCAGTTGCGTCATAACTACATACCAATCGGTTGTTAACACAAGCCTTCCCGGTTGCTGGCAGGAATGTGTCAGCCATGTGTTCCTACTTTGCCGCCTGTATTGCAGTGAGGTGTTAAGCATCTGGTCCTAATTGCTCCTTTGTGGTGGCAATTACAGACGTCCCGGCTCCACAAAGTCTGGACTTTTAGATAGGTGTTAGGCCTGCATTAAATTGCCATCTTTGGATCACACTGGGTTTTCCCGTGAGTAGCACTGCCATGTATTATTTCAGACGGGTCTGGCTGACCCTCTTATCTCCCATTCTGCCGTGGCTGGTTTACACATTAGGTCATGTTAACCGTAAGGTGTTAGGTGTCGTCCCTATTTTAACCACAGGATTGTAAACTAACACGTCAATCTCAACTGACTGGCTCTGCGATGTATCAACTGAAAACAGTGAGTTTTCAACCTTTGATAGCGCCCGCCGACTGGTGCCGTGGTGTCTGGGTTTTACGTTTGATCTGGACATCAAAGCTTTCTCAGACCTAGCATTACAGAAATGATGGGGCGTGCGTGGTCAAAATGTAATTTTCTCTTGTTTTCAATCTCTGTTAGTTTTTCCTTATTCCTTGGTTGGGGACTAGATTATTTTCTGGTGAACAATTATTCTTTTACTTAGAGAATGATAGAATAATTCTTGTGGGCTCTTTAATTCCTTTCAAACTTGTGTAATTCGGATGCTGCCGGGGCTGTCCCGTCACAATGAGAATGTCCTGAATACTGTGATGTCAGTTCTGGACTCTACTCAACTCATTCATTCAGCACAAGCACATGAGATATCAATTTTATTTCTTAATATCCGAGAATAGACAGAAATTGTGTACCAGATCCATGTTTTTCACATACGAGTTTGTGGAAATTGAACATTAAAAATTTACATATATTGTGCTAAGAAATAAACATATAATAGTAGAAAAATCAAGAAATTGTTAATGATGAGAAGTTTAGTACAGTATTGTTCAAAAAGTGTTTAGGTGAGGTAGTTGATCTAGACAGACTTTCCTTGACAGAATATGACAGATAAAAAGTTGCTACTTAATTGAGAATGGCCAAAATTAAATGCAATATCAATAGTTAAGTTATTTGCATATCCTTTACAGGATGTTACAGTTAACCCCAGTATTTTCAGCTGTTTGTGATTTCTTGGCAAGTTTACATTTAATAGTTTGCCATTGCTTTCTGAAAGACTGGCACTCATACCTTTGTATGGGAAACCAATGCAAGGTGGCTTGCTTCCAAATTGCCCGCAGCTGTGTTTCGAAACCGGTATGCAGGATTACTAATTGCATTCTTAACCTCTTCACCACATCTATAACACATGAATAAATGGTTTTAAATATAAAGTCACCAGAAACATTTTTTATTGAGAACAGATCAAGTAAGGATAACCTGATCTTCCTTGGTGAAACCTTACTTCAAGAGGTGGAATCATTCAACTATTTAGGTATCTGTCTAGACAAATATGGGGGAACAAATTGGGATATTAAAACAACAGTACACAATGCAAGAGGGGCTAGGAAATGTGTAGAAGTCAAAATAAATTAATCTTGGCACCAAACTTAGAATTTTTAACTGTAACCTTAAACCAGTACTAATGTGTGGATCAGAAACATTTAGAATGATTGAAACAATTAATAATAAACCACAAATATTCATTAATTGGTGCCTGCACAGAATAGAAGGACTAAAGTGGTATGACATCACCAATGTAGAGCTCATGGAGAAAACTAAACAAATCCCAGTGAATAAAGAGGTATGGAAAAGACCTGGCACTGGATAAGAAACACATTGAGAAAACCTGATAATGATATACTAGAAAGTCCCTAGTCTATGACCATCAGTGCCAATGAAATAAAGGGAAATCTAACACCACAGAGAAGAGATTTAGAGACAGATGAATAATATGGGGAGAACATAGGAGTAAGCTGAATGAGATAGCTAAGGATAGAACAACTTGATGCAGGTTGGTTGAAGTCAATACTCCAATGGAGAAGTAAGTGCAGTAGCAGCAGAAGAAAAAGTGCATTCAATAGACAGGAAAAAGCATGCTGCAACATAAAACTGTATTCATGCTCTATTTTCCATGATAGAAAATGTGTTGAAGCCATTCTGTGTAAATCATTTTATTTTGTCAAAACCGTGGCAGATGTTCTAATATATCTATTGTGTTTTCAATAGTTATTACATTTCTGAAAATGTTGTTTAGTCTTTTTTCTGTTCAATCAAAATTAGGGCCCTATTCAGCAACGTAAACAGAAGTTGAATGAAGCCCTCACACTTCAGCAGTTTCTCCGAGATGTTGAAGATGAGGAGGACTGGATCCGAGACAAGGAGCCATTTGCTTCTTCAAACAATAGAGGTCAGAGACTGCACAACACTTACTTATTTGATCATTAAATACCATTTGTCTTTTGTAGTGGTTCTCAAGCTTCAGTGGGTGGCTGACCACTCTTTTGCCTCCTTGACCACATCTCTTCTTCTAGTCCTCTGAAACATGTTGGCAATCGTAACTCTCCAGTCATCTGATATTTTGATGAAGTTGATGTTGCTTATATTATTATTTGTTGTTCTGCTATTTTAATGTTATACATGCATCTTTTTCTACTTTCCTCTAGCTCTCTTGGATAGTATTTTCCCACTTATTGCTAATTTCTATATTCTATCTCTTCTTTTGATATGCTCTATCAATTTCATTTTCACTATAAATTTCATTTTCATCTAAACTACCAATATGTATATGCAGATATACACCTCTTTCTTGGCATTACATCTGCTGCAAATTCACAACCTCACCATATTCCTTGATCTGTCAACTAACTACATTTGGGGTGAAGGGCTATTGAGTTAATGATGCGCTGAACATTGTATTTCTCTCACTAAAATCAATGATTCATCACTTGATATCTTTCAGTAGCTGCCATTGTATGTGTGATGTCAGCAACTGTAATTTAATGGGTACTGTCAATAACTGGCATATCATGGACAGTTTCTACATCTGCCTTGTTATATATAGTGACAGTGCCTGTCGTGTGTTGTGTCAGAAACTGTTGTAATATCATCATCATCATCATCATCATCAAGTGCCGTGCCGGCTGGCGTAGGCGTTCATGGCTCTCCACAGATCTCGGTCTTTGGTTTTCTGGATCAACTCTGCTGCTGATATTCCTCCATGCCACCGTCTCAATCCATCCAGCATCACTTCTCTTGGTCTACCTCTGCCTCTCTTCCCCTCGATCTTTCCAGTTGTTACGATGTTCTCCAATGCCTCTCTTCTCATCACATGACCGAAGAAAGCTGTTTGTCTCTGTCTTATTGTTGTATATAATGTTCTAGTTTCATTAGCCTGTTTCAGGCAGTCGTCATTAGTTACTCTGGCAGTCCAAGGAATTCGCAACATTCGTCTCAGGAACCACATCTCTGTTGCTTCTAATTTCTTCTTAATTTGTTCATTTACATTCCAAGATTCACTGCCATACAGCAAAACTGGTTCCACATAGCATTTCAGCACTCTATTTCTTACATTCAGTGATAGTGACTTATTGCATAAGATACTCTTCATTTTCTGAAATGCGGCTTTTGCCTGCCCTATTCTACTCCTAATCTCTGTTGTACATCTTCCATCTGATGTTATAAATGCCCGTAGGTATCTAAAATTATCAACTTGGTTAAGGATTTTCCCTTCTATTTCCATGTCACATTTTGGTGTCACCATTTTCTTTGATATTACCATTGTTACTCAAGGAAAGTCCTTTCCTTGCACTCTCTGTTATTACAACGTCTAATAATTGTTGTAGGTCTGTTGAATTATCCGCCACCAATACTGTGTCATCTGCATAGCGTATATTATTTATATTATAACCTCCAACTAGTATTCCTGGCATCTCTTTGATCTCTCTCATTATTACTTCGCTATACAGGGAGAACATATCTGGTGACAAGACACACCCCTGTCGTACTCCTAGTTTTATCTGTTCGTAACTACCCTCTTTATTTCCCATTTTAATTGCTGCTACTTGGTTCCAGTAAACATTCTTTATTATTCTTAAATCTTTTCCATCAATGTTGATATCTTCCAACATTTTAATCAGTTAATCATGTTTTACTTTACCAAATGCCTTAGTATAATCTATGAAGCACAAATATATGTCTCTCTGTTTCTCTGTTGACCTTTCTGTTAGTGTCCGTAATGTATAAATTGCATTGTTTGTGCCCTTTCCTTCCACAAATCCATACTGTTCTTCACTAATTTCCATTTTTATTTTCTTTTTGGTTCTTCTCATTATGATTCTGAGTAGAAGCTTAGTGATATGGTTTATAAGGTTAATTGTAACAGGCATGTCATATACGGTCTGTCTTTGTAGAATTAGATGGCTAGGACACATTAGAAGGATGGAAAATGGTTGAATACCAAAGGACATCTTTTTTGGTGAATTACAGATGGGTAAAAGATCTCGGGATTGGCCTCTACTATGTTACAAAGATGTGTGTAAGCGGGGCATGATTGATACAAGCACTGATATTGTCCTTCGGAGGAGTCGCCGCTGATTGTGTTGCATGGAGAGCAAAGATTTGTAGTGAAATAAAGACAAAGGAGAAATTACAGATAGGTCAGACACTGAGCGTGTAAGATGTCAGACTATGCGTGATTGTGTCAATGACCATGTGTTAACATGCATCCATTGTGGACGAACATTTACTGCACAAATTGGTCTGATCAGTCACATTTGCTAGCTACATGGGTTGCAGTTATTATGCCTTTTTTTAAGCACAATGTAACAAACTATTGTTTGTCAAGGCGGCAATATGCCGCATTATTCTCTATGGCGTGTTACTATCCTGCGTGGTATTGTGTTGTGTAAATAAATACCATGACATGTGAGTAACCCATACTCTCTGTCTGTCTGTCTGTCTGTCTGTCTGTCTGTCTGTCTGTCTGTCTGTCTGTCTGTCTGTCTGTCTGTCTGTCTGTCTGTCTGTCTGTCTGTCTGTCTGACTGTCTGACTGACTGTCTGTCTATCTGTCTGTCTATCTATGAGTCTCTATGAGAGAGAGATTAGTTAGTAAGACACAGATTATCCTCACTGAATATCAGACATTCTCAGACAATAAGTCCATAAGTGCTCAAATCCCATAAGTATCGCCCTCAGCATAAAGCCTCAGTTCTGTGTTGGTTGACTATTCTTCTTTGCCCCCTCCTCCCCGCATAGTGCTCTTGTTTGGCTTCACCCCTTTTCACTTTATGTTCTTGCAGTCTGCTTAAGGTTGCAGAGCCACAGTCATTTCTTGGTTCGTTTAATCGCCCTGCCTCACTGACGGCATTTAGTATATCAACCTGGTTCACTGCTCATCTGCTTTCCACAGTAGCCTGGCTCACAAGTCTATCATCTTGGTCATTTCCTCTTACACCTGCATGGCCTGGCACAAAATTATACCTGTTTTTTTTTATCAGGCTTGACTTCCTCAGAGACTCCACCTACATTCTTCAAACCCAGTGCATGTGGTTGTCATGTCCCATGTGATGTGACAGTCATGTCCTATGTATTGTGAATCACTGGCATGCCATGTGTGGTGTGAGTGACTGTCATGTCCCATGTGATGCGACAGTTATGTCCTGTGTATTGTGAATCACAGGCATGACATGTGTGGTGTGAGTGACTGTCATGTCCCATGTGATGCGACAGTCATGTCCTGTGTATTGTGAATCACTGGCATGACATGTGTGGTGTGAGTGACTGTCATGTCCCATGTGATGCGACAGTCATGTCCTGTGTATTGGAGTGAGTGACTGTCATGTTCCATGTGGTGTGACAGTCATGTCCTGTGTATTGTGAATCACTGGCATGACGTGTGGTGTGAGTGACTGTCATGTCCCATATGGTGTGACAGTCATGTCCTGTGTATTGTGAATCACAGGCATGACATGTGTGGTGTGAGTGACTGTCATGTTCCATGTGGTGTGACAGTCATGTCCTGTGTATTGTGAATCACTGGCATGACATGTGCGGTGTGAGTGACTGTCATGTCCCATGTGGTGTGAGTGACTGTCATGTCCCATGTGGTGTGAGTGACTGTCATGTCCCATGTGGTGTGAGTGACTGTCATGTCCCATGTGGTGTGAGTGACTGTCATGTCCCATGTAGTGTGACAGTCATGTCCTGTGTATTATGAATCACAGGGATTATGTGTGGTGTGAGTGACTGTCATGTCCCATGTGGTGTGACAGTCATGTCCTGTGTATTGTGAATCACTGGCATGACATGTGTGGTGTGAGTGACTGTCATGTCCCATGTGATGCGACAGTCATGTCCTGTGTATTGTGAATCACTGGCATGACATGTGTGGTGTGAGTGACTGTCATGTCCCATGTGGTGTGACAGTCATGTCCTGTGTATTGTGAATCACAGGCATGACATGTGTGGTGTGAGTGACTGTCATGTCCCATGTGGTGTGACAGTCATGTCCTGTGTATTGTGAATCACAGGCAAGACATGTGTGGTGTGACTGTCATGTTCCATGTGGTATGAATGACAGTCAGTTTCACAAATGATGTTTTTAACTGTCTTGTCCTATCTGAAAAGTCAAATAGCTGAATTGTTTCTGCTTAATCCCTGTTAATCCAGGCCGAGATTTGATTGGTGTGCAGAACCTGATGAAAAAGCATCAGGCACTGCTAGCGGAAGTTGCTGGTCATGAGCCTCGCATTAGTAATGTTTGCCAGACAGGAAATGAAATGATCAAAGAAGGCCATTTTGCGGCTGACACAATTCGTGAGAAAACCACTGAACTCAAGGAAAAATGGCAAACTCTTAAGGTCAGTTGCTTTGTATGTTTGTTAGCAAAATCTTCTTTTTATTCACCAAACAATGAATAGGATGTGGAAATTATAAATCTAATGGAATGCAACAAATTTGAGGTTACAGGGACATTGTTGGAAATGGCAGGATAAAATTTGGCATATTGACAAAGGAAGTTCACCATAGAGATTAATGGATAGATCTGTCTCCTGTATGGCAAAGAAAGCACAAACAATTGATCATAGTGTTTGTAATGGCAAAGAAAGCACAAACAATGGACCATAGTGTTTGTAATGGCAAAGAAAGCACAAACAATTGACCTTAGTGTTTGTGATGGCAAAGAAAGCACAAACAATTGATCATAGTGTTTGTGATGGCAAAAAAGCACAAACAATTGATCATAGTGTTTGTGATGGCAAAGAAAGCACAAACAATTGATCATAGTGTTTTTGATGGCAAAGAAAACACAAACAATTGATCATAGTGTTTGTGATGCATGTAATTGACCGTAGTGTTTGTGATGCATGTAATTTCCACATATAGCTGCAGCAATAAGTAGTTAATATTCTTGGTGTTTCAAAAAGAATATCAGTGTTTTTAAGGTGTTTAGTTTTGGTTATCACAAACTTGGCAAAAAATTTATACTGTCCAAGTTTAGACAGTTACCTGATAAAACAAATGTCTCTTCTTTCAGTCACCAGGTAGTGTGTGAAATAAAAATACTGATAATAAGGGCTCTGCTGGAACAGCTTTGGGGAAATTTGGACTCATTGAAATGTGTGGTGTAACATGAAGGGATGCATTGAGGGATTGTTACGTAAGAGATTAAACTTCTTAAGTATTTGTGATGCAAACAATATTTTAAAGTGTTCAATAACCAAAGTTATCTGAATCTGTAATAACAATATTCTTTTTGAAATGCCCCTGTGTTTTGTCCTCACCCCCAGAGTGTAACAGAATGGGTGATGGGGAAGAGTTAATAGAAGGAATAAAAGTTGCAAACTTATAAATTGGGAAAGTAATGTAAAAGAAAACAATTTGCACGAGAACGCACCAGATGGGTTCTGCGTAAGATAGTTAGGGGTAATGGCATGAGTTAACAATAATAAACAACGAAAGACAGGAGGATTTGGTCGTCACTGGTGATTGAATGTCTCCAAGAAGAAGATGTATTATATATATACTCTATAGACAGGTGGCATCAAGAAGGTTTAAATATATTTATTACTATCAAATAATTAGGAGCAAAGAAATAGGCTGTAAATGAGTTTTATTAATACTGCTTCAGAAAAACGGAAAAAGGTCAGTGTGGATTTCTTCTTCTTCTTCTGTGTTCATCCGGAGTGTTTTGTCAGACGTAATTGCGGTGTGTCATGTTATGCACCCTTAGGCCAACACATCGACTTTAGTGGGCATTTTTTATTGGGTTTGCTTTCCCGGAATGTAGATCTGAGTTTGTAAACTTCAAGCAAAAATGGTTCTGAAACATGGAATGCCTGGCCATCTAATTTGATTTGAGGTGACTTGACACATGTACTGGATATCATGGAACCTATGCTATTTATGAAACAAAATTGTGATATTAAAATTTTAGACATTTAAAACAAAAGGAAATGATTTCACGAGTCCTCTTATGAATTCAAATGTGTGTTAGTCATGCTTTTGAAAACATGATATCAATAAGGAGTAGAGATCCATGGATTTGTCTACTGGATAATTTGAAAACAACATCACATATTCGACCATTTACACAATGTGGAGAAAGTACACCATGCGAGAGTCAACAAGCTATTACAGCCTATGAAGTGAAATTATCTTTAGTGAGAGACTTTAAGAAAGTCAGTCAAGTAAAAGACTTTAAGTGGAAGAGGACGTTGTCAGGAGAGAAGTTCTAACAACAGCCGGCAGTCGCACACTCTGTCACAAGAGTGCCTATTAACCTATAAAATTATGGGTGTTGCACTATATGCCTTAATGTCTGTAAAAGGGATTTTACTGGTTGTTTATCTGTGTTTTGTCCTTGCAATAGACCTATAACAGCCAACCCTGACTCTGGTGCAGCTATAACAGTAAACAATGGGTAACTGTCTTGTCCTCAGGATAAAGCATTCCAGCGCAAGCAAGACCTGGAAGACTCGCTGCAAGCACAGCAGTACTTTGCAGATGCCAATGAAGCAGAGTCCTGGATGAGAGAGAAGGAACCCATAGCTGCCAACACAGATTATGGCAAGGATGAGGATGCTTCTGAGGTGAGATTTGACTGAACAAATGCACTACTGTTTTATTCTATGTTGATGTATTGTTTGTTAATTAGTTACTTGTCATTTACAGGACATCTCAGTCAGCTCCAGCATTGATTGTCTGTTTGTGATTTTTATAAGCCATTTTACACTCAGTAGTTTGTTATTGCTTTCTGATTGACCGACACTCATACCATTGGGAAAATCAATGCAAAGCGATATGCTCACAAATTGCATACAGCTGACTTTGAACGTGGTATTTTGGGATTGAAACTGTGTTTGTAGCCTGTTGGTATTGTCATATCAAAGAAAGCAAGGTAACCAGACTGTGGTGGCTGCAAATGGGATAACACTGAAACAAATAAAGAGAACTATCTGAGGTCAGTGATAATACCAGATAGAAAAAGCAACATGGTGACAACATGCAAAACAATCCAAGAAAGGGCAGCATTTCATCAGATGAACATTCTGTGCAACAGATCCCTGTCTGTGAACAACAGAAAATGGGTGTTTACTATGTCACTTATTGCCTTGGTGTCCAAAACCTTTGAATTGGGGGAACTGAATACCAAGATTTGAAAGAAACTTAAGGTCAAAGAGGTGTTGTTTATTTGTAGAATGCTAAGGATTCCATGGATAGCTAAGAAGACCAATATCTCAGTACTGTGAGAGACAAATTCACACATATAGATGGTTACCTACATTAGGACAATGTACAATAAGACAAGTAATTTACATCCCACAGAGAAACAACGAGCACACATGCACGCACACATGCACGCACACACACACACACACACACACATATATATATATACACACACAATGATCTCAGGCTAGGTAAATAGAGAAAACAGTGGGGAAATGACTAAGATGAACAATGCCTGTAATACTGGTCAGCATGGCTGATTGGATAAGAACGTGTGTTCTTTAAACATCCGGTGTGCTGATGCCAAGGTAAGGGGTTCAACACCTACACCGGACGGTTGGACTAAAATGTTGACCTATCGTTCTTGACTTGGAGATGTAAATTAAAAGTACCTCTGAAGTCGGAGTGGGTTTGCCTGATGGCGAGGGACACTGTTAACAGAGAAAGCTAATCCACACGCAAAATTCAGTCCAGTACTACCAGAAGTAGTGTGTGTGGACTACACTTGAGTTCAAAGTGAGCAGGGGGGATACTGAGAGAAATCTTACTCTTGCCATAACTTATAAGTTAAATCTTGTGTGTAATAGACCTTGTCATTGACAAGGGAACTCTTATACTGAGGTTTATGTCGACACCCATTTTTTTCAATTCCATAAACACTTTTAATAGCTGATTGTGAGAATTAGAATTCCAGCTTTTGTTGTTTGGCATGTTTAGTGATGGTGTGTTTATGCACACATCAAGTCCTGCAAAATTATCAATATTTTTAAAAATTCCTCTCTGATCTTAAGGCTTCTAAATCACAGAAATAGGGAACATTTTCCCTGACACACCAACTGCTCTTCTGTATTTTGGTAAACAATATAAAATAACACAAAGTAATGCAGCTTTAAATAACAGTATTATGACACATACAGGACATTGCGGCGACTAGCCATCATTAGCAAACAAATACTTGCACGAAACACAACATATAATACAGGAGAAGATCCTCCGGTGACTACATTAAGGCATAAGGTCAGGATGAGAAGAATAAAAAGATGAAAAAAATGAGAGCAATGAAGAGAAAATTAAAATATGTAAAAAAAAAAATTTGCTACTTAACTCAAGAGTCCGAGGCTGTACTGCTACCACAAATATATTCTTGATCCTCTTTTTACATAGTTGTGGGAGTCTGTGGGTCATGGGGGCTGACGTAGGGGTTGATACCAGGGTGGTTGGTGGTCACGGCTCAATGACAGTCCCAGGTAAATGAGTGGAAGTAGTACGTGTAAAAATAGGGGCAGGGATGTGAGGCAGGAGACTGAAAGCAATTGAGATGTGGTAATTATCCAAGAGTGAGAGCTGAGGAGTAGAATGGATGTACGTACAATGCATGAACATTGCATGCATCATCCCTGCCCCTCTTTTTTCACGTACTACTTCCACTCATTTACCTGGGACTGTCATGGAACCGTGACCACCCACCACCCATCATGCATTGTGCTTAAATGGAATTATTTGAATAGACTCATATGAACACTAACATCACTGCTAGAATATTCATTTTCTCTATTACTGAAATGTTTCCATACATTTCTGAGCTTGTTCAATAGTCATGTGAACATGGCACATTCATGTAGATTTAGTTAGCTAGTCATCAGATTATCCTCACTGCACATCAAATCATTCAGTCCCTAATTGCTGATACCACCTACTCAGTATCTCCCTCAACGTGTAGCAGACATCAGTTCTGTATTGGTTGACAATTTTTCTATATCCCCTGCCTGGCTGTTGTCTGGCTTCACTCCTTTTGACTTGATGTTCTTGCAGTCTGGTTAAAGTTGCAGATTCACAGTTGTCACTTGATTCTTGTAATCATTCTGCCTCTTGTCCCTAAGTATGTTGTTTCTTCTGTCATTGTATCTTCATGCTGATCATGTACATTTTCTGGACGCTGTTGAAAATGGGTTGCTACATTTTATTTCACTCAGTCCAGTACTACTAGAAGTAATGTGCATGGACTACACTCAAGGTTGAAGCGAGCGAGCACAAAATAAAATTACAAATTGTTAATTGAGGTAGTTTATTTAATTGTATTCTTTTATGCTGACTGTGTGAAACACCTGCTTGAGAACCACATTGAATAATGAAAGGACATTAAAAACATATGTTCACGATAAAATGAAATAAAACATTCCTTTTAAAGTAAAGTGCTACAAAAACTGTCTTTTCTGCAAAAATGCTTAGATTGATGAGCAACAATTACTGGCCAGGCGGCACTTAAGAGTTAAAATTGTGTGGTGAGGTTCAGCATTGCATTATAAGATTCACAATGTTTGAGTTGTTTTGAATTAAAATTTATTTGTGATGTCAGTTGTAGCACGTGTGTATTGTAAGGATAAACATTCTGTTGTAGGCATTGCTGAAGAAACATGAAGCTTTCATGTCTGATCTGGAGGCTTACCGCAGTGTGATTGAAGATCTGAGACACCAAGCACAGGCATGCAATGTAAGTATGTCACTAGTCAGTACATGGTTGTTGTGTCAAGTGTGTGAGCAAGGCGTTGAAAGGTAAATATGTTGCAGTAGTCAGTGTGTGGTTGTAGTGTCAAGTGTGTGAGCTAGATGTTGAAAGGTCAATATGTTGCAGTAGTCAGTATGTGGTTGTTGTGTCAAGTGTTTGAGCCTGAAGTTGAAAGGTGAATATGTTGCAGTAGTCAGTGTGTGGTTGTTGTGTCAAGTGTGTGGGCCTGAAGTTGAAAGGTCAGTATGTTGCAGTAGTCAGTGTGTGGTTGTTGTGTCAAGTGTGTGAGCCAGGCATTAAAAGGTAAATACTCTGCTGTTTCAGTGTGTGGTTGTTGTGTCAAGTGTGTGGGCCAGATGTTGAAAGGTCAATATGTTGCGGTAGACAGTGTCTGATTGTTGTGTCAAGTGTGTGGGCCAGATGTTGAAAGGTCAATATGTTGCGGTAGACAGTGTCTGATTGTTGTGTCAAGTGTGTGGGCGAGACGTTGAAAAGTCAATATGTTGCAGTAGACAGTGTCTGATGGTTGTGTCAAGTGTGTGGGCCAGACGTTGAAAGGTCAATATGTTGCTGTAGTCAGTATGTGGTTATTGTGTCAAGTATGTGAGCCGGAAGTGAAAAGGTAAATATGTTATTGTAGCCAAATCATGCTCGTGTCAATATGTTTGTGTGAATCAGAGCTTAAAAAGTGATAACATGACTGCAGTTGCACCATGGTTGTTATGACATTTTGTAAGACAGAAAGTGATGTCAGTATGTTGATGTATTCATTCTGGTTGTGTCAATGTATATGTAGACCAGAATTTTCTCCAGAATAGTAATTGTGATATGGTTGTGTTGGTGTAAAAGCCATAAATATTAGTGTCTTACATTTGCTTCGTCTAGAACATTGTTTGAACAACAGCAAATACCCCCCTCTCCTTTCTTTATCTATCTGTGTCTTTCCCATGTTGACCCAGTCTGAAACATGCATCAAGAAATGTTCTGGCATGGTATTAATGACAGCACCTGATGAGTGCTGATTGATCTATACAAATATGGGGCTGGCATCATATATCCCATATGCCTCCAAAAGGATTCTTTACTTTATCTTGTAACTTCTCCTACATGAAAAGATGGGTCAAAGATCTCAGGGTGGGCCTCTATTACGGTACAAAGATGTGTGTAAGCGGGATATGATAGATAGAGGCATTGACATTTCACCTTGGGAAAAGGATCAGAAATGGAATAAACACAAAGGAGAAAAATGATTGCAGACAGGTCACAAACAGACCATGTGAGGCATCAGATGGTGCATGACGGTGGAAATGACCATGTGTTCACATGCATCTATTGTGGGTGAACATTTACTGCGCAAATTTATTTGATCAGTCACATTTGCTACTGCCATGGGTTATAGTTATTATGCCTGTTTTGAAGCACACTGTAACAAACTATCGTCTGTCAAGACAGCAAGGTGCCAGCAGCAACAATTAATTAAGGAGTGAAACAATAATCAAATCCTTTTAATATTAATTACTTTTATTGGAAACATTATCACATTTTTTTACATAATCAAATTTCAAGTCATAGCATTCATAACAATACATCATGTCTGTGAAATTTGTGAGAGAGTACATGTGTTGGTTTGAATACTTGTGAAACCTGTTTGACAGCACACATGTTTCAATAAGACAGTAAACGTGTATATGTTAATACATGTGTTTGGTTTTCAGCAACAAGAGGCGCCAGTGATAGATGATATTGGCATGGAGAAAGTTGTTGCACTGTATGACTACATAGAGAAGTCTCCACGTGAGGTCTCCATGAAGAAGGGAGAAGTCCTCACTTTACTCAACTCTGCCAACAAGGTCAGACTTCAAACTTTTCTAGTACAGAAAATACATTAGTAGATTTACATTCATGATTCAAACTATTAGACAGATAAAATTTGTGTAGCTCTAATAATGAACACATTTAACAACTATAGACTGAGGCATTGTAGAGAGGGAGAATGCTTAAGTATCTGTCATTTTTTCATAATTAACAAGTGGAAACTCAAAAATTAGGAGAGAATATTTTAAAAGCTAGAATTTTTGAAAGAGTGCGAATGGAATCGAATGTCAATTTGTCTAAAACATGTGACCAACACCATATACCCAATACGCCTTGTGGCATTAAAAGGGGTCTTTTTCCTGTCATTTTCTGTGACATAGAGTAGAGCACTAGTGACTCTAGAGTTGATTGCACAGTGATTCTTGTGTTTACTTGCTAGTCATATACATGCGTCGCCATACTGGACCTTCATTCGCTGATGACATTCTGTCAGTTCATCCCTTTTGCTGTTCAAAAACTCTATAACAGAATGCTGCTTCTCTTTGGTGCATGTCAGTATTGGGTCAGTTTTATATTCCTACTGTGACGTGAGGAAGTTCATCTGCCCCATGAAACCACCAGCCTGAAACACAAAAATACTGCCCACTGACATGACAGTGAACAGTGTTTCAAATTTATATTTCTTCTTTTTATGCCTTTTTTCTGCCAATGAAGCATATACCATCAACCAACTCATGCCAAGTCCTCCTATTATTTGCTAGCTCCTTCAGATCCTTCTGTGTCCTCCCTATATTATTCCATCTTGGTTGGCCGAGTTATTTTTTTTTTAATTTATTATTCGTTCATGATTGGTTTGATTTTGCAGCTAAAGTTGCCTATTAGATGTGGTAGCCAATTGGTTTTATTTTGCAGCTAAAGTTTCCTATTAGATGTGGTAGCCGATTGGTTTGATTTTGCAGCTAAAGTTTCCTATTAGATGTGATAGCCGATTGGTTTGATTTTGCAGCTAAAGTTTCATATTAGATGTAGCCGATTGGTTTGATTTTGCAGCTAAAGTTTCCTATAGATGTGGTAGCCGATTGGTTTGATTTTCCAGCTAAAGTTTCCTATTAGATGTGGTAGCCGATTGGTTTTATTGTGCAGCTAAAGTTTCCTATTAGATGTGGTAGCCGATTGGTTTGATTTTGCAGCTAAAGTTTCCTTTTAGATGTGGTAGCCGATTGGTTTGATTTTCCAGCTAAAGTTTCCTATTAGATGTGGTAGCCGATTGGTTTGATTTTGCAGCTAAAGTTTCATATTAGATGTAGCCGATTGGTTTGATTTTGCAGCTAAAGTTTCCTATAGATGTGGTAGCCGATTGGTTTGATTTTCCAGCTAAAGTTTCCTATTAGATGTGGTAGCCGATTGGTTTTATTGTGCAGCTAAAGTTTCCTATTAGATGTGGTAGCCGATTGGTTTGATTTTCCAGCTAAAGTTTCCTTTTAGATGTGGTAGCCGATTGGTTTGATTTTCCAGCTAAAGTTTCCTATTAGATGTGGTAGCCGATTGGTTTGATTTTCCAGCTAAAGTTTCCTATTAGATGTGGTAGCCGATTGGTTTTATTGTGCAGCTAAAGTTTCCTATTAGATGTGGTAGCCGATTGGTTTTATTGTGCAGCTAAAGTTTCCTATTAGATGTGGTAGCCGATTGGTTTGATTTTGCAGCTAAAGTTTCCTTTTAGAAGTGGTAGCCGATTTTATGCCAACCCTTCTTAGTCATCTCTTGTGACATGCTTGGTAGTTAACAGTGTTTCTGTTCTTTGCTTCCCTTATGGGCCCTAGGAACAAACAAGCAGTTTGAACTTTATTATGCAAATTTAATGTTCTCATTTGAAGTCCACTCATATATTATAATATTCATATTGACACTTGTATGTGAATTCCTATCAATCTTGCCTGTGAATGATTGATTTCTTTCCTTTAAATGAATTATTTCTTTTCTGTGAACAATTTACTACCAGTCATGTAATTGATAGAGATAGTGCTTTTTGCATGTTGCTTAATACACAAAATAGTAACTTGTTAAAGGTTGCAGAAGCCATCATGATTAATCTACATAGACCAGTTTTGTGCAAACAGAAAGACATGATAGTCCGTTTAAAATTACGTGGTAGACAATTGACATTACTTGTGAAAGTTTGACTGCTTGCCTGTGAGTGGTTTATTTCTTACCTGTGAAGTTATTTAGTTTTTACCCATGAATGAATGAAATTTTGCTTATGAGTGATTGGCTTGTCTGATAGTCATTGACTTCATTCAAGTGAATTTGTCAAATGTATACTACTCCAGGACTGGTGGAAAGTGGAGGTCAATGACCGGCAAGGTTTTGTCCCTGCTGCCTATGTCAAGAGGTTGGATCCCAGTCTGTCAGCTTCCCGCAACAACCTGATGGATGAGTTTACCATCTCTGCTCGCCAGAATCAGATTGAGACTCAGTGAGTGCTGTCTGTTGTTTGATACTTGTGATCATCTAATATGTGTGATACGTCTTGTTGCATACATCGTGGTGGACACAATATATAGACAGTTGATTTGTTTTGCTGATCTCATTACTTTTGTTAATGTCAGTGAGTCAGTTAAGATGGGGGAGATAGATGGGGCTTGGTCTCTCTCTCTCTCTCTCTCTCTCTCTCTCTCTCTCTCTCTCTCTCTCTCTCTCTCTCTCTCTCTCTCTCTCTCTCTCTCTCTCTCTCTCTCTCTCTCTCTCTCTCTCTCTCTCTCTCTCTCTCTCTCTCTCTCTCTCTCTCTCTCTCTCTCTCTCTCATATTCAGTGGAGCCGGATGATATTTGGAGTTATAGATATTCTCTATTTTATACAGTCACGTAGACATGTGGTTTCTGAGGAAACTGCAATGGAAGGACATAAAGATTAATGAGCAGTCCTTCAAGAAGCCGATGAAAACTGCAGATTGGTTAGAGAAGTTAGATAGTGAGACTTTTGGGGCATGCTATTAGGAGAAATACACTTTAAATGTAGTGATAACTGGCAAACTTGATGGGAAAAGAGCAAAGGGAAAACAAAGAGATAAATAACTGGATTGCTTGACCACATGGCTCAATTGGGACAAGAACACAGACCTGATCCAAAACTGGTTATCAGGTGAGATGGTGAACCATGACTGCCAAGGTTGTGATGATGATAATGATGATGATGATGATGATGATTTTATTACATATTCAGGAAAGCGAGATGGTACAATGGCGACAAAATGATGTGTTACCTTTCGGGGGGACGCTATTTAGTGTTTTCCTTTGGATTTCGTGTGATTTCCTATGGATTTCCTGTGAATAGTGTTTTCCTGTGGATTATGTGATGTTATTTTGTGTTCTTTTATTGGAAGTTTTCAAAAGAAGGCAGGTGGTGGATGAAATTTTGAGGGCAGCCGACAGATATTTGTTGGTCATGGTCTCGAGTTCATGACGGCAGGCAGAGGAGCTCTTCTTGAGTCAATGGCTGCGGTCTCCGACCAGTACGGTCACTGCCATAGAGGAAAGCAACATGTAAAGCAACTAGTATATCATGATTCGCTTAAAGACTGATCATCGCAAGACAAGGACAGAGACGTTAAAATTAGCAACATGGAACGCTAGGACGTTAAACGACGACGAAATATTAGAGAACGTAAAACAAGAAATTGAAAGGGAAAAAATTAATATTTTAGGTATGTGCGAAACGAGATGGACAGGATCAGGCATCAGGATAGATGAAGATTTCAAGATTATTTATTCTGGAGGTGAAGATCGTCATAGGGGAGTGGCAATTATTTTGGACCGGAAAACATCAAAATCTGTTCAAGGATATTGGGCCGTGTCGGACAGAGTTCTACTAGTTAAATTAAGTGGCAGACCTTTTAGCATAAATATTATTCAAGTATATGCCCCAACAGGAGAATCCAGTGAAGATAGTGTAGAAGAATTTTATGACATAGAGTCTGCCCAAACAAAAAATTGGTCACACCCAAACAGAAATTAAAGGCAGAAAATTTGAAGTAGGTGTTTGTCACAATAATGCTTTTAAAATGGTTAAAATGTTAGCAGATGCATTGTATTACATATCAAATTAAAGAGAATTGCACAGGGAACCTGACAGTGTTAATAATTAATTGATAGGTTACAAATATTATGACAATAATGAGAGCTTTAGTAATAACAATTGAAATTAAAGTGTTAAAAATTATGAAAAAAATTCACTTACCAAGTCTTTGTTTTATATCCGAAGCCGCTAATCCAGTTAAATTTAGTGAATTATATTACACACACCAGTTGTCTTCAAGAATATCACAAGAACTGCTCCATAACATGAATAAAACGCAATGAAATCATAACATTATGAAATACATCATTTTCCAAAAAAATGGAAAAGCCATCATATTCTTAGTAAAATTCACTGTTAGATTTTTTTTCAATATTATCACCGTCTTCTACATAATTATCTGAATACTGCACAGGTTCGTTTTAGAATCTATCACAAAGTCGTTTCCATCACAATAACTATAATATAAAACTGTTTAAAACTGTAATTTTATTAAAATATATGAGGTCCAGAACCAGAAGATATGGTCACTTTGAATTTCGAAATATCAACAAACATTCTCCTAAAAGTTTACACGAAACCATGCCTGTTCTGTGCACACGGAAGCACATGAAAGGAAAGGAAATCTTTCGCTTTTGGAGTTTAAATAAGTGAGACACTGAAAAGGTGGACTGGAAAGGAAACACGGATACATTAAACCACTATACATAAGAGGGCTATAAAGTGGCATCTGGGTGTGAAATTTGGGTTACTTGGGCTATCAAGTGGCACCTGGCAGGCAATCAGTTAAAGAAATGTAAAAATTCAGAAATAAACATCATAATAGGGGACTTCAATGCAAAAGTAGGAAATCAAGGGGATAGATACACAGTAGGAAACTATGGTTTAGGAGAGAGAAATGAAAGAGGATACAGACTCGTGGAGTGGGCAAAAGAACAGGAAATGATTGTAGGAAACACCTGGTTTAAGCAACACCCTAGAAGATTATGGACATGGAGGAGTCCTGATAGCAGGATTAGAAACCAGATTGACTACATTCTCATTAGCAGAAGATTTAGACACGCACTAACAGTAGCAAAAACAGTTCCCAGTGCTGATTGTTATAGTCACCACAGATTACTCACAGGAACATTGAGGATAAAGTTGAAGAAAGTCAAGTATATAACAGGAAACACTAAATATGATTTGTGTACATTGAGTAATGACAAGGAAATACAAAACAAATTCAACATAGAAGTACAGAACAGATTTGAAATATTGTCTGATCTAGAGATATTATTCCAGGATGTGGATGATCAATGGGAAACGTTGAAGAATTCAATCAATGTGGCTGCAGAAACAACTATTCCAAAATTAAAGAAGGTGGGTCGTAAGAAATGGATGACTGAAGAAATTTTACACCTCATGGAAACAAGAAGACTCAACAAAAATAATTCTGTCAAATATGAAGAAATTCGCAGACAAGTCAGAAAATTATGTAAGGAGGCAAAAGAAGCATGGCTTGAGGAAACGTGCTTAGAAATTGAAAACCAACACAACAGTCAAAATACCAAATTAGTGCACAAAAGAATTCAGGAACTTACTAATAAAAGAACAAGTACATCAACAGGGTGTCTAAAAACTAAAGATGGCAAAATCATAATAGAAAAAGACCAGATTCTACATGTATGGACAGATTATGTGAAACACCTTTATGATGATAACAGAGATGAACAGTATGATATTAGATTTAATAATGAAGGACCGCCAATTTTGGAGATGGAGGTTCGAAATGTTCTTAAGCATATGAAAGCTGGCAAGGCCCCCGGTGCAGATAACATCACAACAGAAATGATTAAAGCTTTAGAAGAATTTGGACTACAACAAGTCACCAGACTGCTGAACACATTATATGATACTGGAGATATACCTCCTGAATTATGCAACTCTGTATTTATTGCAATCCCAAAGAAATCAGGAACCTTGGAATGTGATCAACATAGAACAATTAGTATAATGAGTCACATCACAAAGATTTTGCTAAGAATTATCATGCAAAGAGTGAGGAAGAAGATGCAACCTGAAATAGGGGAAGAACAATGCGGGTTTGTAGAAGGAAAGGGTACAATAATGCTGTGTATATGCTGCGAACAGTTATTGAACGTGCTATAGAAGTAAACAAGGATAAACATCTGTGCTTTATTGACTATACAAAGGCTTTTGATAGAGTTAGACATGTCAGCATGGTGGATATGCTTGCAGATCTACAAATTGATGGGAAAGACATTAGACTTATAAAAAACATATATTGGAAACAACAAGCTGCAATAAGGATTGATAATGAAGTGGGACATTATCAGCCAATTAAGAGAGGTGTTAGGCAGGGATGTGTGATGTCTCCAGATCTTTTTTCCCTATACAGTGAAAATATTTTCAGAAATGTAGAGGATATAAATGGAATCAGCATTGGAGGACGAAACATCAATAACATTAGATATGCAGATGATACAGTATTAATTGCAGACAATGTGCAGGACCTGCAACAATTAGTAGATGCGGTTGTTGTACACAGTGAGCAACTGGGGTTAGAATTAAATTGTAAAAAGACTCAGGTTATGGTCGTCACTAGGAAGAAAGAAAATCCACAATGTAATATACAAGTAAATGGAAATATTCTTCAACAAGTGAATCGGTACAATTATCTTGGAACAGTCATAACATCTGATGGGAGATGCCTTGAAGAGATTAGAACAAGAATCGCCATGGCGAAAGTAGCCTTTAGCAAGATGAAAAACATTCTGACCAATAAAAAGATGTCAATTGAAATGAGAAAAAGAGTGTTGAGGGGATACATAGAGCCTGTTCTTTTGTATGGATGTGAAACTTGGACAATGAGCAGTCAAGCTGAAAAGCATTTGATGGCTGCAGAAATGTGGTTTCTGAGGAAAATGCAAAGAATACCATGGACAGACAGAAAAACCAATGACCAAGTACTACAGGAGACAAATGAACATTGTAAACTGATTATAGAAATTAGACGTAGACAGTCAAAATTTTTTGGACATGTTATGAGAAGAAATGGATTGGAGAACTTGGTGACAACTGGCAAGATCGAAGGGAACAGACCAAGAGGAAGACCGAGAGGAAAATACCTGGATGGCTTGGCCACATGGCATGGATGAGACAGGAACACTGATCTGATCCACGACACTGGTGATCAAGTGAAATGGCGAGTCATGACCGCCCACGCTTTCCGGCATGGCACATGATTGATTGAGATGGTATTTGAAGTGTGTATATGTTCTGGTAAAAGACTCAAGGAATTGGATGATGTTTGAAGTGTGTGAATAATCCTGTTTGATGGTCACTGAAACTAGATGGTATTTGTATTGTATGTATATGTTCTGATTTCATAGCTGGGAATGAATGTGCTTGTTATATCTTGTGTGTCGACAGCATTATTTTTGTATGGTTTTATTTTACTTTTTTGCACCCGTTTTTCTTGTTCAATATTAATTTTTTGTTTTTGTATTTGCCTATATAGTTTGTTTTTTGGTTGCATTCCATGATTGGTTATTTTAATAATGGTTTCATGTTTGGCCAGTTTGTATTTTATAACTGTACATGATTTCTGCTATTAGACAGTTTCCTCTGACATATTTCTGGCTCTGAAGCATCAAACTGTTGAATATCTACCAGGTATGCCAAACTGATAGATTTGGCCAAGCAGAGATGCGAGAATGTGCAGGAATCATGTCGGGCCTACCAGCTGGTGAGAGAAGCTGCAGACCTGGCTTCCTGGATCACTGAGAAGGAAAACATGATGACAGCCGAAGATGTGGGTGATGACCTTGAGCAAGTGGAGGAGTTGCAGAAGAAATTTGATGAGTTCCAGAAGGTCAGGCCACCAAAGTATTCATTTACATCATATTGTACATTTACTATCTTCTACTGTTTCCTCCCTGCATAGTCTGTGATATGTGCCGTGTTATTTCCTGCTATATGTGCATAGTTTTACTGTCATATATTGGCACATTGTCATATAATTGATGTTATTCTCACATCAGACACAAAACAGATTTTATTTTTATAATTAAACAAATACTAGTCAATGAAAAGGTAAAGAATGAAAAATTGCTGTTTCTGGTAAGACAAGCATTGAGAAAATCTGTTAATAGTACCACAAGACACTCCTTAAAAAGATGTGATGAAAAGAATTTGAGATGGAGATGAATATTATGAGAGACATAGAGGGAGCTAAAAGAGATAGCAAAGCATAGGACAGCCTGGCATGATTTATTGCCTAGGATATTTTGTTGTATCTCATCAGATACATACTGCAGAACTATATTTCATGTGAAATAAATAGATGGGATAAAACCCAGGTCAGTGAAGTCTTTCTAGCGACTGCCGATTCCATCGATGATGAACTATGTTTTTCATGGAGGACTTTTGTGTTGGCAATCGGGCGGCGACATTATGCACAGTGTACCTGTGCAGGCTGTTGGCTTGCAGAGACCCCTGTCTATTCCATTGTTCACATAGGGCAGTGAGGAGCATTTTATGTTATATTCACTGGCACAGGAACAGAGCATAATGGGGACGACCTGTTGCCGTGAAGTTGGAACCGCGACTAACTAACTAACTAAATAAATAGATGAATCATATAATTAATACACAACATACATATCCCTGATATTGTTCGAATATGAAGCAATGTTATCCCTATAGTAATCACAGAATCACTGTGAAATCTTTCTGTCAGAGTAACCCTGGTTTTAGATACCTAATTGCTATAGCCTCGATGTATTTGAATAACTGTTTATTGTTTGCCGAATACAGTATAAGAAACACCTTTTCTTTATTAACTTTATGACTGCAAGTTAAGAGGTGTTGATAGATCACTGAATTCGGGCTTTTATAGCCTATTGACCTAGCTGGGTTTCCTGAAGATTGATTATCAATCTTTTCCACCCACACTGGTGTGTGTTTAGTTGCTCAGTTTGCTAATTGTCATTCTGTTCTATCTACGTACGCTGCTTGGCACTCACACTTCAATTTATAAACAGACTGATTTCATGTACAGAGGCAATACTTCTTTTACAGATGGAGTAGGTATTGGGGTGGTATTTTATATCTGATATTTGATTCAGCAGCAAAGAATGTTTGGTTTACTGCTGTGTTAAATTGATTGTGTATTAGTTTTATTATATTACAGCCTCGCAAGGTTAGCTGAAGAAACACTTGAATTGTTGGAACCGATGGTTCTGTTTGAGTAGGTTTGAGTGGCTGGCAGTGACATATGGTGGAGCCGGCTGAACATCCATTAGACTGCAGGGTCTGGTTATAGTGCTATATTAGTGCTATCAGCTACAGTAGTGGTTAAGTGTAACCCCTAGACGAGCTGTTTCAACTATATCAATGGCAAGAATAACCATGCTATGTTAGCCATGTTAGTGAGGTGTGTCAACAAATACCAACAACCATTGACAGATGTAAAAGCATTCCATATTAAATACTACAGCTCACAGTGTTGCTCCATGCACTGAACTGAGTTGGACGACAGAACCATATACTACCAGTCCAACATGAGAAAAATGTGTAAGCAAGCTGTAGCCAGAAGCAGAAACACTCCAGAGGCCTTAACAGTTCAACAGCCTATCTGCCATATTGGAAGTTCTATCTGGGTTATCATTTTCTTCTTCTTTATATACCTTCAGATGTCAACCTGAATACATCCATAGAAAGCAGCAGTCAATTGAGATCATTGTCATCTCAATAGAGGTTGTCCTTTCATCTGATTTTTGCTTATTTTAGTCACATTTGGAGGTGCTTGTTCTACAGAAACAATCACCATTTCTGTTTAATTCCAGGATCTGAAAGCAAATGAGGCTCGTCTGCAGGAACTGAATAACATTGCAGACCGTCTTACTGCCATGGGTCATACTGAGGCAGCAGAGAAAATCAGGGAGCAGATCATTGTGAGTATATTTGTTAACATATGGTTAAGTTTGTTCACAAGACTATGTTAGTTGACAGAATATAGAAAAAGTATGTCTTAAAGAAATACAAAAGAGAAGGCTTTCTTGGTGGCCACATTCTAAGATGAAGAAACATCAAATAGAGTGAAATCAAACATATTTTAAAAAGTGAAGAACATATTTTCACACCATGAGGCATATTGAATATATGACCCAATATGTTTAGACCATTGGGCTCTTGGTGAGTGATGTGGTCCACATGCCCTCTTTACTTCCAGTGAAATTTCCTGTTACCCAGTTTAGGTTGGATTGACCTGGGAGCCCAAATGAATGGGGGATAATCCTGACCTTGAGAGGAATTCAAACACATACCACCAGACTGGCAAGGAAGCGTGCTAGCCATAGAGATTCCAACCAAAGAGAGTACTAGAAGATAAACTGCTGGGCACAAGTGGAAGAGGCAGACCAAAACAGAGATTCCACCAAAGAGAGTATTTGAAGGTAAAATACTGTGCAAAAGTGGAAGAGGCAGACCCAAACAGAGATTCCACCAAAGAGAGTACTAGAATATAGAATACTGGGCAAAAGTGGAAGAGGCAGACCCAAACAGAGATTCCAACCAAAGAGAGTACTAGAAGGTAAAATACTGGGCACAAGTGGAAGAGGCAGACCCAAACAGAGATTCCAACCAAAGAGAGTACTAGAAGGTAAAATACTGGGCACAAGTGGAAGAGGCAGACCCAAACAGAGATTCCAACCAAAGAGAGTACTAGAAGGTAAAATACTGGGCAAAAGTGGAAGAGGCAGACCCAAACAGAGATTCCAACCAAAGAGAGTACTAGAAGGTAAAATACTGGGCACAAGTGGAAGAGGCAGACCCAAAAAATAACATTTATTAACGGGTTTGCACAGATGTTTGAATGCAGACATACAAATGGAATTAAATAAGGGTGATATCAGATGGACAGCTGTTGAATGGAATTATCAGGAAGTTTCATGGCAATTCCAGGGGCTGAAACACTTGAAGACGATGTTAGTTTACCAGATTAATTTATGTTTTCCCTGATATGTTTTACTGGTATATTAGTATAACCCATTTTTGTCTTTCTTTGTTCATCTCCACTGTTATGGTGGGGGGAGGGGGGTGTGTATTTACCCTGCTCTTCTCTTTTCCTATGGGTTCCATGGCTGTATTTTATCCTTTAATCTTGCTTTCTGTAATTAAATCATATCTATGTAAATTTTCTTTCTTTTTTCTTTCCTTATTCTTATGTAACTGCTTGTGACTGTAAGATTATTTGTTCATCTTGTCATCTTGATAGTTGTGTTGATATTTGACATAGAATGTGTCTAGAGACTTGCTATGCTTATGAACAATATATATATATATATATATATATATATATATATATATATATATATATATATATATATAACTCTTGAGTTATATATATAACTCTTGATAATTGTGTTTAACTACTATTAATGTTTAACTACTTGTCCAGTCAGGTCTTAGTCAGATATGACTGAGCTACCGTATAACAGTAGACAGTACTACCTGGTTTCTGTTAGCGCCGAGCGTTGGGCGGCGCTTACCAAACCCGACACCCCACATTGTGCCAACGGCTTCGGGCGGAAGAGCGCAATTGGGAGGGTACAAGCCTTACCCTGGTGCGAGGAAATGCAAGCTAAAGACAAAATTGTCATGGCAGGGCAGACCAGGCCCTAAGCCTTGGTTGGCGACTGGTCTAGGATCGAAGCTCCGACAGGCGGACAGTTAGAGCATTGCTTTGCTGATCCGGCAGCTTCTGCAGCTTGTCTTGTTCCAGATGTAGGGGTGTTACCTTTCCTCTGGAGTGAACTAGGCAGGCCGAGAGAGGGATCATGCTGCATGGGCAACACATGATCTCTATATTTTAGCCCAGGCTTTGTGCTATGGAGAGGCAATAACTCCATCCCTGGTCTTAACTGGTCTCGGAATCAAAGCGAGAGGCAACTGTTACGGGTTATAAGTCCTTGTCAGTTGGCGTAGACATGGGGCGCCACGCGTTGCCTCTGACGGTGGGAGACACCTATAGGTGTCACTGATCAGCTACCGCCCGCCTCAAGCTGGGCAGCCCCCAGCCAATTGGGTGCTGATCCGCCACAGCCTGCCTGCTTCAATGGGTGCTTGGGGCTAGGACAAAATCTGAATCGCAGGCTGTAAAACCAATGCACCAGGTACAAACAAAAATATAAATATAAACCTCAAGCTACGGCTTGCAACCTGGAACGTGAGAACCATGTGTCCAGGATTTTCCACTGACTTGACCAATATTGACGATGTGAGAAAAACGGCTGTGATTGATGCCGAACTCAATCGTCTTAACATTGATATTGCTGGCCTGCAGGAGACTCGCCTCGCTGAGGAAGGGTCACTCAGGGAAAACAACTACACCTTTTTCTGGAAGGGTAAAGGGCAGGCAGAAAAAAGGCAACACGGTGTGGGCTTTGCAGTGAAGAATTCGCTACTGGGAATGATTGAAATTCCAGCAGGAGGAAATGAAAGACTATTATCCCTGCGCTTGGCAACCTCTTGTGGGTTTGCCACCATTATTACTGCATATGCACCGACACTCGATTCCTCTGATGATGTGAAGGATTTGTTCTATGAGGAGTTAGACACTGTGATCAAGGCAGTTCCAAAATCCGACTACATTTATATGCTCGGTGATTTCAATGCTCGTGTGGGCAAGGACTCGAGTTCATGGCCAGTGTGCCTTGGAAAATACAACATCGGTCGCATGAATGAAAATGGGCAAAGGCTGCTGGAGCATTGCACCAGTAATGACCTATGTATTACAAACTCTTTTTTTAAAACAAAAGAGATGCATAAGGTCACATGGAAACATCCAAGATCCGGCCATTGGCACCAGCTGGACTTCATCATCACACGGAGACAACATCTGAACCATATATCATTGACTCGTAGTTACCACAGTGCTGACTGTGATACGGATCATTCTTTGGTTGTTGCAAGGGTTAGACTGAGACCAAAGAGAATCTACACAGCTAAACACAAATCTAGCCCCAGGATTAATATTATTAACACTCATGATCCTGAAAAGTGCTTTCAGTTTCAACAGCAACTTGAAGACGCTTTCACTGATACACCAGAAAATTGTACAGTAAATGAAAAGTGGGGTCAAATTAAGGAAACTCTTTGTAAAACTGCCGTAAGGGTTTACGGCACTGTGGATCATAAGAGGCAGGACTGGTTTGCGGCCAACAGCGAGACTCTGCAGCCCTTGATTGATAAGAAGAAGAAAGCTCTCTTAAGAAACAAGGAAAGACCAACGCGTAACACTCTGAGTGAGCTAAGGCAAGCTAGGAAGGATGTGCAAAAGGCTGCCAGGCAGTGTGCAAATGATTATTGGATCAAGTTATGTGAGTCCATTCAAATCGCAAGTGATAAGGGAGACATAAGAAGCATGTATGAAGGAATAAAGAAAGCCTGTGGTCCAGTGATCAAAAGAAGTGCACCATTGAAAACCTTGACTGGAGAAGTCATCACTGATAAGAAACAGCAGATGGACAGATGGGTAGAGCACTATTTGGAGCTTTACTCAAGTGAGACCAAACTAGCGGATAATGCCCTCAACGCCATAGAGGCTCTACCAACTCTTGACCACCTGGACACACTTCCCACCATAACAGAAGTTAAGTGTGCTATAAATGAACTTGCATCTGGGAAGGCTCCAGGTAAGGATGGGATTCCAATAGAGGTTATCAGGAGTGGGCAAGACACACTCACTATACAGATCCACCAGCTAATAGAGCTATGCTGGCGTGAAGGACAAGTCCCACAGGATTTCAAAGATTCAAGCATCATAACACTGTACAAGAACAAGGGCGATCGGAGCGACTGCAACAACTATAGGGGTATCTCACTTCTGTGTATTGTTGGAAAAGTATTTGCCAGAATTGTTCTGCGCAGACTTCAAGTCCTAGGAGATCAAGTCTACCCCGAATCACAGTGTGGCTTTCGACAGAACCGGTCTACCACTGATATGATATTCTCATTGCGACAAATGCAAGAAAAATGCCGTGAACAGAATCAACCACTGTTTATTGCCTTCATCGACCTCACAAAGGCATTTGATTTGGTCAGTCGTGAGGGTCTGTTCAAGGCACTAAAGAAGATTGGCTGCCCACCAACTCTTCTGTCCATTGTGGAATCGTTCCACACAGGCATGAAGGGTATAATCAAGTTTGATGGTGCAACTTCTGAAGAATTTGAAATCAAGAGTGGAGTTAAGCAAGGTTGTGTACTAGCTCCCACCCTCTTTGGAATATACTTTTCACTTCTACTGAAATATGCATTTCGTGATCAGGATGGTGGTATATACATTCACTCACGCTCAGATGGCGGCCTCTACAATGCTCAGAGATTGAAGGCTAAGACCAAAATTAGGAGGGTACTGATCAGAGAGTTGCTTTTTGCAGATGATGCTGCAGTTACGACCCACTCTGAGGAAGAATTGCAATGTCTACTATCTGCATTCTCCAATGCTTGTTCTGAATTTGGTTTAACAATTAGCAAAAAGAAGACACAGATTATGTCACAAGGTGCACATGGGGTACCATCAATCTTTATTGACGACGCTGAACTAGAGATAGTAGACCATTTTACATATCTAGGATCAGTGGTAAATAGCAAATTATCCCTAGATCAGGAAATCAACATCCGGATTGGTAAGGCAGCAACAACAATGAACAGGTTAAGAAAAAGAGTCTGGGAGAACAGGAAGCTTACTGCCAAAACAAAAGTCCTTGTCTATCAAGCCTGTGTCCTTAGTACTCTTCTCTATGGCAGTGAAACCTGGACAACTTACTCACACCAAGAGAACAATTTAAACAGCTTTCATATGCGGTGTCTGCGAAGAATTCTTGGTATTAAGTGGCAAGACAAAATCACAAATACTGAAGTATTGGAAAGATCAGGTTGTGTGACAGTTTATTCCATGCTCAGTCTTCGTAGACTTAGATGGATAGGACATCTTAGGAGGATGGATGATGGTAGAATACCAAAGGATATCTTTTTTGGTGAATTACAGATGGGTAAGAGATCTCAGGGTCGGCCTCTACTACGATACAAAGATGTGTGTAAGCGGGACATGATTGATACAGGTATTGATAATGCACATTGGGAGCAAGTCGCCGCTGAACGTGTTGCATGGAGGGCAAATATCAGAAATGGAATAAAGTCAAAGGAGAAAATTATTGCAGAAAAGTCACACACCAAGCGTTTGAGACGTAAGATGGTGCATGATGGTGGAAATGACCACGTGTTCACATGCACCCACTGTGAACGGACATTTACAGCGCAAATTGGCCTTATCAGTCACACTCGCTACCGCCATAGTTAAAAGTTATTATGCCTTTTTAAAGCACAAACTATCGTCTGTCAAGACGGCAAGGTGCCAATGAATGATAACTCTTGAATTTCTCAAGCGAAAGATGTCATCATCACATGTGGTTGTATTGTAGTCACATGCCAACATTTCATGTTTAGGATTTCTGTCTTTCTTAACTCTAACTGGTTATTTCTATGTTTCTTTCAAAGCAATTGAACGAGAGATGGGTCAATTTGCAGCAAGTCACAGCTGAGAGGGCTCAGACTTTAAGCAGTTCATTCGAAGTCCAGCGATACCACAGGTAAACTTAGCCTAGTTCATTCTGTTTCTTTGAGCAATAGCACTGGTTTCACCCACATGCATGATATATGAATTGTGACAGAGAATTAAATGATGAATAGAGGGAGGGAGTGAATGTCAGAGGCTGTTCATTAGTCATGACAGATAGATAGTCACACGGAAGATATATAGAGAGGGGTTAGATAGATAGACAGACAGACACAGGCAGATAAATAGACAGACAGATTGATAGACACATGGACAGATAAAGAGGGGCTAGATAGATATACACACAGACAGATAGATGGCAGATTGATGGGCAGATAGAGAGGGGTTAGATATATAGACAGACAGATACAGGCAGATAAATAGACAGACAGATTGATAGACACATGGACAGATAGAGAGGGGTTAGATAGACTGACAGATAGAAGAATGGGTGGGCAGACAGATGGATAAGCGGCCAGATTAATTTGAGTACATTGCCTAGAGATGTTCTATACTGTTTCTGTAAATTGACCCAAAAGTCAGGTTTGAACTGGATTCATTCACACAGGGAAGTGGATGAGACCAAGGACTGGATCCAGGAGAAGGATGCGGCACTGAATAGTGACAATTATGGCCACGATCTGGCCAGTGTCCAGGCGCTGCAGCGGAAGCATGAAGGTGTAGAGAGGGACTTGGCAGCACTTGGAGAAAAGGTACACGTTTTAAATACATTAGTTTCATGCTGCTGGTTGGTTTGTGCATGTATTGAGTGTATTGAGAGTACTTGTCTCTCTCTTTCTCTCTCTCTCTCTCTCTCTCTCTCTCTCTCTCTCTCTCTCTCTCTCTCTCTCTCTCTCTTTCTCTCTCTCTCTCTATGGGGTATGCATGGGGGGGGGGGGGGGGGGGGGGGGTTTTCCCATGGGTTTAGTATTGTGTGGGAGGGGAGATGTGTGAGAGGTGTGGGATGTGCAGGTGGATGAAGGATTATGTGAGGATGGGGGATGTGTGTTTGGCTGGGTGGTTGGGGTGTGTGTGGGTGGGAGGGTAGATGAGAGATGCATGTGTTGATGGGCGGGTGGGTGGATGTGTGTGAGAGATGAGTGTATGGGTGGGGGATGTGTGTGTTTGTGGGAAGATATGTGTGAGCGGCGGATGTGTGTGGTGGGGGTATATGTGGGTGGGGGATATGTGTGGGCAGGTGGGGAGATGTGTTTGTGGGTGGGAATGTGTGTATAGGTGGGGGATGTGTAGTTGAGAGGTGGCGGATATTGGGTGGGTGAGTGGGTGTAGGTTGGCTGATGTGTGTGTGGGTGGGTGGGGAAAATTGTGAGGGTGCGGGATGTGTGTGTGGATAGGTGCAGGATGTGTGGGTTGGCGGGGGTATGTATGTGTGGTTTTGTGATGTGTGTTTTGCTGGTGGTTGCGGGTGTGTGGGTGGATGTTGGATAATGTGTGGGTGGGTGTGTGCATGTCGGTTATGGGATGGGTGGGGATGTGTGTGTGGGTGGGGGATCAGTGGGTGGGTGGTGGCATGTATGTTTGCCTGGGTCTGTGTGAGTGCGTGGAGGTATGTGTGGGTGGGTGGGGGATGTGAGCATAGCTGCGGGATGTGAGCATAGCTGCGGGATGTGAGGGTGGATGGGGGATGCGTCTCACAACATTGCAATATGCACTGTTTATGTTTACAACTTTCATTTGACAATATTTTTTTTTCTCATGTGAATGCATCATGCGTAATATGCATTGTTTATGCTTACAAAATCCATTTGACAATGTGTTTTTTTCCCTATGTAAATGTAACATGCACATTTGATGAATGAAAGATGAGCGCTTGAAAGGGCCAAATGTAAGACGGGCCTGCGTGCCCAATTTGTTACCCTTTTAAAATAAAGTTTGTTCATTCGTTCGTTTTCTCTTTCTCTTTCTCCCCCTCCTCCCTTACCCTTTTTACACTTCTTGAAGCTATTGGAAACCTTGGAGATGTTGTTTTATCGAAGAATGTTGAAAATTAATTGGACAGCCAAAATTAGCAACCAGGACGTTTTAAGGAAGCTGAGCCGCAAAGACAACTTATCACAAACATGAGAGACAGGCAGCCATATTTTTTTGACCACGTTATGAGAAGACAAAAACTGAAATATGTTGTGACAATCAGAAAGATGTGCGGAAAAAGAGATAGTGGAAGATAGCGTGAGAAGATTCTTGACTGTCTTGTGTCATGGCACGGAAGGGAGTCAACACACGAATTGATCCATGATGTCGGAGTTTGTAATTTGTGGAGAGGCATGATCACCCACGCCAGCCGGAAAGGCACTGGATGATGTTGAGGCTATTGGGCAAATGGTGCTAGCCGCATATTTGCATAGACTAGTCAGAACCCAAGGATGATATGGTCAGTATCATGGAGGCCACTTTTACTTCACAAGACATTTCCTGATACTCATTTTAAGCAGGATTGAATTGGTAGTAGACCAGATCAATTTTGAACATGTGCTTTGATATGAGTTTGAACCCATGACCACAGTGTCAGCAGGCAAGCATGCTAGCCATGCGCTACACCTGTTCCCCACACTTGATTCATCAAATTAAAATCATTATAAGTTAGTTGTCAGGTCTCACCAGCAGTAATACAAAGGAGATGAGAACCATCTCGTAACGGATTCATCTTCAAGAAAGACGAATCAAATCTTAATGCTATCATCATTTCAGTATACTGGCAGTGTAATAAATAGTGTAGAATGTAGATAGAATTGTATCACATGGGTAGACAAAGCCCATCACCTTCTTTGGAATCTGTCTAGGGGAAGCTAACCTGACACAAATGCCTGCAGAAGTGGGACACACTGACCTTTGAGGGGCATACCAGGTGTGACAGACTCCTCTTGAAAGAGGAACGAACATGAAGAAGCCTTGTATCTACTGGAGTAAACATCAGTAACTCTAGAGGGTGTAGGGAGTATCTGCAGTAACTTCCACTTTTAAAGTCGTGTTGGTCGAGTTTGGTTTCACAAAATATTTGTAAACATCGTACATTGGCACCATGCCGTCTTTACAGACGATAGTTTGTTACATTGTGCTTCAAAAAGGCATAATAACTACAACCCATGGCGGCAGTGAATGTGACTGATCAGGCCAATTCATGCTGTAAATGTTTGTCCACAGTGGATGCATGTGAACATATGGTCATTTCCACCATCATGCACCATCTTACGTCTCGCGCACTTGGTGTGTGACTTATCTGCAATCGTTTTCTCCTTTGTCTTTATTCCATTTCTGATATTTGCCCTCCATGCAACACGATCAGCGGCGACTTGCTCCCAATGTGCATTATCAATGCCTGAATGTCCTATCCATCTAAGTCTACGAAGACTGAGCATGGAACAAACTATCACACAACCTGATCTTTCCAATACTTCAGTATTTATGATTTTGTCTTGCCACTTAATACCAAGTATTCTTCGCAGACACCGCATATGAAAGCTGTTTAAAAATTTCTCTTGGTGTGTGTAAGTTGACCAGGCTTCACTGCCATAAAGAAGAGTATATTAAGGACACAGGCTTAATACACAAGGACTTTTATTTGGCATTAAGCTTCTTGTTCTCCAAGACTCTTTTTGTTAACCTGTTCATTGTTGTTGCTGCTTTCCAATTTTGATGTTGATTTCCTGATCTATGGATAATTTGCTATTTACCTCTGATCCTAGATATGTAAAATGGTCTACTATCTCCAGTTCGTCGTCGTCAATAAAGATTGATGGTACTCCATGTGCACCTTGTGACATAATTTGTGTCTTCTTTTGCTAATTGTTAAACCAAATTCAGAACAAGCATTGGAGAATGCAGATAGCAGACCTCGTAATTCTTCCTCAGAGTGCGTCGTAATTGCAGCATCATCTGCAAAAAGCAATTCTCTGATCAGTACCCTCCTAATTTTGGTCTTGGCCTTCAATCTCTGAGCATTGTAGAGTCCGCCATCTGAGCATGAGTGAATGTATATACCACCATCCTGATCATGAAAGGCATATTTCAGTAGAAGTGAAAAGTATATTCCAAAGAGGGTGGGAGCTAGTACATAACCTTGCTTAACTCCACTCTTTATTTCAGACTCTTCTGAAGTTGCACCATCAAACTTGATTTTACCCTTCATGCCTTTGTGGAACGATTCCACAATGGACAGAAGAGTTGGTGGGCAGCCGATCTTCATTAGTGCCTTGAACAGACCCTCACGAGTGACCAAATCAAATGCCTTTGTGAGGTCGATGAAAGCAATAAACAGTGGCTGATTCTGTTCACGGCATTTTCCTTGCATTTGTCACAATGAGAATATCATATCAATGGTAGACCGGTTCTGTCGAAAGCCACACTGTGATTTGGGGGTAAACTTGATCTCCCAGGACTTGAAGTCTGCACAGAACAATTCTGGCAAATATTTTCCCAACAATACACAGAAGTGAAATACCCCTATAGCTGTTACAGTCACTCCGATCGCCCTTGTTCTTGTACAATGTTATGATGCTTGAATATTTGAAATCCTGTGGGACTTGTCCTTCTCGCCAGCATAGCTTTATTAGCTGGTGGATCCATAGAGTGAGTATGTCTTGCTCGCTCCTGTAACCTCTATTGCAATCCCATCCCATTGTAAACATTGAGGGTTTAAAAAATAATGTTAAAGAATAGAGTATGTGCTGATGTAATGATTAGGACATTGCACTGGCAGTGGCTTAAGCATGGTCGGACAAAGATTTGATGCCATCAATTTTTGTTTGGTCCAAACGCACTTTTTGTTTGGCAGTGAAACAGTTAAGGATGGTCAGACAAGGATTTCATACCAGCAATCACTCGTTGAAAACATCGCACATGAACTCTGAGGGAGTCTGAAAATGTGGATTGTTATTGTATGGCGTTTGAATTAATATTGTGTACACCAGCTTGTGCCAGTCTCTCCGGCCGAGGGGTTACAACACTTTCTCCGTAATCCCATTTATCACGCAGTCACGTAGCGGGTGAGAGCTGGAGGCGGTTCGACCCCCGCTGGTGACTTGCAGGATAACTGAGCCGGCCGCTCAGAAAGCAATGGCAAACTACTGAGTGTAATCTTGCCAAGAAATCAACAGACAGCTGAAAGATGCTGTTGTTGACAGCGATGTCCTGTAAAGGATATGCGAATTAAAAAAAAAAAAAACTAGCTTGTAAATGAGTGTACTTTATGCTATAAATGTGTGCAACACTATTTTGCATTTGTTTGTTTATGCTTGTTTATAAATGTGTGCACATGCTAGGCTGTAAATATGTGTACAGCAACAGCGGGCTGTAATAATGTGCGTACTTTCTATCTTTAAATTCTTATCAGGTGAAACATGACATGATAATGTAGTATTTGAGTGAATTGGTCTGTTTATAATTGAAAAGGTGCGTGAACTGGATGAAACTGCCCAGAGACTGATGCAGACACATCCAGACCAGGCTGAGAACATCTATGAACATCAAACAGAGATCAATGAGATGTGGAATGCACTGACCATCAAAGTAGGTGCTCTTAAGTGTAAAACTGTTCCTGGCCATATCTCTTGCAAACATTCACCATAAAACGGTGTAATAGATATAAGTGTAAACTGTTGCTAGTGGTTTCCAAACATGTAAATCATAGTATGTGAGAGGTGCAGTAATAATACTTTTGTTGGCCTTGTTTAATCACTTACACATACATGTATGTCTGTGCATGTATGCATACTTAAGTGTACACACACTGTACTTATTCCTTCCTTAACTTAGCCAGCTCCTTTAGTTCCAGCTCAACATCCTTGCTCCCAAAATATTGATTCTGCCAACTGCTGACCCAAAAGCTCAAAGGCTTGGAAGGCACATGCACATATACCCATTTGTATGGGATGTTCCTTTAGTAATCTGTGCACATACAAGTGCACAGAATCATCAGTCAGGCCGGCACACATGCACACAATCACATATTTTTCACTACTTACTTTAGAAATAAATATTTTCTTGTTGATTGCGTAAAATGTATGTGAACATAGATTTTAATGTAGTGTTTATGTGTATATGAAAGCTGTGATAGTGCAGTGGCTAGCATACTTGCCTGCCAACTTGGTGGTCATGTGTTCAAATACCTCTAGAGGCGTCAATTGATTTTCAATTGACCTGAGCTTCTGATTGATTACACCTAAGCCTAAAATGTGTACCAGGACATGTTCTGGGAAGTAAAGGTGGCTGATTGGTCTATATTAATTACTAAACCTTATACAACATTTCGCTAAATGAAGTGGGCATGGGAAAAATCTGTACAGAGCTGGTTCCAAGACACCTTCATAGCAAAAAAAAGTAAAACTGAAGGAGTCTGTGCCTTGAATTTCTAGAACACAGACAAAATCATGAACAAATTTGTTCCGATATATCACAGTAGTTGATGATCTGAGTCTGGGTGACCTTTTCAGTTTCCAGAAGCTTATATTTCAACTAACAGTTCATCATATTAGAACACCTCTAAATAACAACTGAAAGGTTGTGACAGACGAGCCGAAAAACACTTTCAGCTGAAGTCTTCCAGAACTGCTTCTAAGGGTGTGAGCATATCCAATAATGTGTCATTATTAAGGGAACTTCTTTGAAGGGGATAATGTTGAATTGTTGGCTGCTTTTTAGTAGAAATAAAATAGAAAGGACCAGTCTCATTATTATTTATATACACATAATACACATGAACATAGCTATATAGTGTACTCTATTTGTCAATTTAAATCGTATCCATAGATCTCTAATGTACTTAGACTGTGTACATAAATCTATAATGTACATAGGCTGTGTACATAGATCTATAATGTACTTAGGATGTGTACACAGATCTCTCATGTACCTAGACTACATAGATGTATAATTTCCTTGGCTGTGTACATAGATCTATAATGTATTTATAATGTACCTAGGTTGTGCACATAGATCTATAATGTACCTAGGCTGTGCACATAGATCTATAATGTACCTAGGCTGTGTACATAGATCTATAATGTACCTAGGTTGTGTATATAGATCTATAATGTACCTAGGCTGTGTATATAGATCTATAATGTACCTAGGCTGTGTACATAGATCTATAATGTACCTAGGCTGTGCACATAGATCTATAATGTACCTAGGCTGTGTACATAGATCTATAATGTACCTAGGCTGTGTACATAGATCTATAATGTACCTAGGTTGTGTATATAGATCTATAATGTACCTAGGCTGTGTATATAGATCTATAATGTACCTAGGCTGTGTATATAGATCTATAATGTACCCAGGCTGTGTACATAGATCTATAATGTACCTAGGCTGTGTATATAGATCTATAATGTACCTAGGCTGTGTACATAGATCTATAATGTACCTAGGTTGTGTACATAGATCTATAATGTATTTATAATGTACCTAGGCTGAGTATATAGATCTATAATGTACCTAGGATGTGTATATAGATCTATAATGTACCTAGGCTGTGTATATAGATCTATAATGTACCTAGGCTGTGTATATAGATCTATAATGTACCTAGGCTGTGTACATAGATCTATAATGTACCTAGGCTGTGTATATAGATCTATAATGTACCTAGGCTGTGTATATAGATCTATAATGTACCTAGGCTGTGTATATAGATCTATAATGTACCTAGGCTGTGTACATAGATCTATAATGTACCCAGGCTGTGTATATAGATCTATTATGTACCTATCGTGTTCATGAATATATCTTCTGAAGTAAGTGTGTAGTCTTCTTACATCTTTAGGCTGATGCTCGTAAAGTCAAGCTCCTTGACGCTTATGATTTGCAAAGGTTCCTCAGTGACTACAGGTAACAATATATCATGTCCAACCATAGAGTTGTATAAAGACTATAATATATCACATTATGCTACAGAGGTGTCTGAAGACTACAGTAAATCACATTCATCTATAGTGTTGTCTAAAGGCTACAATATATCACACTGCACTATATTCAGGGTGACACACAAATAACAGAACCCATAAAAAGTGTATTAATTCCTACAAAGGTCAAGCAAATTTCTTGAAATTTGGTTAACGTAAACTCCAGTCTGTGTACAATCATTTCCAAAAGTTTCAGTTTCCTCGGTCGCTTTGCATAAAAGTTATCTTATTTCCACTCCCGTGTGTTGCCGGGGCCCATAAGGGAAGCAAAAAATAGCAACACTATAGCCTACCACGCATGTCGTAAGAGGCGACTAAGGAGGCTATGGTTCCGTCGCCCTGCTACTGAGTGAGTGCGTGGCGCGACACTGTGAGCTGTGAATTTCATGTGAAATGCTTTTGAATCTGCCCGAGGTATTTTGGAACGTGACTGCATGTTCGGAGCGATGGCAGCTGGCTATGTCCCAGAGTTTACCAGTTTTTGCCTTATGCAGAAATGTGTGGCTTCTGGGCTTCTGGTTGACTGCCACTGCCATCGATGATGAACTGTATTTTCGTGGACTGTGTGGGTGAACATCTAGGAAACATCCAGATGGGAAAATGACTGCCGATTCCATCAGAGATAAACTGGATGTTTCGTGGGGGACTTTTGAGTTGACATTCTGGCGGCGGCATTATGCACAGTGTAGCTGTGTGGGCTGTTGTTTGTTGAGACTCCTGTCTTTTCCACTTTTCACATTGGGCAGTGGGGAGCGTTTTTATGTGATATTCACTGGCACAGGAACGGCGCATAATGGGGACAACCCGTTGCTGTGAAGTTGGAACCGTGACTAACTAACTAACTATCTTATTTCCAAATTATGCTCCAAATGGCCTCCGCAGTGTTGGATGCACACTTGCATAATTACTCGACAGCATTCCTCTGTGGCAATTTCCCTGATCTTTGCTGTTCTGGTATACATTATCCTTGAGATACCCCCATAGATAAAAATCTAGGGGTTTCAAGTCTGGTGAATAGAGTGCCCAATTCAAAGATTTGTTGGTTCCGTTTTTTTTTTTTTTTGGTCACTGTGTACTTGTTTAAAGACTGGTAAATCATATTGTACTACAGAGTTGTCTAAAGACTACAATGTATTATATCCAGCTATAGAATTGTCTAAAGACTACAATATATCTCTATAGAAATATATAAATTCTATTATGTATCCCATTGAGCTATAGAGTTGTGTAAAGACTAAGGTATATTACATTATGCTGTGGTTGTCTAAAGACTACATATATCACATCCAGCTATAGAACTGTATAAAGACTATAATATACCATATCCAGATATAGTCGTTTCCAGATTTTGATTTGGGGCTTAGAGTTTTGGGATCAGGGTTAGGGATTTGAGGATTAGGGTTTTGGGCTTAGGGCATATAGTTGTATGTACACTGCTGTATACCACATTCAGCATTAGAGTTGTATAATGATTTTGGTGTATCACAGCATGCTATTGAGGTGGGGTGAACATTTCCCTGCCTTGCCACCTTCCCATCTCAGACAGTTCGTTAGAAATTATAAAAATGACCATGTGTGCATTTTATGAGGTTGGGTCAACTCCACAGTTATACTGGATAGAAAAAAAGAATCTTGTCACTTCTGGTATTTGAACCTAGATCATAGACTACACTTTGTTAACTGATTAAATGCCATGGGATGATTAATCGTCTTAAACAACTTCCCATATCTGCCATGGTCTTATATACAGTAGTTTTCCCTAAGCAACCCTCTTTAATTTGATATATAATACAAAATGTCTGCTACCATATTAACAACTTCTAAGTCATAACTGTGACCCACCCCTACTTCCTATTTTCCGCCATCCATTTTTATTTGGTCTAAACCTACTTTTTGTTAGGTACTGAATGTGTTAATGTGTCACATCCACGATTGTAAAGGCTGCTGGTGACTTTATCTTAAGCTGTTATGGCATTGTATCAAGGATACAGATAACATCTGGCTGTAGAATTACAGGTTAGAGTTAACACCCAATTATAGACTTGTATTGTTATAGGAAACTATATCACCTATAACTGGAGAATTCTGTAGTGACCATATGTAACGATATAACATATCTATCTTTAGAGTTTTTTGGGGCTACATGTAACAATAGATCACAACTCACTGTAGAGTCATATAGAGATTATGTGTAATGGTCAACTGTAGAATTGTATACAAACTATATGTTACAGCCAACTATAGAGTCAAATAAGGAATTAAGCTAACTGTAGAATTGTATAGAAACTATAGGAATCATATACAGGTAACAGTCAACCGTAAATTTGTATAAAGACTATAGAATTGTATGAAGGATATAGGTCAGTACATATTTCATGCGAATATAGAATTAAATAGTGTTCTTTTATTTTGGAAACAGTTTTTAAATATCAGCAACTACATTCAGATAATGTTGTTCTGTTTACCATATATGTTTGCAATTTTGATCGTTCAGAGATTTAACAAGTTGGATCAACAGCATGACAACATTGGTGTCAACTGATGAGCTGGCTAGGGATGTCACAGGTGCTGAAGCTCTACTGGAGAGACATCAGGTGGGTGTGACATTTAGAGCTGATAATTCTCTCTATGGTTGTATGATGCCTTATCGGAGGGATAAACAACTAGGCTGAGACACAAAAACAGCTGAAGACATAGAATCAGCTGGTATCAGTTGTGAGTTGATGTAACTAGGACAGACAACTAGAGTAGACAAAGAGAGACTCAAGAACAGATCTGGTGACATATGAAAGTGTCTTCTCTAGGCAGAACTGTATACTAGAGTGATGAAGTATGGCAAAAGACTGAGAACTAGACTGGAAACTTCAACAAAAGTAGGAGTAAAGAAACTGCCAAAGTTTATGCAACTCCAAGCTTCCTGCTCAACAGATGATTCATCCCATAGACAAATATGTCCTCAGAAGGCTATTATAGAATGGAATCTAGCTTTCATGCATACATTCACTAGCTATATTAATTGTAAGAAGATAGATACTTCTAGGAAATGTTGCTAAATTTAGGTTATTTCCACACGTAAGGTATATATGTATGTACCACATAAGTTAATCTAATATGCTTGCTTATCGACCTGGTGGCAATGGGTTCAAATGTATGTGCAGATGAATGTTGTAAATTGACCTGGGTTCCCAGTCTTTCATGGCTAGCAGGACATGTCTTGGGAAGTGAAGGTGGTAGTCAGCTTGATATTGACCACATCACCTCTCCAATGCTGATTGGTCCAAACAAATGTAGAACTGGCACTATATGCACAATATGCCTCCAGGCATGTAAACAAGACTCCTTGACTACTGTGATTTACATCAGTTCAGTGGGCTGACCACACCAAAGACACTGTACAGTCAACCGGAGGGACACTATCCAGTGCCACCCTTAGGTCGTCGCTGAAGCTACCGAGTTTGTGCTTTGTGTGACGCTTTCTGCGCTGTGGAAAGAGAGCGAGCCATATGGGATAAAAATCTGGTGCAATGAAGTCGACCCTGTCGACTTTTAAGCGACTGCTTTTAAGCAGTGCCACCCATCGGGCACTGCAGCACCAACTAATCCTCCCCACAATGATTGACGACAAATGTGGAAGATGATGATGACATACAAAAGCTAACAAGTATGTTACTTGTCAGGTGAGTTGATCTATTCAGACCAGAATTGCCATTTAGTTTAAATACTAAAGTATTTAAACTTGAAAGTATGTTGCTTGACCAGAAAAAGTGTTATCTTTACCATATTAACTAGCAGGTATGTTACTGGTAGGTCATGCCAAGTTGGAATATGGTTTTATCTTATAAACTAGCAGACATGGTACAGATTTTTGTTAGGTACTCTGTTGTTATGTCTTTACTGTATAAATTAATAGGTGTGTTACACATCTGGTGTAAATTGTTCAGCAAATGAGAAAATTCTTCCAGAAACAAATTGAAACTGTATACTGATTAGAGAAATTAAACATAGTCAAAGATTTTTGGGCACAATATGAGAAAAAAATAAAACTTCAAAACTTAGTAACAACTGACAAACACGGTGGGAAAAGAGCAAGGGGAAGGCAAAGAGATAAATACCTGGATAGCGTGGCCACAAGGCATAATCAGGACAAGAACACAGATATGATCTAAGACTGGTGATTGTGTGAGATGGTGAACCATGATCACCCACGCTTATCGGCATGGAACACAATGATGATGATGTACATTATATTTTCCCAGTGTAAACCAGTAGTATTTGATGTGGTCTGTATAGTTATGTCTTGTCAAGAGGTATATTACATTTCAGGGATCTTACATGTCACATCTCAATTGTTCATTCAGGTGTGTGTTTTCAGAATACATTTCTAAGCAATGTTAACTATTGTATTCTAATATGACACCCAGATGTTCAGTTCAGAAATTGTCAGCCATTATGGCATCACTGCTCTCCCCGGAGAAGAAGAGGATGAATATCTAGAGGAGGTAGATAATACAAGTCTTTGCTTGAAGAGGAGATAGATTTTTCTAGAAACTAATCATTACTGACAGATTTGCTTCATGCTAGACTAGTGTGTCATGGAGATTATGCTAATAACTAATGCCTTCAGCTCATCTCTAAAGCATGTTCCAGAGAGAATGTGATGTGAGGTTTACTGACATATCATTAGTTTAGTGAGTGATTATGATGTGAATCTTCATGACATACCAATAGTTTGGCTTATAACCATAATGTGAACATTGTTCAGATATCAGTAGTTTAATGACATGCTACTAGTTTAGACTCTTCACATAATCATTAGTAGAGTGTAAATATGATGTGAATCTCAATGAAATACCACTGGTTTAGCGTGTAAGCATTATGTGAGCCTTGCTGACACACCAATAGTTTAGTTTGTAAATATGATGTAAATCTTAATGACATACCAATTGTTTAGCTTGTGAGCATTGTGTGAATCTTGTTCACATACTAGTAATACAAGGCATATAGTGTTTGTGTGTACATGGTGGGAAAATAACTGACAAGTTTTATGAGTTTTGTCATGCACATATTGCTAAATCTTATACAAGAAAGAACTAAGAGTAAAATCAATCAAGAAGTCAGGGAAGAACAGCTAGGATTCATATATAATTGTTGAACAAGAGAGGGTATTTTCTGCGTGGGGATGTTAATAGAGAAAAACTTGGAAGTACATGCCATGATGGGCACACACCAAGAAGAAGATACATAAGGAGATAAACGGGATTTCCAAAAAGAACGTACCAAACTAAACCATTGGCACGAAAACCAAGGGAAACATTGGACGTCAGAAGACAACAAGTAAACAGACGTTGTGTGATTCTACTAAGGCGCGGATGTATTTTCGTGGAGCCCATGTTCGTTGAAGATCTGGATGTGAGGATTGCGAGGCTCGATTGGGAAATAACAGGAGGAGGAATAGTCTGACGAAGAAACGATCAATAGAAGAACCGAAGGCACAGAAACCTAGACCAATCCTTAATTTGGAATGGCGAAATAGAAACTACGCTTCAAGGTGAAATCGGATAGCATAGGGATTTAGTCGTAGATAATATGTAAACATTGACCCTGCGTCAAAAGGGCAGTTTATAGTCTGGGCAAGCCTATTATTGTAATCTAGCACATTAATAAACGTGTGTGAGTATTTCGCCTGGATTGCGTCAGTTGGTTTTTCGCATTGACTTCCAGCAGTTAAGGTGAGAATTAATATTTTCTCATTGTTTGAGCTACGAAGCGTTGTTGATAACTTCTTGTTCTATAATTACGAAGTTACCTCAAGGCAGTACAGACAGACATACATCATGCTTCATAAGCTTTACTAAAGTATTTGACAGAGTGGAAACATGAACATGTTTAGTGTGTGGTGTGAATCTTGGTGATATACCAGTAATTTAGAGTGTAAATATACAAAGAATCTTGCTAACATAACCATTAGTTTGCTGTGAACATCATATGAATCTTGATACCATACCAATAGTTTAGTATGTGAATGTGATATGAATCTTGCTAACATGCCAGTAATCTAGTAAGTGAATGTTATATGAATCAAGTTGATATACAATAATTTTAGTGCGTGAATATGATGTGAATCTTGCTGATATACCTAAATTTTAGTATGTGTGATTTGAATCTTGCTGACATACAAGTATTTATTGTGTGAGTTTGATGTTAGTCTTACTAACATACCAGTAATTGAGTGTATAAATGTGATGTGCTAACATTCCAGTAGTTTAGCGTGTGGATGTGATGTAAATCTTTGTACAATGTGCGAATGTGATGCGTATTTGCTGGATCAAGGAAAACCTATCTTCGTTGTCATAAACTAATATCTAAAAAGCATGTTTAATGTAAAAAGTTTGGTGAACTGTCTTTGTTACTATACTAATTATAATGCACTAATTATGACATGCTAACTGTAATATTTTCATTATGTTAATTGTGGAATTCAAGGGGAAACATCATATGTAATATCGCAAGGAAGTTTTACGGACAGCCATAAAGTTAGATTTATCGTGATTTTGTTTATGTTGCCCTGTTAATTATGATGCACTAATTATGACATGCTTTTTAAAAAAAAACATGTAAACTTTACCTTTTTCAGTAGTATTATTAGAGCTAGTTAGGTTTCTTTATAGAATGAACGTGACAATCATGCTAGCTGGTCCTTGTTTTACCATTTTGAGAACCAAGCTCATTGTACTTGTTGTAGTAGCATTGTGAGAATCATGGCAGTTGATAACCTTGTAGAAAGATTATGAACTAACTAGCTTCTTGCACAATCCTCAGTATGACTGAAGTGTACTGGTATTGCCAGGAATACGTGTGTTCTGTGCTAAGAGATATATACATACTTGTGTACTAAAAAGATATACCCATGTTCTAGACTGACATAGATACACATATATTGTATGCAAAGATACATACACCCATAATGTATTCTAAGAGATACACGCCCATGTTGCTTTCTGCTTCGAGAATTTAAAAAAAATGTCTCTATTGTAAATGGTATACTCATGTTTTGTGCTGTAAATTATATACCCATGCTCTGTGCTGTAATTATGTATATAGCCATGTTCTAGGCCAAGAGAGCTATACTCTTGTTCTGTGTTGAGTGAGATATAATCATGTTGTGTACTGTAAAAGATAAACCCTGATTCTGGGCTGATAAATATATACCCATCTTCTGTGCTACGAGAATTATGCTTTTGCCCTTGTCTTAGAGTTCATCATGGAATTTTTCTCTTGAACATCAGTATAGCAGTTTTGTTCAACCGCTACAGAGCTGAGGAAGATACTGAGGAGGGGATACAAGCACTTTTTAATTGAATGGTCTGATGTGCAGTGAGGATAATCTGACGACGATCTAACATAGCAGTTTTATTTGTTGTCAGTTTTATCCTTGTTGTTAAAGTCTGACACAGGAATGACATGGTACTTGAATTTTTATCTAGAGAAAAACCATATCTGACACTATTAAAGATAGCAGGATATGATATCAAATGAAAGACATAGGGTAGGTTGAGAACCTGTAGAGAAACAATGAATGCAAACTTGTCCCATATATGCCTATGTGTTCCTGAACAAGTAATAGAGTTATCATCATCGAATTAATTGTGTTGCACTGTTTTCATCAAGCCCATGGCTATGTACATCTGACTTCCACAGGCATTTGAGGGGGGGGGGGGGGGGGGGTTCTTTTTCTTTTCCTAGCCTTTAACTGTGCCCAGTCTACAAACAAGGTGATAGGTTTGTGTCTTTGTCGATTCCTATCCATTGACCTGTCCAAAATGGGAGGCCCTACCAGTGGCTGTGCTACCGTTGACATAGCTCTTGGGGTCATTGAAACACACAAGCCCCTCTACTTTTTCAAGGTGCAGACACATCAGAGGGGTAATAGATGTTTGTATTTGCTGTTTCTCTGTATGATCTCAGTCTAACCTATTTGACAGAAGCTAGAGTGTAGACGCAACACAAATACATTGATAGGGGCTAGGGTGCACACAAAACAAAAATTCACTGACAGAAGTGTAGCGTAGCGTATGCTATGATGGTAGATAATATATAAAAGTAGATACAGAATAGACTTTCTAAGAGTAGAAAATCTAACTGCAGAAGAAGCGACCCAGTGGCTTGTAATTCTAGACTTATGATTTCAAAAGGTCCTAGAACGAGTCAAGACTTCTGACAGTGACAGGCAGGAGAGGGATGGTGACCAATAGTACTTAGCATAAGACTGTATCCCAAGATTCTCTGGCTATCTTGCCTGTTTAAATATTGAGCCCCCAAATCTGATCCACTCTCACAGACATGGAGAAAGACAGATTAATATATATATATATATATATATATATATATATATATATATATATATATATATATATATATATATATATATATATATATATATATATATATATAAAGTGACAAACCTTCCAAATTCTCTCACACTAATTCAACTAAATGTACTTACTCATATAATAAAGTAAGTTTGGTAAAATTTGCACCTCACAACATTTAGTTTTAATGAATTATCACACTGTGGGTGATCCACGGGATACAGCCCTGTACACTTATAAGGGGTTAACAATACCCTTTTCCTAATCTAAAATCCTCTGAGAATTCTAATCCTAAGTATAGTTTTCTTGGACTACTGCCCTCTACTTCAGCTGTAATAATTTTAATCACAGACAACACTTCGTTGGCCTGAAATATTTGGGAATATTGTTTGATTGGTGTTGTGATGGCCAACGGTAAAACGTGACCACTTAACTGAAGAGTCTTATCCTCCGGGTTGGCAAGCGGTTCGTCAGATCTCCCTTCAGTTTCTCTTCCTCGGGTGAAATAATGTTCCAGAATTTCCTTTTCTCGGGTTTTGACTTCCAGATCTGTCAGTCCGAAATTAATATTCAGAAATAGAATGTTCACTTTTTTTCCAAATTTCAAAGTGCGGCACTGCACTATGGGTAAAGTTTCATTTTGATTTTAGTGGTAATTAATCACGCACATAATAGATTGTGTTGCGGAGAACATTGAATCACTTTTAGTCAAAGCTCCTGACTTATTTCAACAATTTGATGCTCAAGGTGGTGAATCCTTCAACACTCGTGACCACTTCTAGTACGTTGAGTGACTATTACCTTAGGAATCCTAATTTAGCTGTGTAAATTATTGGCTTAACAAGAGCCATGGATTATATTATCACACTCTATCTGAGTTCTTATAGCCTAGTGACTAGCGATGTCGACTGAAACTAAAAAGGACGCTAGCAGCTTGTTTTCCTAGACCGGAAGTAATCCGTCCAGGAAGTTTGGTTGCCACGATGTTCTCAGACCAAACTTGAGAAAAATGTCTCAGCCGAATCTGTAGGTTTGGCAGGGTACACAAACTTGTACATAGCAACTTTCCTGCTTTTCTATTGTACTATCTCTATACATATAAAATGTGTACTACCAATTAGGAATACTTTATAATACAGGCTGGTTATATATATATAATATAAGAGAAGGTCCACCAGAGAGACGAATGGAGACGGATTGTATTTGCAGCAAAGAACCTCAATGGCTCGGAACGCTGAAGAAGAAGAAGAAGAAGAGTAGATGTTAGGCAGTGACACATTAAAGGTAGATAGAGTAATAAGTTAGACACTATATGTTAACAGGAGGTAGGGTAGATGTTAGGCAGTGACACATTAAAGGTAGATAGAGTAATAAGTTAGACAATATATGTTAACAGGAGGTAGAGTAGATGTTGGGCAGTGACACATTAAAGGTAGATAGAGTAATAAGTTAGACAATATATGTTAACAGGAGGTAGGGTAGATGTTGGGCAGTGACACATTAAAGGTAGATAGAGTAATAAGTTAGACACTATACATTAACAGGAGGTAGAGTAGATGTTGGGCAGTGACACATTAAAGGTAGATAGAGTAATAAGTTAGACACTATACATTAACAGGAGGTAGGGTAGATGTTGGGCAGTGACACATTAAAGGTAGATAGAGTAATAAGTTAGACACTATACATTAACAGGAGGTAGAGTAGATGTTGGGCAGTGACACATTAAAGGTAGATAGAGTAATAAGTTAGACACTATACATTAACAGGAGGTAGCTTGGATGTTAGGCAGTGACACATTAAAGGTAGATAGAGTAATAAGTTAGACTCTATACATTAACAGGAGGTAGAGTGATGAGTTAAACAGTAATACATTTACAGGAGGTAGAGTGTAGAAGTTAGGTTGTAAAACGGTAACAGTAGATAGAATGTTAAGTAAGATACTCAGAGATGATACTGACACATCTGTTTCCTTCAAGCTGAGACTAAATGAATGATTCTGCTACTCTAGGAACACCGCACAGAAATGGATGCACGTGCAGGTACATTCCAGGCTTTTGAGCTTCTGGGACAGCAGTTGTTGCAAAATCAGCATTTTGCCAGCGAGGATGTTCAGCAGAAATTGGAGGAGTTGGCCAAGTCTAGGGAGGAGCTAGAGCAGTAAGTTCTGAATAGCTTCTGTGTGTATACATGTTGTTTTGAATAGCTTCTGTGTGTATACATGTTGTTCTGAATAGCTTCTGTGTGTATACATGTTGTTCTGAATAGCTTCTGTGTGTATACATGTTGTTCTGAATAGCTTCTGTGTGTATACATGTTGTTCTGAATAGCTTCTGTGTGTATACATGTTGTTCTGAATAGCTTCTGTGTGTATACATGTTGTTTTGAATAGCTTCTGTGTGTATACATGTTGTTTTGAATAGCTTCTGTGTGTATACATGTTGTTCTGAATAGCTTCTGTGTGTATACATGTTGTTCTGAATAGCTTCTGTGTGTATACATGTTGTTCTGAATAGCTTCTGTGTGTATACATGTTGTTCTGAATACCTTCTGTGTGTATACATGTTGTTCTGAATAGCTTCTGTGTGTATACATGTTGTTTTGAATAGCTTATGTGTGTATACATGTTGTTCTGAATAGCTTCTGTGTGTATACATGTTGTTCTGAATAGCTTCTGTGTGTATACATGTTGTTCTGAATAGCTTATGTGTGTATACATGTTGTTCTGAATAGCTTCTGTGTGTATACATGTTGTTCTGAATACCTTCTGTGTGTATACATGTTGTTCTGAATAGCTTCTGTGTGTATACATGTTGTTCTGAATAGCTTCTGTGTGTATACATGTTGTTCTGAATAGCTTCTGTGTGTATACATGTTGTTTTGAATAGCTTCTGTGTGTATACATGTTGTTTTGAATAGCTTCTGTGTGTATACATGTTGTTCTGAATAGCTTCTGTGTGTATACATGTTGTTCTGAATAGCTTCTGTGTGTATACATGTTGTTCTGAATAGCTTCTGTGTGTATACATGTTGTTCTGAATAGCTTCTGTGTGTATACATGTTGTTCTGAATACCTTCTGTGTGTATACATGTTGTTCTGAATACCTTCTGTGTGTATACATGTTGTTCTGAATAGCTTCTGTGTGTATACATGTTGTTCTGAATAGCTTCTGTGTGTATACATGTTGTTCTGAATAGCTTCTGTGTGTATACATGTTGTTCTGAATACCTTCTGTGTGTATACATGTTGTTCTGAATAGCTTCTGTGTGTATACATGTTGTTCTGAATAGCTTCTGTGTGTATACATGTTGTTTTGAATAGCTTCTGTGTGTATACATGTTGTTTTGAATAGCTTCTGTGTGTATACATGTTGTTCTGAATAGCTTCTGTGTGTATACATGTTGTTCTGAATAGCTTCTGTGTGTATACATGTTGTTCTGAATAGCTTCTGTGTGTATACATGTTGTTCTGAATAGCTTCTGTGTGTATACATGTTGTTCTGAATAGCTTCTGTGTGTATACATGTTGTTCTGAATAGCTTCTGTGTGTATACATGTTGTTCTGAATACCTTCTGTGTGTATACATGTTGTTTTGATATGTCTTCAGGGTGGACATGCTATGATGAATATCCCTTGTATGTGTACCTACTGTGTTGAATTGTTTCTGAGTGTATCTGTTGTCCTGAATGTTTCAGGGCTTGGATTGCTCGTCGTATGAAGCTTGATCAGTGCCTAGAACTACAGTTGTTTTACCGGGACTGTGAACAGGCTGAATCATGGATGGCATCTCGGGAAGCCTTCCTGGCTGGTGACTCTGTTGATGGAGACAACGTTGAGACACTGATCAAGAAACATGAGGACTTTGACAGGGCCATTAGTTCCCAGGTAAATTTTGACATGGCCATCAGATAAATTTTAACAGCATCATTAGATAAACTTAATTTGAATATTGTGTATTTGCACTATCTGAAAACTAACCTATAGGCTTTCATTTGTTTTATACATTGGGGCACAAATAAAACATCACTTCTTTCTTACTTACATTTAACAATGAATTTTTTCATACATGTCATAGATATTTCACCATTAAGTGAGAAAACCAGTTTCCTCTGTTTTTATAATTGTAGGTTTTTCTCACAATTATCATGTAATGTTATTTCTTCTTTTTCTTCTTCTTCTTCTTCTTCTTCTTCTTCTTCTTCTTCTTCTTCTTCTTCTTCTTCTTCTTCTTCTTCTTCTTCTTCTTCTTCTTCTTCTTCTTCTTCTTCTTCTTCTTCTTCTTCTTCTTCTTCTTCTTCTTCTTCTTCTTCTTCTTCTTCTTCTTCTTCTTCTTCTTCTTCTTCTTCTTCTTCTTCTTCTTCTTCTTCTTCTTCTTCTTCTTCTTCTTCTTCTTCTTCTTCTCCTTCTTCTTGTAAGATAGCTTGCACATACAGATCCAGTACAGTTCTTGTAAAAGAAAACACAAACAGAGATATGATTTAATTCTTGTAAGAAAATATTCATGAACATATGTGACATTGTCCATGTAAGAAAGCATATGAAAAAACATTCATGCATAAATATAATACAGTCATTTTGTGTTCATTGTTACAGGAGGAGAAAATCAATTCCCTCCAGAACTTTGCTGATCAGTTGATTTCATCAAGTCATTATGATGGACATGCAGTTTCTGACAAGAGGGATCAGGTGTTAGACAGGTAATGTCTGCACACTGTGTAAAGTTACAACTATCCTTTTGTTATTCCTGTTGTTTTGTTATTCTTGTGAATAAACTTGTATCTTTCTTCTTGCTGTTGATCTGACTTTCTGTAGTTGTGCTTTCTGGCTGCACTTTATTAGACATTTCCTTTACTTTTTTTTAATAATCAATGTAGAGAAAATAAAAATTCAATTAATTGCAGGTTGTTTGTGTCCTCAGGCTGACTTTGTAGGATACTTCTGTATGTCATAATGTGCTAATAGATGCAGCTTGGTCATTCTCTAGTACTATGGAATTTTCATTATGTAACTTTCATTCTCTAATACTGCCAGACAATGTAACTTTCATTCTCTAGTGCTGTTAGATTTATGGAATCTCCATTATGTAACCTTCACTCTATAGTGCTGCTAGATTTATGGAATCTGAATTCTGTAATTGTCACTCTTTAGTGCTGCTAGATTATGAAATCTCCAGCCTGTAACTTTAATTCTCTAGTGCTGCTCAACTATAGAATCTCCATGTGATTTCCTGCAAGCAGATACACTTGATCAGTCTCTAGTACAGATATTCTCCTTGCTGAAGATCTCATTAAAATATTTAAGTAAAAGCAGTCATCACTTTGCAGAAATCTGTGCAAGCTTTATATTAGAATTTTCTGTGCAGGAAAAATTAATAAAGGTGATGATGATGATAATTGTTAATATTCTTTTAATTACCATTCCTAAGGTGGTCTAAGCTGAAAGACGCTCTCATTGAAAATCGCTCCAAGCTGGGAGAGGCCCAGACATTACAACAGTTCTCTCGTGACGCAGATGAAATGGAGAATTGGCTGCAGGAGAAGCTGCAGATTGCAATGGATGAATCATACAAAGACCCTTCCAATGTCCAGAGCAAGCACCAGAAACATCAAGCCTTTGAGGCTGAACTAGCTGCAAATGCTGACCGACTTCAGGCTCTACTGGCCACAGGACAGAGTGAGCATTTGTCTTGTGTGTGGATCTCGGTGACTGTTTCTTGCACTGGCTTGTTTTCTTTTATAGACTTCTTTGCGGATAGTCAAACACAGATTCAGCAATAAAACGAAATATGATTCAGGGTGATGAGCAAGTAACATGCACATTATGTCTTGGTAACTGATAGTACAGACAATCAATACGACTGAGAGAGATTAGCCATACAGGACAAGCAGTCAGAGTGAATGAGAGAGGACATTCGGCATGACTGAGGAATAACAGATTGTATGGCTGAGAAAGTACTGACAGTCAGTATGATTGAGAAAGATCAGTGCCATTTCCTCCTCTAAAGCCATTTAATAATTTAACACCTAGGTCTTTCTATCACGATTTGTTGTTTCACACTTTATTTTTGTTTTTACTGCCTCTCTTCATGCTCCAAGATATTTGGGCACTAATTATATGCCCTTATGTTTTATTTCTACTGTCTCTCTCCTTGCTCAAAGACAACCGGGCACTGATTTTATATACTTATGTTTGATTTTACTGCTTTTCTCCTTTGCTCAATGACAACAAGGCACTGATTTCATACACTTATGTTTCTCTCCATTGCTCCAAGACGGCTGGGTTCTGATTTCATGATGTCGCCCAATGTTATTTGTATGTTTTACAACTGTGAATTTGAACCAGATGTTCACACCTGAACACATACCCATCTCATTGTAGTTATATATATGTCCGGAGCATATAATGGTGGTGTCGAGAGCATTCATAATAATTACAGCTTTCCCAAACTAGATCTTATCCAAAATTTTGTATTCATATTTTTAAGAGAAAATATAAATAATTATGTCATGTGGATTTTCTAGAATCAGGCAAGATGATCCACATGGGTTGTAATTTCATAGATAGACATAAACCTCCAATAAATATATAAATATATATATATAACTTCTTAGTCAAACTTAGTCAGTAAAGGACCTGTTTACATGCTAAGACAACACAATGGTGCTAGACCTATATTTTTATAGATGCTGTGATCAGTATCTCGCTGGCCACCTTGACTTCCCAAGACAGTTCCTGGGACCCATTTTAGGCTGGATTGACCAGTGAGTCCAGGTCAGTTTTAAACATTCTAACCCGCCCATGACCACCAGGCTGGCAGGCAAGCATCTAGCCACTATGCCACCATGGCTCCCTGGTAAAATTGCATAGACTTCAAAAAATAAACATGGTCATCTGTGATTGATGTTTTCTTCAGATCTCATAGACAGACGTCACTGTGCTGGCTCCGAGGATGCCGTACAGAATCGTATTGAGAGTCTGCTGGGCCAATGGGAAGATCTAGTTTCCAAGTCGGCGGACAAGAGTGAGAAACTGAAGGATGCCAGTAAGCAGCAGACATATAATGCAGGTGTCAAGGATATCGACTTCTGGCTTGGAGAGGTTTGTTCATATCTGTAATTATGTGATTGTATGACTTCATGTCATTTGTACATCTATCTCCATTTCTTATCTGTGTGTCTCCATCTGTCTATCCGCATGCTCCCTTAATCTCTCCCTCCGCCATTGTCATGAAATTTTGTATATTCGTTGAATTAATGTGTAGAACATAAAGTCGTGTAAGTATTTTACGGTTGTATTATATTATGTTATGTATTATAAACATATGGGTTGTGAGCATATATTATTTACAGTATTATAACTAGCCGGTCTCCCTGGCCTAGGGGTTAGTGACTTCCTCCTTAATCCCGTATACTCTCGTGAGTAACGTGACGTGCGTTAGAATCGGCGGCGATTCTCTTCATGTCGGTAACTTAGGGGTATGTGAGCCAGTCGCTCAGAAAACAATGGCAAACTACTTAGCGTAATCTTGCTTAGTACATCAACAGCAGATGAAAAATGTTGATGTTGACTGCAACATCCTGTAAGGGATATGCAACAAAAAAAATTATAAACACTATCACTTCCCATGCATGCTTAGTCCTCTGATGCAATAGCCACCCCAAAGTATTTAATTTTACTGTTGTATATATTCTACTGCTAAATCTATAGGTGTATTGAATGTAAGTCTAATGTATGTAGTTCATTGATAGATGAGTTGAGTTGAGTTAAGAACAGACATCACTGCACTTGGGGCATTCCTATAAGCGCTCAGGCATTATCTTCAACAGCCAGCATAGAGTTCCAATACTAATAGTGCCCGTTACAATCTGATTATATGTCCGTCTTACTTTACTTCTTTACGCTGTCTCCGTGGCCAAAGGCTTGCGAACGCGGTTCGTGAGCCGCTTATCAGGCGTTCGAAACTCAGCTGTGACCGATTTGTGCAGCAGACCGTGTCGCGTTGTGTTATAACGTGTTGGTATGGGAGCTGGTCGTTCAGAAAGCAATGGCAAACTACTGAACGTAACACTTGCCTAGTACATCAACAGCAGCTGAAAAATGCTGGTATTGACTGCAACGTCCTGTAAGGGATATGCAACATACATTTTATTATTACTTTACTTCTGAGTGACTGCTGTCTACCAGATCCTCTGACTACCCCCTGCTGTTGAATTCTCTCTAAACCATGATAGTCTGTCTATTCTTCTGCATTATTCACATGCTCCCAGAGGGTCTTCACTACATCTGCCTTTATCATGCATCAAATCACCCATGAATGATGCAGAACCAGCCAATCTGTCTGTTCAATTCCAACCACACCAGAGTGTCCTGGAGAAAAGATACAGCGAATGCTCACAACCCACGACCTCTGAATTGATGCATACCATTCAGCACAAGGCATACCAGTCTTCACCTTTGTCAGCATCCTTTGTTAATCAGTTACAATCATAACATGTGTATACAGTTTGTTCTCCAATCATTGGAAAGCTGCAGTAACCGCCTCCACCTCCATTCTCAGACTTGAGGTTGTGGTGTCAAATGCCAAGCTCTCCTTTATTAAACATTGGCTTTTGCAGTGAATCCCCAGGCACTTTTTTGGCCTCTTAACACGGAGCCATCGGTATAGATAATCACGTCGCCAGGACGAGAGTAGTCCTGAATTAAATGCTGAATTTCTACTTCCATAGCACCTGCTGGCCACTCCCTACACTCATGTCACAATGTGTTTATAACCCCACACAAGTCTGAATTTCTATTCGACACTCTGACCCACTCCTTGCCTCTGGCAAACTTCTCAAGTGTTCACACTTACCTGATGGTATCTTCTGCCTGAGCCATCCATGATCTTCTTCTTAACAGCCTGTGGCCCTTGACTGCATCCAGGTAATCATGCAGGTGTTCCTTGTCCGCAACTACCTTGAGGTATGACAGTGCCTGCAACATCTTGAGTCTGTCTGCAATAGTCGGTAGCGCCAGGATCTATCACATACACACTATTGGGGTTTTCCTTGTACACCCCAGAGTCACCCTCATGGCTTCATTCTGTATGTGCTCTAGTTTCACTAGCTGACTCTTAGAGACAGTGAGCATTCCTAGTCCATACTCTACCACTGAAATGATCAAGTGCTGAGAAAGTGTGTATAGCATTTTCTGTTCTGCTCCATGTCCCTTGCCGCCACACACTTCAGTGCATTGAGTCGCTTCTGACACTTTGTAACAACCACTTCAACATGATCCCTAAAGGACAGACTTCTATGAAAAGTGATTCCATTCCCAGGTGCTTCAGTCTGCTTTCTCTATTCACATTTCCACCATTTATTGTGAGGCTTGGAAGATATAGATGTATAACATGAAGTCTAGTGTGTGTATTATAGTTAGTTATCTGTTGGAGTATTATCCTTGCACTCTGAACATAGCCATAGGTGCTCATATCCTTCCCCCAACATATGCATTAGCTGCAGAAATCACACAACCTAAAGTAAAGTAACTAAATAAATCCTTCAAGCTGAAATATACACATGTTTGCACAGTAATTACAATTGTCTACCACGGTAATTTTAAATTGACTATAATGTCTTTCTTTGTCATCAATTGGATGGCACTTTTTGGAGACTGGTCATGTGATTGATAGAGACAATGCGTTTCATGTGTTGTTTAACACACAAAATAGTCGCTTGTTAAAGTTTGCAGAAGCCATCAAGATTAATCTGCATAGACCAGTTTTGTGCAAACAGAAAGACATGATAGTCAGTTAAAAATTATAATGGTAGACAATTGAAATTACTGTGTGAACGTGTATATTTCAGCTTGAAGGATTTATCTAGTTACTTTATGTTGTGTGATCTCTGCAGTATGTACCTGACGAGATGCAGTGAAGTATGCCAGGCAATAAATCGTGCAATCTATTATTTGTGTCTTCGTTATTCAAATTCACTACAGGAAAACATTGTTTTGATGTGCATCAGCGTCTGGTGGCTAATAGTGCCGACTGTGTTTGTTAACGAGACCCCTCATTCTCCTGATGTACTTCTCAAGTCTCTCATTCTAGACTACTAGTGTTGTGTGTGTATTTTATTGTTAAATGTAAAAGATACCTAGAAATTGCGGGAGTTTCAAATAAAAACCTTAAAAGTGTGATAGAAATTACAATATCCATATCATTGTCTTTCAGTTGAAAGATGCTGATGTTGACAGCGATGTCCTGTAAAGGAGATGCAAACATTTTTTATACAATTGTCTTGTAACCTGTCAGTATTGTTGTTAAGGGTGTCAAGAGTGTTCAGCACATGACATCATGTGCAGACGAACAAATGTATAGATATGAACAACATGAAATCTAGAGTATGTATTTCATTGTTAGAAAAATAAATATAAACAATGTACAGTCTAGTATGTGTATTTCATTGTTAGATATATAGATATACAATATAAATTCTAGTATGTGTTTTTGATTGTTAAATCTACAGATGTGTAGTACATAAAAACCCTGCTTATTTCAGTGATAAAACTGCAGATGCATTGAACATAAAGTTAGTGTTTGTATTACATTGTTAAATTTAAGGGTATATGTAGAATAAAGTATAACATTACAACTCGTAACCTTGTAATAATTTTCAGGTGGAACAAATGTTGGCCTCAGAGGATTATGGTAAAGATCTAGCGTCTGTACAGAACTTAGTGAAGAAACACCAGTTGATGGAAGCTGACATTACTGCACATGAAGTAAGATCTGTCTTGTTTATATAGATATATGTATATCTGTGTGTGTGTGTGTGTGTGAGAGAGACAGAGAGAGAGAGAGAGATTACAGCCTATGATGTTGGAAGTAAGTGTGTGCGTGCTTTCATGTGTGGGTGTGTGTGTGTGGGGGGGGGGGGGGAATGGGTGGGAGGGAGTGAGTGAGTGACATTACTACATATGAAGTAAGATGTTGGCTATATATATATATATATATGTGACATTACTGCATATGAAGTAAGATGTGGGAAATATATGTGTGTGTGACATTAGTTAGTTAGTTTAGTTTAATCGTTGGATCAACATCACGGCACACGGTTTAACCCATAAGTGCTCCATTTTCCTCCTAACTCAAACCTGAGTCTGGAGAAACTCAGCTCAATGCACGAACTTCGTTGCATCGGCGAGGATCCTGAAATACTTTGGGTAGATTTTTAACTCGAAATTAAAATTTTAACTCAAGTAAATTGTGTCTTGTGTGTGTGACTTTAATGCACATGAGCTAAGGTGTTTGTTGTGTGTGCAGTATTATTTCCTATGTAGTAAGATGTGTGGTAGAAGTTAACATATAATATATTTATTGATGGGTGTCATGTGTGTGACATTAATACACATACAGTAAAATCTGTACTGACATATGACTTCAGATATGTTGTTTGTGGTGAAAGCTGATACATAAAGATGTGTGTAGTGTGTGGTAGAAACACACATAAAGTTAAGCTGTTGTGTGTAGTGAAAGCTAACACATGAAATAAGATGTATTTTTAGAAGCTGTCATAATTAGTGAGATGTGTGTTTATTTGTGACAGGAGCTGATAAATGTGCTAAGATATTTGTTCTGTGTGGTAGTAGCTGACATGAAGTAAGATATATGTTGTGTGCGGTAGAAACTTAAATGTGAAGATATGTGTTGTGTGCCGTTGAACCTACACATAAACTAAGATATGTGTTGTGTGAGGCAGAACATATTGAATAAGATATTTGTTATGTATGGTAGAAACTGACAGATGACAAGATTATGTTATATTTGTGTGTCAGAAACACACCTAAAGTAAAGTGGCACTGTTAATTATCAGAAAGCAAGTTATCTATAATAATAGATAGTCTATGCACAGAGTATGGCATGAGAGCAGAACTTTCAGGTATATCACATTAGACTGTTTCATATTTTGTGCTGCTAATATTTCTTTCTCAACTCCAATCTCTCGACCTCCCTGCTGCTGGCATGTACAGATTGTTTCACCTCCCCGCTTCTGAGACTGAAATTATTGTGTTGATATTATCAGGACCGTATCAGTGACCTCAACGAGCAAGCAGACCAGTTTGCAGAGACCGGGGTTTGGGATTCGGAGAGTATCGTGTCTCGCAAGAAAACCATCAATGAACGATATGAGAAGTAAGAGCATTAGCTTGTGGTTTTGTTCAGTAAAATATGTACCACATGACTAAATTTTTAAAGGTAAAGGTAGTCCCATAATTGATACTGTCATTGGGCCTACACATATTCTAGGCCATAAAATGTGAGGTGACGGCGGCAAGTCCCTTCCTTGTTGCCTTTCCTTCTCAGACAATTCCTAGAATACTCTTACAATTGCCTGGTACCTATTTCTATTACATGTGGCTGGGTTAACCCCCAGAGCCCTACTGGTTAGAAACAATATTCCTGCTTCTTCACACTCCAATGGCAGTATCTGCTATGGGAATACTTTTGACTTTTACAGGGTGAATCAGCCAAGTGTGTTGGTGGGGGTTTAAGTTCCTTTACCTTGAGCCTGGACCGTGTGGAGTTAACGTCTGTGTAGCATACATTTTGTAGATTGTATTCATCTGTTCTTGGTTCTCCTCTTGCTTCATAGCCAGATCTTCCTTGATTGTTAGCACAGAATGGTAGCTGATTGGATTCTATTCTGTCTGAACTACTTTACTTATTGGGTGTACATAAATTATATGTATATTTGAGAAATGCCCCATTGGTATCATAATGCATTGAAAGGAAAATCCCAACTACACATCCACATAGTAGAGGATGGGAAATATACCATAGGCTCTGAGGGCCAAGTATCCACTGGCATAGGTGGACAATTCTGCTACTGAGTTGAGCAGGGCACTCATTTGTCCCAACAGTCAGAAACTGTTATTGAAGGCAGAGGTAACATACCTTCATTTGGATGTAGAAGGAAAGGAGAAACTACCACATTGTATTTCCAAGATTTCATATAATTCTCAAATTAAGAAGTGCTTGGAAGCAACAGAGATGTGGTTTCTGAGACAAATGTTGCAGATACCTTGGGCTGCCAGAGTAACTAACAACGAGTGCCTAGACAAGACTAAACGAAGTAGAACAGTACATACAATTATAAGAGAAAGATAATGTTCTTTGGTCACATAATGAGAAGCAGTGGTAGCAAAGGCAGAGACAAATGGATGGATATGATGCTGAATGGCCTAAGACTGGCATGGAAGAATATCATCAATGGAATTGATCCAGAACAGCAGAGACGAAGATCTGTGGAAATTCATGAACGAAAGGTCATTTTGTAGGGTGCATGGTGATGATGATGATGATGATGAACTAAATGCAGAAAGTGGTGCCTATAATATTTCTAATGTTGCCAGTTCTAATTCTGTCTCCTCTAAGGAAGCTGTCAGCATTTCTCAAGCATCTAAATTCCCACACTTATGATGTTCATAACATCCATGTTTTGCACTGGTAGTAGGCCACTGGTTTGCCAAAATACAGTCTACAATACATATGAAATGTTTTCACTCACTGAGTGTGTGAACGATATTTTCATGTTTTGAGTCAAAGACTACACTAGTAGTGCTTTCACTCCTGGATTTTGTTGACAATATTTTCATCTTTCAGAATCAAGGAACATGTTTTCATTCATTGATTGTGTGAACAATGTTTTTATGTGTTAAGTAAAACACTTTATTAATAATGTGTTGTCACTCATGCATTTTGCTGACAATATTTTCATCTTTCAGAATCAAGGAGTTTGCTGTTCACCGACGTAATCATCTGGATGAGGCCAACACCATGCATCAGTTCCTCAGAGATATTGATGATGAGGAAGCTTGGATCAAGTGAGTTAACGTATTCACATCAATGAATGTCATCACATGACACCAGTAGATATAGATATTTTGCTTGTTTCATTACCAGTTACACTGATACATATGTTTTCTGTTTGTCTTTACAATGTTTCTTGATAACAATGTAATAAACAGATAAATGGAAATATTCTTAAACAAGTGAATTGGTACAACTATCTCGAAACAGTCATAAAATCTAATGGGAGATGTCTTGAAGAGATTAGAACACGAATTGCTATAGCAAAGGTAGCCTTTTGTAAGATGGAAAACATACTGACCAATAAAAAGATCAGTTACAATGAGAGAGAGTTGAAGTACTATAAAGAACCTGTACTTCTGTATGGATGTGAAACGTGGATAATGATTTAAATGAGCAGACAAGCAGAAAAATATCTAATCGCAGTGAAAATGTTGTTTCTGGGGATAATGCAAAGAATACCATGGACACACACAAAAAAAACAATGGACAAGTCCTACAAGAAGCAAATGAAAACCATTAACTGATTAGAGAAATTAGACTTAGACAGTCACAATTTTTGGGGCACGTTATGAGAAGAACATGGTGACAACTGGCAAGATTGAGGGAAAAAGAACAAGGGGAAGGCAGAGAAGTAAATATCTGAATGGCTTGGCCACATAGCATTGTCAAGATAGAAATAGAGAGCTGATCTACGACTTTGGTGATCAAGTGAGATGGCGTAAAATGACCGCTTATGCTTGTCGGCATGGCAAACAATGATGATGCTAAGGAACATTAGAAAATAGTTATTGATGAAACACAACTGACATGTTTGTTTATAAAACACTCTTGACAGGGAAAAGAAACTTCTGGTTGGCTCTGAAGATTATGGTCGTGACCTGACAGGGGTTCAAAACCTGCGGAAAAAACACAAGCGACTGGAGACAGAGATTGAAAATCATGAACCAGCTATTCAGGTTATTTTCAAATATATGTTCTTTATTGTTCACAGATCTTTGCCATCAGTGTTTAATTGTTTTTAGTAATTTGGTTGTTTTCTAATGTTTATTTCACACCATCAAACGTGTGTAGCCTATGAAGCATAAATAAAGATCTGGTTTTACTTCTTTAGCACTTTCTAATACTATACTACTACTATTCTACTACTACTGGCACCTTGTCATCTTGACAGACAATAGTCTGTTCTATTGTGCTTCAAATAAAAGCATAATAACTACAACCTTTGGCGAGGACCTTGGATGGAGTTATACCTCTCCATAGCACACAGCCTGGGCTGAATTATAGAGACTGTGTGTTGCCCATGCAGCATGATCCCTCTCTTGGCCTGCCTAGTTTACTCCAGATGAAAGGTAACACCAATACATCTGGAACAAGACAAGCTGCCGGATCAGCAAAGCAGTGCTCAAATTGTCCACCTGTTGGAGCTTCGATCCTATACCAGTTTCCAACCAAGGCTTAGGGCCTGATCACACTGCCATGACATTTAGTCTTTAGGTTGCATTTCCTCGCACCAGGATAAGGCTTGTACCCTCCAAATTGTGCTCCTCCAAGCACTTTCTAATAGTGTCCTGACAATGTCCTGTTTATGCCCTTCCCCTCTACAAATCCACATTGTCCATCACTAATTTCTGGTTTCATCTTATTTCTTACTCTTCTCGTAAGTATTCTCAGTAACAACTTTGTCATATGATTCATAAAACTTATTGTGCAATGCTTTTCACTGTAAGCACCTGGTTGCTTTGGTAGAGCAATTAATAATATTTTAATAGTTCATTAGAAATGTACCCACTATTATATTCAACATTATCTTCAATATTTGCATCAGGTATCACATCATCATATTGTTTATGTATTCTTTCCACATATTCATTGTATTATCTTGTTGCATTAATATTGCACCATCCTTTAGTTTAAAACATCCACTAGTATTTTGTATTTTCCTACATGTTAATACATTTTTTGTTGTCCAATTTGTTGACTTTCTCTTGATTTGGCCAATCTACGTGTATTTCTGATTCAGCCTGCTACTTTAGCATTTGGGAGTCTTCGTGGCGAAGTGGTCAAGCCGTTTGACTCAGGCTCCGAAGGTTGTGGGTTCGATTCCAGGCTGCGTCCTTTGGTTTAAGAGTGAAATTTTTTGAAGACTCCTGTGGGTCGTTGCTAGAACTGCGGAGTTCATGCTTTGTGCAACACTTTCCGCACTGCGGAAAGAGACCGAGCCATATGGGATAAAAACCCGCTGCAATGAAGTCAACCCTGTCCACTTTTAAGCAACTTTTTAAGCTTTATATATTCTTCCTGATCTTGCTTTTTTTTCCTTCTTTCATCCATCATCTGCAAAATTCCATTTGTCATCCATATTTTTTTGGCAATTCTGTGTATAGGAGGTGTGATATCTTTTGATTTGTGCAACATGTCCCATTGTTCATCCATAGTTTGTATCATCTCAAGGCATTATATCTGTTCTGATTGAATATCACCTGTAGCACGTGACACTCCCTACTGGACGGGGATTTCATTGGAACCCCCATTGACATCACTAACTAGATCAGTTTGTTAAGAATCATATTTGGCAAGGGATAAATACGTTGCTGGTTTCCCCTTACCTTCCATCAGTTTATGTATGATTTTACTCCAGTAGTCTTTGTTTAAAAAAGGGTAGTAGGTATGTGGATTGTCATAAATAGCTCACATTACCTCCAACATTGTATGAGTTTTGAGATATTCTATAGTGAAAGCTATCCCACCAACTCTCTCAATGACCATGCTTGTGTTAGTCCATGAACACTTATTCAGTATATTAACTGCTCACCTCCTTTTCTAGAGGCCACTCCACCATTCTCCACTATTTGGATGTACCTAGTAATAATACAGGCTTCTACCCTAGGTAGACAATTATTAATGATATAACTAATGGCAGAAATTATTATATATAATGCTGTCTTATTGAAGGTTTCACAAGTTATTAAATGTAGCCTTGTTGCCTTTAGGCAGTGCATGACACTGGTAAGAAGCTGATGACTGAATCAGACATTGGAACAAGTGACATTCAGAACAGGCTGGATCAGCTGTCCTTCAGCTGGGAGGAACTTAAACAGATGACTGCCAGCAGGTATGTTGGAATGTGCCAGGTGTAAATTGTGTTGAATGTTACAGACAATGAAACATTCTCTAGATGTAGAGAAAGATGAAACAATGAGAGCCAGTAAATGTTTTTGAATCTTAAGAATGGTGAAACAATGAAATCGTCCTTACTTAATTAATGGTAGAAGCAGTAAAGCAGTCAGATATTCTCTAGATGTGATTGAATGTCAGAATGTAAAGCCTTGAATACTCTATATATAACTTCACATATTGACAGAGGACATAAACTGGAACAGAGCTATGCCTTTCAGCAGTTTAGTGCCAATGTTCAAGAGGAAGAGTCGTGGATAACAGAGAAGAAGCATCTCTTGTCCAGTGGAGATTTGGGTGACACAATGGCTGCTGTTCAGGTAAATTCTTCCTCAGGCCTGCTTTCTAGTACTTTTGTTTTCTCCTACCTTCCCAAAGTTGTTTTCATATCAACATGCACTGTTTGCCATTCTCCAACACACACAGATGCTGTTTTAGTTCACATGCTGTTATCATCATCAGTGAACTGACAAGATACTAGGTGTTCCCACATTTACACAATGTAGGAAATATTTACTATATTTAGTGTTAGCATTGTTGGCCTCTGTAGTCTAGGGGTAGTGAATGTAGTTTCACAATCCCGACATACTGGGTTCAAAGTCAGCAGCAGATCATTTGGGAGCAGATGACTTTGCATTGATTTTGGGGCAATGGTATGGGTATCAGCCATAAAGAAATCGGTGGTAAACTACTGAACTTAAAATTGCTTGGAAATCACAACCAGCCAATAAATGCTGAGGTTGAATGTGATCTCCTGTAAATGACATGCAAGTATCTTATTATATTGTTAGAATCTTAGCCTGATGAAAGGGATCACTCAAGTGCACCTCCTAATGATAGGGAACAGGCAATGCACAAGAGAATGGCAAACACAGTCCACTACTATTTTGAATTTAGAAAAAGATATATTTAAAGCTGTAACTCTCTGTCCCACTTTTGTACACCAGAATTTTATACTGTCACTGTGCTAACAGCTAGTTCACACATTCACTTCAGCAACATGCATTTAATATTTTCAATTTTGTAATGAAATGATGCCAGTTCTGTAATTAAATACTGTTACCAAAGCGAAGTATGAAATACATGTTAATGAAGTGAGAGTACAAAATACCTGCCACTGAATTAAAAGTGTGAAATACTTATTACTAATGTTAAATTATAAAATAACTAATACTAAAGTGAAAGTATTAAATTTTTTTTTCAAATGCAATGTTTAAAATAATTGTTCATGAAGTAACAACTTAGCTTTCTGATATAGGGTCTCCTGAAGAAACATGAAGCTTTCCAGTCAGACTTGGAGGTTCACAAAGAGAGGTGCTTGGATATAACAAGAGAAGGCCAGACACTGATTGATGAGGTAGGACTGTGTAGTATCAAATTAGTGAGATCAGTTGTGGGGTCAGTAAAAAAAAACTGCCAGCGACACTGTCAGACAGCTCTTGTTTGCTGATGATTGAGCTCTATATGCCAACTCAGAGGCAGACAATCAACACAATGTTTCAGCTTTCTCATATGTCTGTGCCAACTTTGGGCTCAATATCAACTTGGAGAAGACTGTAGTTATGTACCAGCCAGCTCCTGGTGTTAATCACACTGTGCTGAATATCAAAGTGAATGGTCATAGACTAAGTGTTGTGGACAAATTCACTTATCTTGGCAGCACTGTGTCGCAAGCTGCCACAGTTGATGATGAAGTGAATACAAGAATCTCCAAGCCTTTGGCAGACTACAAGAATGTGTGGAACAAATGGAATAAGCCTGCAAACAAAGCTGAAAGTCTATAAAGCAGTTGTATTATCCACACTGCTATATGCTTGTGAAACCTGGACTGTTAACCAGCGACACGCTAGGAAATTAAACCACTTCCACACAGTCTGCTTTAGGAAGCTGTTGAAGATTAAATGGCAAGACAAGATCCCAGACACTGAAGTCCTAGAAAGAGTGTCCATGCCCAGGATCCAGACTATACTAATGAAGAATCAGATTCGCTGGGCTGGTCACTTGACTCGCATGCCAGATCACAGGCTCCCTATACACATTTTTTACGGCAAGCTGCGTTGTGGTAAACGCTTCCACGACAGTTAGAGGAAACATTTTAAAGAACTGAAGATCTCACTAAAAGCTTTTGGAATTCATCACGACACTTGGGAGACTGCTGCCAAAGACCGAAATTTGTGGCGTACATTATTACGCAAGGGTGCAGTCTCTTGTGAAGCAAGCAGAACTGCAAGAGCTGTGAAAAAAAGGCTGGGCAGAAAAACCACTGCAGGAGATCCTCCTCCTGGAACATCAAGCATTCTTTGCCCACATTGTCAAAGAACTTTTCGAGCCAGAATAGGCCTTACCAGCTATCTTAGAACTCACTGTTCCATACTTTCAACCCCACTGGATGAAATGAATGGTCATCATCATTCTTGATGGACAAACAACAAAAAGTAAAGGATCCTATTTCATGCATTGAGGTATACAGTGCAAACCGCTTAAGTCGTTCTCGGATGTGGAGAATTTCTGTTGTGAAGAACAATATTGTATTGTATGTTGTAAATGTGTTACTATATGCTTGAACTCTTATGGGTGATGTGATTTATTAGCATGCTAGCTACCTGTACCTTCCAGGTATTTTCTGGTAGCCTATTGTAGACTGGCTTACCTGGGAGACCAGGTCAACTTTTAAAATGTGTGTTGATGGGACTTCGGACGTATCACCACTAGGCCAACAAGCGAGTGTGTTCGCCACCGCACTACCGCTGCTCCCAAGCTGTATGGTATTAGACACATAATGATTGTATGTAAGACTGGTTGTATGAGACTAATGCTGTCAGATGATGTAGGATTGGTGGTGTCAATTATCTGAGGTATGATTAATTATATCATACAGATGAGGTAAGATTAGTGGTAAAATTAATGGTATCTCGTAGATGAGGGAGATTAATTATATCAGATAGATGAGGTAAGATCAATTATTTCAAATAGATGAGGTAAGATTAATGGTATCTTATAGATGAGGAAAGATTAATTATATCAAATAGATTAGGCAAGATTAATTATATAAAATAGGTGAGGTAAGATTAATTATATCAAACATATGAGGTAAGATTAGTGGTATCAGATGTCTGTGGTAAGATTAATTATATCAGATACTTGAGGTAAAATTAATTATATCAGATAGATGGGGTAAGATTAGTGGTATCAGGTACCTGAGATAAGATTAATTTCAAAAATCTGAGGTAAGATCAGAGTCTATACCAGATATCTATGATGAGATTAATGATATCAGATTTATGAGATGAAATTAGTGTTATAAGATTGAGGAGATAAAGAGTGTATATCAGATTAAAGAGATAAGATTATGATATATCAATAGGTATATTAAGACTGTGTGGTATCATCTAATTGATGATTGTTTCTCACAAAAAATGTATTTAATTACATGTTAATCAAAACTATAATTATAAATTGTTAACAGCAAAACCTTTTTTTTTTTCCACACAAAAATCACTCATAAATATAATGAAGTATTTATTCTAGGGAAACCACAATAGAGACAGTATCAGTGATCGTATTTCTGGACTGATGGAGAGATTGAAGGAACTGGAAACTGCAGCTGCTGAACGAGAGACTGACCTAAATCGCAACTATGCCTTTTTACAGTTTATGTGGAAGACTGATGTAGTAGACAGCTGGATTGGTGAGTAGCTATAGTGTAGTAGATAGCTGGATTTGTAGGTATTATTGTTGTAATAATTTGCTGGATCTGTGGGTTATTGTTGGTGAGATAGCTAAATCTATGGGTATTGTTGTAGTAGATAACTGTATATGTAGATAACTGGATCTATAGGTGTTGTTGAAAAACACAGAATAGTGTGTTGTCATCTTCATCTACTGCCTGTAGTACCTTGCAGTGTAGGGCAGAGGGTCTTGAGCCTGAGGAATTAAGGGCGCCTGGCTAGTGCAGTCACTGAGACATGTGCAGGTTAGGATTTTTTTGTGCCCCCAACAGAAAAAAATCCATGCCTTACCGAGGATTCAAACCCGGGTCTCCTGAAGGAGAACCCAGCATTCTTTGCCAGACTCAGCCAGTCACTCCTCTGACAGTGACAATTTATGATTTTGTTATTTTCTAACTCTTCATAAATAAACACACATGTATTGTTTGGCGCTTATAGAAGTAGAACAAGGAAGTAGAGACTAAAGGTCGCACTAGACAACATAAAAACTTACAGCTATTAATGAGCTGTCTTACTGGCCTCAAAGGGTTCCCCAATTGGTATTTTCTCTTTTGAACTCTTGTACAACTTGTTGATTTGGAGACTGGTGATTGACTTAGTTCCATCCAATTTAATGAGCAATACACTCATGTCAAGCATGATCTTTAGCTTTTCAATTAATGCATGTAAACTTAGGTGCTAATTTACGTTGTTTTAGTGGGAAGCAGTGATCTAATGCAGTCTCACAGTGTACATAATTTGAGTTCTCAAAGTTGTCATGGACAATTCTCACTTTGTTAGCCAAGCTAGTGTTTGCCCAGGATACCCCAAGTGGAAATGAAGAAAGATCTTGGTCAGTACAAACTCTGACCTTGGCACATCAGCCCCTCTGTATCCTGACAACGTAGGCATTTGTATAATTAATCTCTGTAGGGTGCATCAGCTTTTATCTTGTGAAGACCCAAGTATGAGTTAAGCTGCAGACCTTTACAAAAGTAAGAAAGCTAAGGACCCCCTTGATTCTGAGGCAGTAGATCAGACATCAAGCCTTCTCGCAGGATAAGTATAACCCATGGACACATTGGGTAAGTTAATAATTTCTTGACAGCTGACAATTGAAAAGAACACAAAAGATAACTAAGAAGCTCAGCAAAAAGAAAGTCACAGATTGTGGCAGACGTTGCGGCCTTGTGGGAGCACGTGTACACCTCGGAGGAGCAAATGGATCATCATGGTCTGGCAAGAATGAGACAGCGAGGAGTGACGAGGGGATCTGGCCGACGCTCAACGCTCAGAGGAAAGGCGAAACGGACATATAATCAGATTGCTACTGGTACTATTGGTGTTGGAACTCTTCGCTGGCTGCTGAGGATGGGGACGGAGCGCTTATGGGAATGCCCCGAATGCTGTGATGTCAGTTCCTAAATCAATCAATCAATCAAAGTCACAGATATAAGTGAACATTATGACCAAAGACTTTATCAGTGAACAAAAAACTAGAACACTATTGACTCAGAGTGGTGCTTTTTTTTTTTTTTTGCATTTTTTTTTTGCATTTTAAAGCATGGGGCAAGAAGGATTAATGATAATAAATGTAACTATATATATATATATCTGCACAAGTCACATACCAATATGCTGTGTTTGTGCAATTTATGAAAATAACATTTGTCTTCTTTGTTATGTTTCCACCAGCTGACAAAGAGACACAAGTCAAGTCAGAGGACTATGGCAGAGACTTGTCTTCTGTACAGACTTTCTTAACTAAACAGGTAATCTTCTGTCAGAATTTCTAAGCTGAACAGATAATCTTCCGTACATTTATTTAACTGACCGTTATTCCTCTGTACAGACATGTATAGCAAAACAAGTAATTTCCTAAATAGATGTGTCTAACAGCAAAGGTAGTCTTTCCCATACAGACTTGTCTGACTAAACAGGTAATCTTTTGTAAGATTTGTCAATTTTATTTTTAAAAAAGCCTCACAGCAGAAGTGCTAGGACTTCACATATTTTAGGTCAACATCTGAAGTGGGGCAACTAGTTCCCTTCCATACGCTTTCTTTCCCCTGGAAATATCATCAAGAAAGCTCTGGAAATAATCAGGCACCCTCGTTATAGGGCTGTGTCTACTTCTGTGATGTACTGTCATGGTCAGTGAATCCTGCCACTGCTGGGGAGTGAACTCTGACCACTGTCTTGTTTAGTAAGAAAACTAACCTCTAGTCACCATGGCTGCTTCTATACACTCAGCCATCTGGACAGGTAGTCTTCATTAGATACTTACTGAACTAACAGCTAATTTTCTGCATCATCATGTGCCATGGCTGCTTCTATACACTCAGCCATCTGGACAGGTAGCCATCTAGACAGGTAGTCTTCATTAGATGCTTACTGAACTAACAGCTAATATTCTGCACCATCATGTGCCTTGCCGTTAAGCATGAGCGGTCATGTTTCACCATCTCACACTATCACCAGAGTTGTAGATCAGCTCTGTGTTCTTGTCTCGATTATGCCATGTGACCAAACCATTTCTATGAGCTGATGAAACGTGATTTTCTGAGCATCTGTAAAGAAGGTAGTCAATCTTCCACATGTTTACCTCATTTGACATGTGACCTTCTAAACACGGTTGTCTATATAAACAAGAAATCTTCTATATTGGCTTACTAAACTGACAAGTAATCTTCTATATTGTCTTACTGAACTTACAGGTAATCTTCTATATTGGCTTACTGAACTTACAGGTAATCTTCTATATTGGCTTACTGAACTTACAGGTAATCTTCTGTATTGGCTTACTGAACTTACAGGTAATCTTCTATATTGGCTTACTGAACTTACAGGTAATCTTCTATATTGGCTTACTGAACTTACAGGTAATCTTCTATATTGGCTTACTGAGTAAAGTTTTATATAAACAGTAAATAACCCTTTTCCATGCATTGAGGTATTTTTAGTATATGGTGCTAGCCACATATTTATTCAGACTGATTAGCACTTGATGTGAGATGTGGTCAATTTCATGCATGCCGCCTTTACTCCCCAGAACATTCCCTGGTACACATTGTAGGCTGGGTCAGCCTGGGAGATTTCTAATCTTGGCTTACTTAACTAAATATCTTCTTATTTGGGATGGCCATACATTGTATGGTTTAGTTTTCACATTACTTTTCCCCCAATTTTTTTTAAATTTTACTATCCTTATTATTTTTCCAGAAAATGTTCTTTTGGTGAGAATAAAACAGTCAAGCCTCACCTAAGCCTGGTTTTGAATGCTTCATTACACATGAAAACAACTGTCCCCTTTTTATGTGCACAAATCAACAATAATATTTGTCTTTCCTAGGAAACTTTCTCAGCTGGCATTGCTGCATTTGAAAAGGAAGGAATTCAGACCATCACAGCTTTGAAAGACGGATTTGTAGCCACTGGGCATGAGCAGATAGCAACCATCGAGGCCCGTTACAATGCTGTGATGTCTCGCTGGCAGAAGCTATTGGCTGATGCTGACGACCGCAAGCAGAAGCTGCTGCATTTGCAGGATAAGTATCGCCAGATTGAGGATTTGTACCTCACTTTTGCTAAAAAGGCCTCTGCCTTCAACAGCTGGTTTGAGAATGCAGAAGAGGATTTGACAGATCCTGTCAGATGTAACAGTATTGATGAGATCAAGGTGAGAGCTACATTTGCACACATATACATATACTCACCTGTGCAGACTCGCATATATCTGTATCAGTCTTGATTACATCAAACTTTGAGCCCCACACATGCATACACAGACATATGTAGATACAAGGGGGCTTCAAATGACAATCTTAAATATTTTTTGGGGTGAATATATTCTTAAAAAGTAAAGAACAAATATATTATTTTTGATGTAGTCACCACTGCGTTTAATGCGAGTCCTCCAGCGCCGATAAAGTGCTTGAATTCCTGTAAATAACAATTCTTTTGGTAGCATATGCTGTACTTCTTCTTCGCACCGAAAAGTCTGTCAAAAGGGGGGTGGTCATCTTTAAAATGTCCTAATGACGTCACTGTGTTCATCTGCACCGTGATGTCACGTGCTTAACATTCTTGACATCCTTAACAACAATATTGACAGTTGACAAGACAATGGCATGGTTATTATATTTTCTATCACATTTTTTATCCTGCTCCGTGGCTAAAGCCTTGCGAACGTGGTTCGTGAGCCGGGTACCAGGCGTTCGAGGCTCAGCTGCGACCGATTTGTGCAGCAGACCGTGTCGTGTTGTGTTATAACGTGCTGGTATGGGAGCCGTCGTTCAGAAAGCAATGGCAAACTACTGAACGTAACACTTGCCTAGTATATATCAACAGCAGCTGAAAAATGCTGGTGTTGACTGCAACGTCCCGTAAGGGATACGCAACAATTAAAAAAAGAAAATCACATTTTTAAGGGTTTTATTTGAAGCCCCCTCGTATACACACATGTAGCTGGGATCAGGGTTAGTACTACAAACACATTCATTCACACACAATTTTGTACACAGACACGCATATATATACACACAAACATACAAATGTATTTCTTTTGTTTGGTTTGGTTCATAAAGGATCATTTCTATAGCATATGGTTATCCCCATAAGTGTCTCAGTCTCCTCCCATAGATCACAGAAGGAACATTTCAGCACAGTGCATGAACTCTGTACTTAGGTGAGAATCCATGTGTGTCTATAACAGAATCACACATACAGTAAATTTGTTGTGGGTAGTATTTCTAATTTTGAAATGGTGTCTTGACAACAGCCTGTTCGGCCAGCTGTTTTCAATTATCAACTGCTGCACAGTGTTCAAGGATCCTTCAAGTTCTTTACCCTTATCAGAAAAGGCTAGGTATCTAAGCCATAACTTGAGGTTCAGTAGGAGAACACCATCTTCTTTCTTATTTTTGTGAAAATCCAAACAGTCAGAAGCCAGAGATAAACCTGATCTGCATGAGACAGAGTCAGATACCATAACCTCTGACCTGCTGCTCCCCCGTATCTCTAACAGTATGGAGTTAATCAAGGTCAGAGCCCACACAAAAATATATATACATATAACCTTAACATATGGAGGGGATCAAGGCTATATTTAGATACATATATACAAACATATTCATAGATACATTTACACAAAGAAGTATACATGTTAGAAATCGTAACTGTGTGGAGAAGATCATGGTTAGAGTCACAGCTACACACATACATGCATACAAGTAATCATATACACGTTTCCATTACATGTCAGTAATATTTGCATCACTTGCATATGATGTTTATATAAATTATCTGCAGATGCATGTATTACCTTTCTATAACCTTCACATGTATGTGGTAGATGCTGTCATTACATGTCTGTATATGCCCATCACATATCTGCAAATGTTTCATCATTATGAGTATGATAAAGAAACTGTGTCCCTGCACTTGGCACAAACTCATAAGTGCTCCATCTCTCCTAGCAGAAGTGGAAGGGTGTGTCTGTTACAAGCTGGTTAGCTATATGTTTTCATCATCATGTGCCATGCTGATAAGCATGGTATTTATGGTTCACCATCCCACATGATCAGCAGTCTCAAATCAGGTCAGTGTTGTCATCCTGATTATACCATGTGGCCAAGTCATTCAGATATTTATCTCTTTTCCTTCCCCTTGGTCCTTTTCCATCAAGTGTGCCAGTTGTCACTAAGTTTTCATGTTTATTTCTCCTCAAAACGTGCCCAAGAAATCGTCACTGCCAGCATCTAATTTCTCTAATCAATTTATGGTTTCAGCTGTGTCTTGAAGTCACATTTGTTTTTCTGTCTCTCCATGGTATTCTTTGCATTTTCCTCAGAAACCAAATTTCTACTGCTGTTAGATATTTGTCATCATGCCTGCTTATTGTCCATGTTTCACATGCATACAACAGTATAGATTCTACATAGCACTTTAACACTCCTTCTTTCACTGTAATTGAAAGCCTTTTAATTATGAGTATGTTTTTCATCCTGCCGAAAGCTACTTCTTGTTCTAATCTCTACAAGGCATCTTCCATCAGATCTAATGACTGTTCCAAGATAGTTGTACCAATTCACCTGTTTGAAAATGTTCTTATTTGCTTGAATGTTGCAATGTGGTACTTCTTTCTTCTTGGAGATGACCATAATTTCTGTTTACTTACAATTTAATTTCAACCCTGCTTGTTGTTAACAGCATCCATTACAAGCTGCAGATCTTGTTCATTTTCTGCAATCAATACTGTTTCCATCATCACGTGAGCTTCTATCACTTGTCCACCAGTTTTTATTTAATCAAAACAGGCTCTTCGAGAAGCCCATGAGCAGTTCAAGGCATCACTGAGTGCAGCCAAGGCTGATTTCAAGAGTCTGGAGTCTCTAGATGCGCAGATCAAGAGTTTCAAGGTTGGCCCAAACCCTTACACCTGGTTCACCATGGAAGCTCTTGAAGAGACATGGAATAACTTGCAGAAGATTATTAGGGTGAGTTCAACTAAGCATATAGGACATGATGAACTATGGTACTACTATGGAATTCAGGAACTAATTATTGACAGTTAACTCAGGCACTAGATCAGGGGTGGCCAACCTTTTCAGCAGGTGGGCCAAATTTCAGAAATAATATTTCCTGCCGGCCACAAACCTAATTTTTTGTTAAATTAACGTAAACAAGCAAGCGTGCTACAGCTTCAACCACATCGTCGTTTCCCACTCCGCGGGCCGCAGCATGACTACCGGCGGGCCACATGTTGGCCACCCCTGAACTAGATATTTAAATTATGAATTCAGTGAGTATTGACATTATGAACTCATGGATTAGTTACTCACATAGATAACTCAGAAATAAAGTAATGACATCATTAACTTGAAACTTAATTATTGTCACAGTGAACATAGGAACTAAATATAAGCTTATTGAAATGAGGGACTTAGTATTAATATATCAAGCTTAGGGACTAATCAGTGAACTCAGGAAGTATTCTGAGCTCTATGACATCAATGTTTAGTTTGTATTCTAACTTATCAACACTTTCTACTGTCACACTAAATGACACCGACATTAGATGACACCGACATTAGATGACATCGTTACTAAATGACAAAAGCGTAGAAAATAAGATTGATGTGTGTCTGTGTCCAGGAACGTGACAATGACCTCAACAAAGAAGAACAACGCCAGGAAGAGAATGATGTACTGCGGAAACAGTTTGCCCAGGCTGCTAATGGCTTCCATTCATGGCTGACACACACCAGGTAGGCACACTGGATGTGTCTTTATGTCTGGATGTGTGTGTCCTGATATTTTGTACCTGTAAAATAGGCTACAGTGTTTTCATGAATGGTCATCATTGTGGGAATACTGAGATGTGATAATACGAATGTGTATGTATGTATGTATGTATATGTGTTTATATATATTTATAGCCTTTGTTGTGTGTTATGTAAATATTAATTTGTGTATGTTATTTAGTTTGCAGTACTTCAGCTAGTGTACATAAATTTGCTATTGATATATATTGATTTGTGAATGTTGAATTCTTGTTACAGGATGTGGCTACTTGAAGGGTTAGACCATTGTGATTATGTGCCTGTTGTCTGCATCTGTTTGTTTGTTTCAGTGTTACTAAAATATTTACCCAGTGCATGCCAAAGTTGTCTGACTAAAGTTATTTCAAATATCGGATGACTTTATCAGCACGCAAATGTTCATTAAGTGCATGTTAAAGTTGCCTCACTAACTTGGTGATTTCATCTGTTGGGTGACTTGATCAGCACGCAAATGTTGACTAAGTGCATGTCAGCGTTGCCATACTAACTTGGTAATTTCAACTATTTTGTCACTAACTTAGCACGCAAACCTTGACTCAATGCATGTCAAACTTGTCTCACAAAAGTTGTGGTTTCAACCATTGCTTGACTTGATCATCTCAAGACGAACTTGCGGTTTTTGGAGTTCTCTTTAGTTCCATACAGTTTAAAGTTTCATATCAATAGCTCTCTTTTTCTGAAATTATTAGGCTTATTTATCTTTTTGTTCAATTAAAAAGGGAAATAGCATTGAGTGAAGATGGTCTACAGTGTTGAATGAGACAGGTAAATTGAGTGATACAGATATACATCGTGAGTTGAGTGAAATATGTGGACAGCTTGAACAGATAGGCAACATTGAGTGGATCAGGTTTACAATAATGTGTGAAATCAGCTGACAGCACTGAGTGGAACAGCTGACAGTACTGTATGATACAGATTACACCAGGAAATTGAGTGAGAAGTGGCATGAATTGAACAAACAAAATAGGTAGGCAACTTGAATTCAGTTACCTAGGTACACATAAAAAATTGTAAAAATACATACCATTGAGGAAAATAGATAACAGAATTGAGTGTACAGATGGGTAGCATAGAGTGAGTGACACATATGTTGATAGCATGTACTGGGTTTTAAAAAATGCTTGTTTTATGTGGCTTGTATTTTTGCTTATGTTTGATGTGATTGCTATTGTTTTTGTTTGAAGCGTCATGTTGATTGTGAGATATCACAACAGTCACAGCAGCTGTGTTATACCTGCACATTCATGTTCACACTAATTATCTTCTCAAACGTGTATTAATTCATTCTCTCTCTCTCTCTCTCTCTCTCTCTCTCTCTCTCTCTCTCTCTCTCTCTCTCTCTCTCTCTCTATTTATTTATTACCCTCCCTCCTTTCCTCCGTTTCCATCTTTTTCCATGTTTCCCTGACCCATCTGTCTCTCTTTTCCTCTTCCTTATTTGCCCTCCTTCCTTCCCTCCCATGTCTCTCTCTCATTTGATTTCATTCATCTCTTGCTCCCTCTTTCACCATCTTTCTCTGTGTCTCCACTCTTCACTGCACACAACTATTCATGAGCTTCAGTGACATCTAACCTGAATTCTATCTTTTTCTTGGGCCTCCCTTCCTCTCTCCCTCACCCCTCTCTTATTCTTCATCAGCATGTATTTTTGATTGAGGAGGTGAGGGAATGTGTGTAATAAACATAGTTATTTATAAAAGTATAATGTATCCAATTTCATGAACGTTGTGTTTTCATAAAGTGCATTATAAATCTCTTGTGTCAATCTGTCCTTCCTGTACTCTTTTCTTTGATTTGTTCTTTCTATTGAAAGACCACAATAGTGCAGTGGCTAGCATGTTTGCCTGCCGGTGCAGTGGTAATGTGTTTCAAACTTCCTTTGAGACTGATATTTTAGCAACTGGGCTCCCAGGTCAACCTAGCATAAAATGGATACCAGGAACTGTCCTGGGAAGTAAATGTGGCAGGCTGATATTGATCACATGATTTATTAAGTATCAGTTAGTCTATATTTATGAGGCTAACACCATATACCTAGTACTTCTCATGGTGTGAAATAGGGTCATGATGGTGATAGGTTCTTTGTTTTAGCATCTTGTTTCTGTTTCTTATTTTCTTTCAAAATGATTCATTTTATATTAATGGATTTAATTATTATCAGAATAATATGAGAATCTTTTGCAGATAGATAATGTTTGGTTAGTTGTAACATTTGATGAAAATAGATTTAATGAAAACCAGAACTTATATGGGATGAGTGTCAACCATATGTGGTGTTGTGTATTAGATTATTGATGGAATGGGTTTGTTGGTGATTTGTGTGTCTTGTCAGCTGCCAGAATCAATTATGACTAGTGCCAAGAGATAGCCATGGCTTCTCAATTCATTTATTGAGGGTGTTATCAATGCTAGTTGCTGGGAAATACATGTTAGCTGATGTAACATGTTGGGAATCCACAACTCTGTTGATAATGTGGACTTGTTTGTTTAATACTCCAGACCTTCTTCTTCTTCCTTTCATCTCTAAATGGAGCATAGGCCCTCAAATAATTCACACCACACTTCTTGTAGACTTGTTCATGACTGACTAGATTGTGCAGCTACTGACTGTTTACTCAGTTATGAGGTAGCCAGTCTCATGACAATTCTCCTCAGTTGCCTCTTACAACATGCATGGTAGGGTTAAGCTAAGTCAAGAACTGACATCACAGCTCTTGGGACATTCCTATACTTGCTCCATTCCAGTCTGCAACAGCCAGAGAAGAGTCCCAATACTAATAGTTCTGAGTGTTGGCCAGATGTCACTCCCTGCAGCACCATTCTCTCCAAGCTGTGATAATTTACCTGTCCTTCTGCACTATACACATGATTCCAAAGGGCCCCCGACCATATCTATCTTATCACACACCAATACCCTCACCAAGGAGTGCAGACCTAGCCTAACCATCTGTCCGCCTGCTCATTTCCCACCACACCAGCATGTCCTGTGGGGAAAATCCAACAGATGCATGGTAGGTTACAATGTTGCTATTCATTGCTTCACTTATAAGCTCCAGTAATAAACGAGCATTCCTACAACACTTCTTGAAATATAATTACACAAGTTTTAAAATGTAAGTCGAAGCATTGTACGAATAACACACATGAGTCTTGTCTCTCCACAGAGCTGCCATGATGGAAGGATCTGGCACACTGGAGGAGCAACTGGAGGCCACCAAGGTAAGATCTTCCAGCAGGTCAACAGTGGCCTATGATGTGGGTGGATAGTATACTGCTTTATATAGGTCAGCATGGCTGAATGGATAAGAACTGCTGGTGCCAAGGTAAAGGTTTCAGCTCCTACACCGCACAGTTGGATTAAAATGTTGACCTATCGTCCTTGACTTGGGGACGTAAATTACAAGTACCTCTGAAGTCGGAGTGGGTTTGCCTGATGGCGGGGGACACTTAATAGGGAAAGCTAATCCACACGCAAAATCCAGTCCAGCACTTCTAGTAGTAGTGTGTATGGACTACACTTGAGTTCAAAGCGAGCGAGTGCAAAAAACAAAAATACTGCTTTACATGGATGTTTCAGCGTCTGGACTTGTCCCCTGCTAAATGAGGGGAGGATTGACCACCTATTCCTTTGTGCATTCAGGCATACAAAATATTGTGTCACTATCATATCACAGACAGCAGGAAACTGTTTTTGGAATTTAAAAAAAAATTTTTTACATTAATGTAGTCAGACACAAGAGTCTCTAACGTTGATGTAGGCTGATGAAAGACAGTTTCACAGTAATAAAGGTTGACAACATGTGACATCACACTAATGCTGAAAGTTGATGTGACATTAGTTTCCCTGTTTATGTATTGAGATCATGCACAGTACTGTAACAGCTGTAGATGTTATGTTGTACAAAGAGAGTTCACACTAACAGAGACATGGCTAACAGTAATTGTCTCCTCCATGATCACTCTGGCAGTAACACTTGTATCAACTTTATCTGTACAGAGGAAAGCAGCAGAAGTAAGATCACAGAAGCATCACTTGAAGAAGATTGAAGATCTTGGTGCAGCCATGGAAGAGAGACTTATCCTTGATAACAGGTATGGTGACTGAGTAATTATGTGTAAACTATATTATAGTATGGCTTGATTTTTAATAATTGGTTCTATAATTTATTATTGAATCATAATTTGAATAATGAAGACACAGTTTATTGCCAGGCATATTTCACTGCATCTCACCAGGCGTATACTGCAGAATTCACACAACATAAGCTAAAGCAATGAGATAAATCTTTCAAGCTTCAATATACATGATGATGGTTTCACGTGCAGGTACACAGAACACAGCACAGTTGGGTTGGCCCAACAGTGGGATCAGCTTGACCAGTTGTGTATGAGGATGCAACACAATCTGGAGCAGCAGATTGAAGCCAGAAATAGAAGTGGCGTGTCAGAAGATGCTCTCAGAGAGTTCTCCATGATGTTCAAGTAAGCAATACAATTCCTATCTTCAGTTTCATCTGCTGTCATTCTTCCTGGGTTTTTGTTAAATATGCTTCTTCCATGTTTGTCTAAGTTTATTTCCTGTGTATATCATCATCATCATCAAGTGCGCTGCTATTTGGTGTAGACGTACATGTATCTCCATAAATATCAGTCCATGGTGTTCTGGATCAATTCAACTGATGATAATCCTCTATGCCACTGTTAAGCCATCCAGCATGATTTTCCTTGGGTCTACCTCTGCCTCTTTTGTAGCTGTTTTTTTTTTCCTAGTCATCACATTCTTTTCAAATGCTTCCCTTCTCACTACTTGACCAAAGAACATTCTCTCTTTCTATAGTTGTACATAATGTTCTGCTTTCATTAGCCTTTTTCAGTGCATGTACATTTTAAAATTTGAAGAATTTGCTGAAGTTGTTTTATTTCTGATCATGTACGTTAAAAGAGTGAATATGTAATATCCTCTTCAACCCTTCTGGTTATAGCTGGGATATATCATTTAGACAATGGACGTGTATGCATATACATGATTCACACCTCATAAACTGATATCAGATCTCTTGGCTTTATAAGTTATTCTGATTTCCTCCTTCATAAGTTTATATCTGATCTCCTTACTTCAAAGGTGTATATCTCATCTTGTTTCTTCGTAAGCTGATATCTGACCTCCTTAATTCATAAGCTGATATCTGACCTTAATTAATAAGCTGATATTTGATATTCTTTCTTTATAAATTTATATCCTATCTCCTTACTTCATAAGCTTATATCTGATCTCATTTCATTAATATATCTGATCTCCTTACATTATCTACTTGTATCTGATCTCCTTACTCTATTTACTCGTATCTGATCTTCTTACATTATAAGCTTATATCTGATCTTATGTCATAAACTCATATCTGATCGCTTTACTTTGTAAGTTTATATCTGATCTATTTCTTCATAAGCTTACATCTGATCTCATTACTTTATAAGCTTATATCTAATCTCCTGACTTTGTAAACATATGTATGATCCCCTTGTCCCATCAGTGATATATGAAGATTTTTTTGTGTGTGTAGACATCTTAACATATATATCATATGTTCTGTGATTCATATTTTCATCTTGAGCAGTATAGTAACATATTGACAATTTTTGTTTAAATTTTATGTTTACTATACATTTCTCTTTGAAACATAATGTGTTTGTGAATTCAAGGCATTTTGATAAAGACAAGAGTGGCAGACTGGATCACCAGGAGTTTAAATCCTGTCTAAGAGCTCTAGGATATGACCTGCCGATGGTAGAGGAGGGACAGACTGACCTAGAGTTCCAGACCATACTGAACGCTGTAGATCCAAACAGGTACATATGAGTTGTACATGTCACAGCACTATGTTTAGTGTGCTTTAATTTGTAGAGAATCACTTTCATTGTACACGGATATCTCTATAAGTGCTCCAGCCCACTCCCATAGATCACACACGGATATCTCTATAAGTGCTCCAGCCCACTCCCATAGATCACACACAGATATCTCTATAAGTGCTCCAGCCCACTCCCTTAGATTACACATGGATATCTCTATGTGCTCCAGCCCACTCCCATAGATCACACACGGATATCTCTATAAGTGCTCCAGCCCACTCCCATAGATCACACATGGATATCTCTATAAATGCTCCAGCCCACTCCCATAGATCACACCAGGAGGATCTCCGCACAGTGCACCAACTACATAGCACCGGCCAGGATCTACATCTGTGTATAGCAGAGTCACAATTATACATTTTTTGTGGGTGACTTTTCTCATTTAGAAACTGTGCCTGGGCAGTAACCTATTTGGCCCACTCTTTACAATTTCCAACTGCCGTGGGATTTTTCACATGTACAATATACATACAGGTCCTCCCAAGTTTTACACCCTTGTCCAAGAAGGCTAGACATCTAATCTACTATTCCAGGTTCATGGGGAGTATACTATTCTTTTCCTTATTTTGTAAAAATCCAAATAGTTATCACCGTGAGACAAATCTGGTCTGCTTGAGCGAGAGGCAGGCACCTTAGTCTCTGATCTACTCTGTCCCCAGCCTTATATGTATGTTGTATATGTTGCGGCCTTATTTGTACATTTTACAGCTGTATGTATACTCATCCACTCAAAATCACCAGTTGTAAAACATCATGAGAGACATGCAGTTTCCAGCACATTTGATCCACTTCACTGAAATATTCCTACCTCTTCCCATCAAAAACAGTATCTGCAAAATCTAACCAATGATTAACAAGTCTACAAAGTTCTTAGTATGTACTGGTTGAGAACCTAGGCTGCATTGAGAGATGAAAAGTAGAAGAATTAAGACATTGTACTGCAAACAACACGCAGCTGTGAGAGTATTCCTGTTCAAATTTATGCTGAAAATATAATGATAAATGTCAAAAATAAAAAATAAATACATTAGTTTTAATCCATTAATAATTTGTGGAAATGCTACTTCAGAACTCAGATATACAGATGATAGAGCCAGTGGATTAGAGCAGTTAATTATGTCTGTTAAAAGGCATAGTGAAGATCAGAACCTGTTTATGACTATTACAAAATTAAGATAATGTCCATGAACACAACTACATGTCAGTCAAAAATTATAATCGACAAAGAAGAAATTGAAAATATCATTAACTTTAATACCCTGGCTCCATATTTAACAATAATAAGGGCTGTCAAAAGGTGACTCGTGAAGGTAACTCAGTCAACAAATGCCTGAAGAAGTTGGATGTGTTGGCCGAAAGGTGCAAATATCGCAGCTCTGCTGTAAACAGGTACAACGCAGTTAAGTCTAAAACGACATTCCAGATAAATGCAGAAGAAGAAGAAAGGTGACTGGCCATAGCAGTGCAGAGGTTAAACAACATGAAGAACCTGTGGCACAACACCAGCTAACAAATTAACCATTTTAAGAACATGCATCTTTCCTGCGGCAATATACAGATGTGAATTATGAACCATTTCACAAACTCTAAAGAAAAGAACAAATATTTTGTAACTTAAATGTTACAGAACAATTCTTGGAATAAAAAAGTGAATAAATAATGACATTCTGAAATATCTGAACATCTGTATTTGTTTTTGTTTTCCACCTGTGCCTTGCAAGAAACACATACACATCAATAACTACATATGCAGTCCAACCATCCAGTGAAAACCAGGATTGGTTTTGTTAAAGGCTTGACCAGAATTGGTATTGTTAAAGTCTTGACCAGGATTGGTATTGTTAAAGGCTTGACCAGGATTGGTATTGTTAAAGGCTTGGTAGAAATAGCTGAAGGTATGTGTACAACTGAGCAATCTATGGAAGAATTACAGTAAATAAGTCAATGTGCAACTGAGCAATTTGTAGAAGAACTACAATACATATGTGTGTGTCCAACAGAGCAATCTATGGAAGAACTACAATAAATACACCTGTGTGTAACAGAGCAATCTATGGGAGAATTACAATAAATACACCTGTGTGCAACAGTGCAATCTATGGGAGAATTACAATAAATAAGTATGTGTGTAACAGTGCAATCTCTGCAAGAAGTACAATAAATAAGTATGTGTGAAACAGTGCAATCTGTGGAAGAACTACAATAAATATGTGTGTGTGCAACAGAGCAATCTAAGGAAGAACTACAATAAATACACATGTGTGCAACAGTGCAATCTCTGCAAGAAGTACAATAAATAAGTATGTGTGAAACAGTGCAATCTGTGGAAGAACTACAATAAATATGTGTGTGTGCAACAGAGCAATCTAAGGAAGAACTACAATAAATACACATGTGTGCAACAGTGCAATCTCTGCAAGAAGTACAATAAATAAGTATGTGTGAAACAGTGCAATCTGTGGAAGAACTACAATAAATATGTGTGTGTGCAACAGAGCAATCTAAGGAAGAACTACAATAAATACACATGTGTGCAACAGAGCAATCTGTGAAAGAACTACAATGAATATGTGTGTGTGCAACAGAGCAATCTGTAGAGTAGAAGAACTACAATAAATACACCTGTGTGCAACAGAGCAATCTGTAGAAGAACTACAATAAATATGTGTGTGTGCAACAGAGCAATCTGTAGAAGAACTACAATAAATAAGTATGTGTGCAACAGAGCAATCTGTGGAAAAACTAAAATAAATAAATATGTGTGCAACAGAGCAATCTGTAGAAGAACTACAATAAATACACCTGTGTGCAACAGAGCAATCTGTGGAAGAACTACAATAAATATGTGTGTGTGTGCAACAGTGCAATCTGTAGAAGAACTACAATAAATAAGTCTGTGTGCAACAGAGCAATCTATGGAAGAATTACAATAAATAAGTCAATGTGGAACAGAGCAATCTATGGAAGAATAACAATAAATAAGTCAATCTGCAACAGTGCAATCTCTGCAAGAACTACAATAAATAAGTCTGTGTGCAACAAAGCAATCTGGAAGAACTACAATAAATATGTGTGTGTGCAACAGAGCAATCTATGGAAGAATTACAATAAATAAGTCAATGTGGAACAGAGCAATCTATGGAATAATAACAATAAATAAGTCAACCTGCAACAGTGCAATCTCTGCAAGAACTACAATAAATAAGTCTGTGTGCAACAGAGCAATCTATGGAAGAACTACAATAAACAGAAGTGACTTTTTAACAGGAATGGCTAATCCAAGAAAATAATGAAAATATGCTATAGTAGATAATAGTATGCCGGTCTCCCTGGTGAAGGAGTTTATGTCTTTCTCCGTAATCCTGTATATTCACGTGGGTAATGCAGCTGCGTGAGATTCGGTAGCGGATCGCGCCGCGTTGGTTACTTACAGGGGTATGTGAGCCGGTCGCTCAGAAAGCAATGGCAAACTACTGAGCGTAATCTTGCTAAGATATCAACAGCAGCGAAAAATGCTGGTGTTGACTACAATGTCCTGTAAAGAATATGCGGGGGGGGGGGGGGGGGGGGAGATAATAGTATGTGTGTCATGATAGTCAAGATGGATTATAAACATGCCCGGAGTTTGATAAAAAATACTATGAATATGTTACACACACATCTAACTTATAGCATGGGGCACATAAAGAAACTCAATAAATTAACACCTAGAATACTAAAGAATTGTACACACTACGTTATTGTGGCTCACTGATGCTATCTTATATGTGAATAAGTTACCAAGTCTGTAAAATTTCTTGCTTGTTTATGTCTGTTTTTAGGTTTGTTATTTGTTTCTGCAATATAAAATTATGGCTTTTGAAGACATATCATCATCATCATTGTCCACAGGGATGGATATGTGTCCCTCCAGGAGTACATGGCGTTCATGATCAGTCGAGAGACTGAGAATGTCCAGTCAAGCAGTGAGGTTGAACAGGCTTTCCGAGCTCTGACATCAGAAGAGAAACCATACATAACTGCACAGGAGTTGTATGCTGTAAGTTTCTGTCTGTTTTACATGTCCACATTGTTTGATCCCTGAGCAACATAATATAGTGGCTGTTTGAACCTCACAGAATATTGTTGTAGTCATTGAACCTCACAAAGTATAGTTACAGTTAGTCAACCCCACACAATATAGTTGTAGTTATTTCTCTTATAATTTAGTTATAGTTATAGAACTTCACACAATAAAGTTGTAGTTATTTCTCATATAATTTAGTTATAATTATAGAATCTCACAGAATTTAGTTGTAGTTATTTCTCATATAATTCAATTATAATTATAGAATCTCACTGAATATAGTTGTAGTTATTCCTCTTATAATTTAGTTATAGAACCTCACACAATAAAGTTGTAGTTATTTCTCATATAATTTAGCTATAATTATAGAATCTCACTGAATATAGTTGTAGTTATTTCTCATATAATTCAGTTATAATTATAGAATCTCACTGAATATAGTTGTAGTTATTTCTCTTATAATTTAGTTATAGAACCTCACACAATAAAGTTGTAGTTATTTCTCATATAATTTAGTTATAATTATAGAATCTCACTGAATATAGTTGTGTATACTGGACATCACAGAATGTACTTGTATGTACTGGATCTCACATGATATAGTTGTATGTACTGGACCTCACAGAGTTTAGTTCTAGGTACTTGACCTCACATGATATAATTGTATGTACTGGACCTCACAGAGTTTAGTTCTAGGTACTTGACCTCTCATGATATAGTTGTATGTACTGGACCTCATAGAGTTTAGTTCTAGGTACTTGACCTCACATGATATAGTTATTGAGCCTGATAATATAGTTATTGTTGTTGAACCTCAATTAATATAATTGTAATTACTGTAGTTATTGAACCTCATACAATGTAGATGTACTTATTGAACCTCTATATAGCTGTACTTATTAAACTTGATACAGTATAGTTGTAGTTATGGAACATCACACACAATATTAGTGAAACTATTGAACCTCGCACAATATAGCTGTAGTTACTGAACCTAGTTAATTATTATACATCACATGATTGTAGTTGTTGATCCTCACACAGTGTAGTAATAGTTTAACTTCACACAGTATAGCTGTTATTTAATCTCACTGAATTTAGTTATAGTTATTGAATCTCACTGATCCTCACACAGTGTAGTAGTAGTTTAACTTCACACAATATAGTTGTTATTTAATCTCACTGAATTTAGTTATAGTTATTGGGCCTCACACAATATAGTTGTAGTTATTTAACCTTACTGAATATAGATATAGTTATTGAATCTCAGTGAAAAAAGCTGTAGTTATTGAACCTCACAAATATAATTGTCATTGTTGAACCTCTCAAAATAAAGTTATAGCTATTGAACCTCATAAAACGCAATTATGGTTAACAAAGCTCATTAAATATACATTTAATTTTTGAACCCCATAGAATATAGCTGTAGTTTTTTTAACATCATACAAAATAATTGTCTTATTTAACCCCACAGAATGTGATTGTAGCCAAATTTTCATTAAAACAACAAACTGTCCTTTGTTCACAGAATCTGACTAAAGAACAAGCCAACTATTGCATCAGCCATATGAGACCCTACGTGGACAAAACTGGCAGGGTGATACCAGACTCCTACAATTATGTGGATTTCACTCATCAGCTGTTTGTCAACTGAATGCTGATTTCTTTGTTGGCTGTTTAGTTATGCCAGCTGAGAGTTGACATGTTTGTTTTAGTTGAGTGTTCACTAAATGTTGACTTGTTTGTTTTAACTGTGTGTTAGCTGAATATTGACTTCTTTATTTCATTGTGTCAGCTGTTTGATCATGTCAACCTCTCCAGTTGCATCAGCTGTTTCATTGTCAGCTGAATGCTGAGTTATATGATTTAACTGAGTCAGCTGTTTCATTATGTCAGCTGTTTTATTATGAATTGAAGTTGACTTCAGGAGGGTTTACATTCTTGGAAGTTTTTGACATAATCTGTTTTTTGTTATTTGTTACAGTTTAACATAATGTCCATATAATGTTGTCAAAGAATAAACAACTGTTTAAGTATCATAAATGTTTGAAATAGACTAATGCCATATCCATACAATATTGCCTAAAGTGAGTGCCAGGATATATGTTAAGAAGTAAAGTTGATCAACGTAATATTGACCACAAGACCCCTTGAGTACAGGTTGATCTATCAACATGGAGCTAGCATGCTCATGGCCAGTACACCTCATGGCATGTAACAAGCACCCTTCACTTGTTTCTTTACTTACATGTAAATGTGTTTGTGGTTTCTATTACAGTTTTTCTTAAATGACAAGTTATTATTATGATCATCGAATGTTGTCATTGTTATTACATGACAGCTTAATATTATGATCATCGAATGTTGTCACAGTTGTAGATTGACGTCAGTTAATATGGTAAATTTATAAAACAAGCAGCTGTCTGAACCTAATGTTTGTGTGTTTTGAAATCTTGTAGTTTCAGATCTTGGACACAGAATGTTTTCATGTGTTCACATATTTTATGTATAAGCACATACTAACTTGTCACTAGACTTTGGTTAATGACATCACTAGCTGAGACGGTAGTGGATGTTAGCAAATACCAAATGACAACAGTTTATGACATACTGGCAGACACTAAATTATGATAGTCAAACAGCAACTGAATGTTCAGTGAATGCAAACAATCACTGCTTGCCTGTCAGCCCAGTGAACATGTGTTGGAATTTATATTGTAGCAGGGAGTTTGGGAAACTGACCTGGACTACCAGAACACAAGCCAGTCTGAAATGGGGTCAAGGAAACAGTCTTGGAAGTACAGGTGGTCACCAAATGATATTTACCACATCAGCCATTGAGTGCTGAGTGGGCCATACAAATGTGGGGCTAGCGTCATGCACCCAATACACCTCCGCGTGTGGACAGTGGCACTTTACTTTACTTTATTTACCATATACCCAGTATGGCTCATGGCGTAAAGGGCTCTATTTTTACTTTTACAGACAACAGTGAACTCACATGAAAAAAAACACTTTTTTGTATCATTTTCATATTGGTTGTAAAATTATTGATCTTATAGTCCATATCATATGGTGTTGATGATCATATTTATCCACAGCCCTCCATCTTGTGTGCTGCCAATCATTTCTAAAACTGATGTTTCTCCATACCATGATGTCAGACTGTCTAGCTTCTTCTTCTCTCTTGGTCTTCCCCTGCCTCTCCTCCCCTCTAGCTTTTTCATTGTGACAACAAACTCCAGCATTCCCCATCTCATGGCATGCCCTAATGATTGATAGAAATGCCAAATTTCAGTGACAAAATCATTGATAGAAATAAAATATTACAGTACCTAGGTAACAGACATACTTGTCACATTTCAGTGTTTAGATGCGGTGATGTCGGTTCCTAAATCAATCAATCAATCAATCAATCAGTGTTTAGATACTTGATTAATATAACATTTCAGTGACAAATTAATTATGATAAAATGTCACACATCAGTTGCAAAATAATTTATGGAAATGGCACATGTATTTATCAGTAGAAATATCTAATTTCAGTGATATTTAGTAAAAATGTCACATTTTTGTGACAAGATAATTAATAGAAATGCCAGGTTTCCATGCTGTAAATTTCTGAAGCCATTACTCATTGTAGTTTGTTGACATGCTGTATTAGATTTCCCCAGTGATAGTATTTAGTAGTTTTTTGTTGTAACAGTGATGTAACAGTCATGTGACATTAACAGTCAAGAAATCTCAGTTACGGACACTGTCAATGATCTGTTGACAGAGATGGCTCCTGATTAATGATTTATTTCGAACTTATATTTTGAAATCATTATGACAAGTGAGACATCTTGATGTTTCTTGCTTTTCATTAGTGTGACAACTCCTCTGAGTAGGGAATATATGTCTTTATGTGGATGTGATATAGGTAACACCAGATGCATAGATTCTCTCATATGAAATTTCGTCTTTATCAAAGTGTGCACATTTGTTTCGAACAGCAAGTCTGCAATCGCACACAGGAAATCATGCTAAAGTTGCATGTTGGGGCTGCACTGTAGCCTTACTGCTGCAAACATTAATGGTCAGATGTTGTAGGAAGTTGTCATTGTTATCAGGACACTTTTACAAAAACCATTGGCTACTAATTATATGACACTTCTACCAAATCTCTTGGGTAGTGAGATCAGATGTGTAGCCTTCTCAGTTAAGGGCAAAATAAATGAAGTGCTGTGTGCAGGTTTCCCATGTTAAAATTCTATAAAAACATGAATCACAAAGAGTTGGCTGAAAGGCCATTGCCTTGGCAAAATTGTCAGGAAGGAAAAAATTTACCAAAGGTAGATAGGAGAAATCAGTCTAGAGGAAGTACGCTGATCACAAATGTAAGCCAAAGTTGGACACACTGTCCTCAGGGTAGAAGAGGTGCATAACTAGATGTGATGCATTTTCTTCACAAGAGGAATGAAGAAAATGAAAGAAGATTCAGTACTGACTCTTTTGATTTTGGTGTTATGAGCATGTATATCCTTTTATTGTTCAGCTTTCTGCTTCATACACAAACATACATTCAGAGAAGCATGCAAGCACAAACAGGCACAGTCTAGCAAACACAAACAGGCACAGACTAGCAAGTATGCACACAAAAACACAGATAATTAAACAAACATACAGAAAATTGGACGAGAACACCTGGGTTTAGTTTTCAGTCATTATCATTCTTGTGGAATATTTCATGTTATACCTCATCTTGCCTCACAGGCAGTTACTCATGATGCTTGTCACGTGACATCAGTTTGAACAGAATAATTCATGGGTCAGTAAAGACAGAACTTGTTATGGTTGTGTTGTTTGGCAGTGTCGCCCACCATTAGGGCCATCCACCTCAGAGGGGTCTATGGTAGCTGTGTCGTATAGTTGCCTGTTAAACATTCTTAACTCAGGAAGCAAACAGGAGTCACCGATGAAAGCAACATCAATTTTTTAATAATTGCACTGCAATCATTTATTATGTCTATTTTCAGACATGGCCATGCTTTGTTTTTGAACCCCGACCATCCAGCGTGCAACCGCTATAACAGGTGTTCTGTTATAGTTGAAACAGAATGATTTATGGTTCTTAAAGACACAGTAACTACTGAACGTAATCGTGCCAAGAGATCACAACAGCAAAAAATGCTGGTGTTCTCTGCAACGTCCTTAATGGATACGCAACTAACTTTTAACTTGTTAAAGTCACAGTGGTTGATATTTAGCTGAGAAAGGATTGTTGATGTGTTGGGTAAGGAGATGAAGAAGGAACGTTGTAAACAAATATAATAATTGACAAGCTGAACTAACAATCCTTTGGCTATCACATCATTAACAGCTTACATCATAGAGAGAGAGAATCTGGCAGTCAATGAATTTTTGGCAAACAAATTGTGTGTCTTTAAGACTTCACACAGATAACACACGAACTGCAAGTATAGATCATCATTATATAGCAGGTCCTTGTGCAGAGTGTCCCTCTCATCATGACCTGCTGCCATGATTCTCCATCCTTTGCCAGTTCTCCACTTGTCTTGCATTCTCCTGCCCAAGCTGTCTGCAGTGTCCTGTGTCCACCTTTGTACTGGTCCACCCCCGACTCTCCTTCCAGGAACATTGCCTTCCATCTCTATTCTCTCCAAGCCACTGTGATGTTTCATATGGCCAAAGTATTTCAGTGTCCAGGAAACCATGCTGTTCATGGGCCAGTTTTCTGGGATGTTCAGTGTCCAGGAAACCAAACTGTTCATGGGCCAGTTTTCTGGGATGTTCAGATCTTGTAGAATGTCAGTGTTTTTCCTCTTGATCTCTGATATTCAAAGGATTTTTCTGCAACATGTAAATTCAAAAGCTCTGCTTTTCTTCTTTAGTGACTGTGCAATGGTTCATAGCTGGCATCTGTATGTTGCCACAGAAAAGGTGCATGTTCTCAAACACTGTACTTTGTTTACTGGTGTTGTGTCACAGGTTCTGAATTCTAACATCTGCATTACTGTGACCAGTCCACAAGTGTGGATAGAAGATATCAATATTATTATTACACACAATAAGTATGGATAGAAGATAACATATCAACTACAGGTATGGGTATAAAATAAAATATCAAACACAACACGTATAGATGATTACAATAACGCATCAGTACATGAAGAAGAAACACATTATAAGAATTATTAGAATACATGTATGATAAAGTAAACACAGTATTTTTAACATGTTAACTATTTAACATTTGTTCGCCGCATATTTTATAATCACAATATTTTGATTCAGCGATGTGTATTTTAAGTTACCGCTGACAATGACAAGAGCGTGGTGGGTTGAGGGTTCGATGCCTAGACTCACCGCTCACTTTGGAAGAAAATAACTGGCCACCAGTTCCTCCATGCACTCAAGCCTAAAGAAATGTGCTGGTCTAACACTTCACATATCCATAGTAGGTCCCTGCTACACGACTGTTTTGTTTATTTGTTTATTTGTTTTTACATTTTGGGGATTTTCAAAGTTGTTTCCACCGCTATGTCTCGGCATCGGTTTTATATGTCGTCATGATATTATTTATAATTTAAACCATAGTTGTGCAATAACTTATCAATGGAGCAAACACACCAGGCAATTTGTACCAAATGCCTTTGAGTATTAGAAGTTTTATATTTACTGTTGTAATACCTCAGTTCCCATTTCTGTAGATTTTATTTTGCTCTATCTAGCCCCATGCTGCATGTACTTACCCAGTTGTGTACTAATATTGCTTTCTCTTGTGCAATAAAAAGTTAACCTTATCTTTATGTCTCTTTTTTTTATCATTAGCTGAGTGGGAGTGGGTGAAATATATCAGTCATAGATGTGTGGTAAATATGAGTGAATACTACTGATTATGAAGATATGAACGAATGAAATCTCACATATGGGTATGATTGAGTGAAATCTCATATCCAGCCATGAATGGTTAAGTAATCAAATACATTATGCCCTTGACAAAATGTTCATTTCTGGTGGCTCCAACGCCTCTCTCCCATCTCCATTATTCTGGACAAGGAAGCAGATTCCCGAGAGTCCTTAAAGTCATCTGTTCGCCCCAAGAAACTTATGATGTTGATGTTGTCTGGACCATCAATTTCCTGTCCCTCCATGTCTGCCAACCGATCAACTCACTCATTGCCTTTCACGCACGAGAGTTCCGGGACATGAAAGTTAGCTGGGTAAATAATATTTCGAGCCACTCATGTCGTTTGAGGACAGCTTGGACTTTCTCAAGCATGTTCATTTAGTCGCTCATTGTACATACATGTGTGTGATTACATCTCGGTCAAACACTTGGCCTGGTTCACCAGGCTCCCAGTTCTCACGACATGGCTCCTTGCGATTTTTGGCTGTTCCGCACGCTGAAACACTACATCCACACTGTACTCCATTTACAAAGAGGCCTTCCCAAAATGCTTCTAACAATGGCTGGACACCTGAGAGAAATGTGTAATACTGTGTACATTCCCAAAGAGGATACTTTTAAGGGTTTGCGACCTCGATGGAACTAACAGTAACTGTGTTTTTCCCAGGCAAAAGTCTGATACATTTTGAGCAGCCTTCGTATTAATAACAAACAAAAAAGTATTATAAAAACGGATTGAAGACAAGAATACTAAGTGAGATCAAGGCCAGACAATTAACTGATTTAGTGCCGAAGGATAATATATTGCCAAATGTGACCATTGGATAGAAGGATGATATACAACCATACTAGGGTCATCGTGTTATTTGTTTTGTTTTATTGTGTCTTCCGCAATATCAACGCTCAGTGAACGGAAATGTACATTATAATTCTTGTTCATTTGATTGTGTACCATGTCTGGTCCAAACCTACTTTCTGTTCGACACTGAATCAGTTCAGCTACTTCGGCCACATACAGAGACACAGCTCCTGTTTAAAGGATGTGCTGGTGGAAACTTGGAACTCTGCAAGAAGAAGACAACGTTACATGTGGGTGGATACACTGAAAAAACCTCTATAAGTGCATTGTGAAGACGCAGGACAGAGGATGTTGGAGATTTATTACAGCCGGCCTTCAGTGCGCAGAAGGTACTGGATAATAATGACATAATATACAAACTTTGTGTAACGGCTTATGGTGGCAATAATTATAAGAAGTCTGACAAAGTAAAGTCAAATCTTACAGGCTGGAAAGTATGTGAGTGAATGAGGAAAAGTCATTTCAGTTTTGGGCTGTGGCATGTATTGTATCTAATGCAAGCCAGCATGACTGGTGAAGGTACTTCAACACTTCCTAATTCATTCATTAGCATGTCCTTTGCAGAACCTCACTCCCATAATAACCTTCCAGAAAACCTCTCGATCATAAGCAAGATGTCCTGCATTCGATACACCCATCTGGAGATCATCCGCCACATCCTGTACCCATCTTCTCTTTGGCCTTCCTCTTCCTCTCTTCCAAGGCATATACCCCTCCATTATTGTTCTCTCCAAACTTTCGTGACGTTTCAAGTACAAAAATATATCAATTTTCTTTGTTTTATCATCTTTAATAATAGCCAACCTTCTTCAGTATTCAGCTCTTGAAGTATGGATGCATGTGTTCTTTTCTTTATTCAAGATATTCTTAGAACTTGTCTATAACATTTATATTCAAAGGCATTTATGTGCTGTTCAGCTTGTTTAATACCAATAAAAAAAATACTTCAGAATTTAATATTTATGTTAGTGAACTTCTTCCCTTCCCCCCTCCCTCAAACCTTGACAAATCTCATTCTAAAACGTTGCAACAGCCAAGTGCGGCCCTGACAACGACCAGTTTGACTTCGTTATCACCTGTTCAACCCACAGCCGCGCAGTTCTTCAGGATAAAGCATACACATTGAACTTAAAGTGCAAGGTTCTGATACATAACAGCAAGGTCGAATCACATAGCTACAAAACATAGACACTTCACTTTTACGCAGGCTCACACGGGTGAACTGCCCGGGTCATGATGGCGTGCAAGGTAATGAGCAAACAGATCTGTTGGCTGCAGGATTGCCAGTAGTTGAACACTCATGATGGATAGGAAAGACATTCTGAACACTATCTATGAACGACTGCATGTTGAAGACATGATAACAGATAACGCAACATACGAGTATTTAAGGATGATTTAAGGAGAACAGAAATCCCTACCCTGCACAGTTGGTGGCGACTACACTAGCCAGGCGGCCTGAATTCCTCAGACTAACCCCTCATCCCCCCCCCCACCCCCATCCCCTTCCAGTTTTTGATAGCTATGATGTCGATTCCTATAGACCAAGACAGTTTTAATGTCTACTATTTCGCATCTTTCACTGCAAAACTATGATGTTTTATTGTAGTCTGAACATTCTGTAGTGTAGTTTTAACATCATGATAATCATGTGCCCTTCTAACTCGTGCATAAGGCAGATGTAGTCATGGCTCCTTGGGATCGTGGGTATAGTACAGAAGAACCGATAGATCATCAGGGCCTGGAGAGAGAATGGTGCTGCGGGAAGTGACCAGAGGTTCTGGCCGACACTCAAAACTCCGATGAAAGGCCAGGCGGACATATAATCAGACTACTACTGGTACTATTAGTCTTTAAAAAGTATTAAAAGTCGAGAGGATCGACTTCATTAGATCAAGTTTTATCCCAAATGGCTTGGTCTCTTTCTGCAGGGGGACCTGCCGAAAGCATCGCACAAAGCACGAACTCCGTAGCTCCAGTGACGACCCCCAGGAGTTTCCGAGACATAATATTCACTCGTGAACCGAAAGATGCTGCCCGGAATCGAACCCACAACCTTCGGGGGGGGGCGAGGCAGACTAGTATTGGGATTCTCCGCTGGTTGTTGAAGATGAGGACGGAGCACGTAGCCTATGGTGTTCTGTTGATGATGTTTAGGCTACCCGTGTTGCCGTCCTAATCTCTAATAAATGTCTAGAGCACTAGTCGGCAAACTGTTTATAGTCATGCGTCGAAGTAATTTTCCAAAGTGTCTCAGCGTGCCAGCCTGTCCACCATATGTAACATATGGTGAGCAGGCTGTGATATTTATAACAACGATTGAAACAAATTAATTTGATTTTGTATTAATATATATGTTTCACACACATTAAATGGTCAACCCAACGAAGGCAGCAGTGACACGGTCCTCTTTGAATAACCATATTGTCAACACTCCAATACAAACTGTAAATCTGGGTTCAGAGACGGTGGAAAGAACGCAGGCAATGAACTACCTGGGGATACTTTGTGATCAAAGTCTTGCTTATCATGAGCACATAGACCGGGTGATAACAAAGGGCAAGCGAGATTTGGCTGCGATGCAGGTGATGTCGACGGCAAACTGTGAGCAGCGCCATCTATGTCTCCTTTACGAGAGTCTGGGCCTGTCTGTTTTGGAGTATGCAATGGCAATCCTATCAGTCGTAAGCAGATGGAAAAGATACAGAATGAAGCTATGCGTATTATTCTTGGATGTACACGAGATACAGCATGCAGGGCGATGCGCTACCTTCTTGATTTCCCAACTATTGAGGACAGAATACAAATTTACAGAGCACGTGCCTACCTCAGAGTCAACGCAAACACACAACATCCACCGCACAGTGAAATTAAGAAGGTAAAGGGCAGCAGGTTGAAAAGAGGAAAGTCGTGGATGGGTCAAGCCGAAGAAGAAATTCTTCAACAGGTGTGTTGTGTTCACTTGAGGTATTAGTAGGCCTACTTGGCGAGGGGTGGGTACAAATATCAACAGATTTCTGTACGTCCTTTTCAGTTTGCATCCAACTAGACAGAAAATGCAGACAAAAAAATCCAGCTTCTGTGGAGGCGGTAGTAAAGGCTTTGATCTTCGAGAATTCTTTGGAGGGTGATGCTGTCATTTACACAGATGGCTCAGGCCGGAGGGAGAATTGTGAAGGAAGATTCTGGTGCTTTTGCTTTGACCACAAATAGCCCGACAATGGAAGTCATGGCAGTAAGTAAAGCAATAACATGGCTCGAGACACAGACATTCACTAGGGCATGTTTCCTTCGTGCCTCAATGAGTATGCTCAGGAAGATAGAGATGGGATGGGTCCGAAGAGAGTGGTTGCTGTTTCTGGAGTGGTCTCGGCTGGCAAAGATTAGTTTCATTTTCGTGCCAGGGCATGCGGGTATAAGAGGAAATAAACGGGCTGACAAGCTTGCAGGTAAGGCTACTGTGGAAGGCGGACGAGCCATGGACCAGGCTGACGTTCTGAATGCTCTACGAGAAGTAAGACTTTTGTGAGAATCAAGTGATGACCGTGAATCTACAACCATGGTCAGACTGCGAGAACAGCAAATTAAAAGCGGTGTGGCCAAACAAGAACACTATGCGGAAAGCCAAAGAAGATTACTAGGGGAAGTCAATAATAAGGAAGCTACAAATGGCTGTAGAAATATAACTAAGTATCTTGACAATTTGAAACCAGTTTATTTTTATACATACATTGTCCCTTTATTTCTCAATATAATTTCCACCAATATTGATGCACTTATCCCTTCGTTTTATCAGTTCTCCCAAACCCGCTGCATAGAACTGCGTACTCTGTTTTCTAAACCACGTTTTCACTTCACATTCAACTTCGGCGTCATTCGCGAAATGTCTCCCGCCAAGTTGGGTGTTCAGTGTTTATGCTGACAAATTTGTGTCCAGTAAAGCGGTGCATAGCTGGGTAAAAAACGTGACGAAGGTGAGTCAACAAGTAAGTCACACAGCTCTGTGGGATGGCAGGTTGAGAACCACTGGCTTAGAGCATATTTAAAACATAATAATAATATGATAGAAATGCCATGATTGCTCACTACACTTATTAATAATTATGTTCAAGTATTCTGCGGGATTACCAGATAGCTGAAAGAAATCACATGGATAACAATGAGTAGGGGACATAAACATCTAATATTGTTGTAAGGGAGGTTACTAGAATTTAAAAAAAAGAAAAGAAATTATATACTTAGCTATAATATTACGACTAACTTATAAACTTCCTACCAATTTCCTATAAATAAAACTATTACCACTAAATGCAGATATTATAATCTTGAGAATAATACTTTTAGATGACTTAAATAACATATGTGAAAGCTTTACTTACATTTAATTATGAACTAATCAGTTCTACAGTCAGATTTAAAACACTAATAGTATACTTTTATTTCGTATAACAATACAAACCAATGTTTTCCCGTAGTGAATTTGAATAACGAAGACACAAACAATAGATTGCACGATTTATTGCCTGGCATATTTCGCTGCATCTCGTCAGGTACATACTGCAGAAATCACACAACTTACGTGAATTAACTAGATAAATCCTTCAAGTTGAAATATACACATATTCGCACAGTAATGTCAATTATCTACCACGGTAATTTTAAGCTGACTAACATGTATTTCTGTTTGCACAATTCTGGCTTGCGTTGATTGATCATAATTGTTTCTGCAAACTTTAACAAGCGAGTATTTTGTGTGTTAAACAACACGCGAAAGGCAGTGTCTCTGTCCACCACATGGCCGCTTTCGATAATGTGCCTACCAATTGAAGACGCCGGGACGTCGGCCCCACGAGGCTAGCATCTCCTGTGTGTTGTATCTTGTTGACCCATTGAGGTATGTGTTCTGACACTCGTTTGTTAAGCTGTCTCTCTGTTCTACCAATGTAGAAGGTCTGGCATCTACATGTGAATTGATAAATACAATTGTTTGTGGCGTATAGAGGAACAGGCTCTTTGACTGCTGGTGTTGGAATCGGTACGGTTTTATATCTAATGACTGGAGTTGCAGCACAGAATGTTCGGCCTACTGCTGTAGTAAACCGGTCTTGTAGACGTTGCATTACGTCATCCTCTCGAAAGGTTAGCTGGATGAATACCTTGAGTTTAGGGACTGTAGTTACGTCTGGTTTTGGTTTGGGCTGTTGGCAGTGGCGCTTTATAAATCCTGTTGAGTACCCATTCAGGTTTAAGACATTCTTCAGAGTTTCAAATTCCTCTGTCAGTGTGTCCTGGGTGCATATCTTTCTAGCACGGTCAAAAAGGGTCCCTACTAAGCCCCGTTTGTACTGGACGGGTGTGAAGCTCTGAAAATTTAGGTATTGGCCAGTCCATGTTCCTTTGCGATACACCGATCTTTGAATTGTGCCGTCTGCTCTACGTCTCATTAGAATATCTAGGAACGGCAACGCTTCGTTGCGTTCGTGTTCCATAGATAGAGAGATGTTTTTATGCGTCTTGTTCATTGTGGCCGGGAACAATGTTGCTTGTAGCTCGTCTGTGGTGATAATTAGTATATCGTCCACACAACGACGGTAAAAGGCCAAGTTGTTGATGTCTGAGGATCTCTTTTCTTCTAAATGTGCCATGAATATGTCCGCTAGAATAGGACAAAGAGGACTCCCCATGGCCACTCCGTCAATTTGGCGGTATAACTTATTTAGAAAATTGAATTGTATGTTGGCAGCACATAGTAGTAGTAGCCTCTCCAGAATATCACAATATATCCAGAATATCTCTACTACCACAATGTTTTTAATATTTCCCCTTTGTTTAAATGACATTATCGCTTTTCGGCCGTTTGGCTAAGATCAAAGTGCATTTGCTGCCCACACCAAGTAAGTAGTGCACTTGGTCTGGTCGGAGGCCGGGATGATCCTTCTCGGTCCCTTGGTTAAGATCAAAGTGTATTTGCTGCTTCCCCCCCCCCCAGTAGTTCACTTGGTCTAATCGTAAGCCGGGATGATCACATTACATTAGATGTGGGTCTGGTGGACCACTGTGGGCAATGGCTTACAATGAGACTAAGGGTCCACACACAAAAAAACGGGGAGGCTGGGGAGCCATATTGTCTGGGGTAAACCCCCCCCCCCCCCCCCCCGTCGGTAGAGGGCAAGTGTTCATTAGTTCAACATGTCCTTTGCAGAAACTCGCTTCGATAACAACCTTCCGTAAAATCTCTCGATCATAAGAAATATGTCTCGCGTCCGATACACCCATCTGGAGATCATCCGCCACCTCCTGCACCCTTCTTCTCTTTGGCCTTCCTTTTCCTCTCTTCCCAGGCATATCCATTATTGTTCTCTCCAAACATTGGTGACGTTTCAAGTGACCAAAATATTTCAGTTTTCTTTGTTTTATCGTCTTTAATAGCCAACCTTCTTCAGTATTCAGCTCTTGAAGTATGGATGCATTTGTTCTTTTCTTTATCCAAGATATTATGAGAAGTCGTCTATAACATGTATATTAAAAGGCATTTATTATGCGTTGTTCAGTTTGCTTAGTAAGTGTCCAGGTCTCATAGGCAGGCGTATGTTCCAACAAAGTATTGTGTTTAAATATTAAGCACAACCCACTACTGGCAACGCTGATCGCATTCTCGTATGAACCCTAAGGTAAGGCCTATCCACGTCAATGTGGAAGCACTATGAGGAAGCACTGTGGAAGGTTCATTCAAGAAAACGATCAGCGTTACCAGTAGTGGGTTGTGCTCAATATTTAAATCTCAAATCCTGAAACAACCAAAGTATTGTGTTGTTTTTCTTCCACTTATGCCGTTAGGCGTCGTGGGGGGGGGGGGGGGAAAGGGGGGGGGGGACTGAAGTTCCGGCGCTTGTGACTAGCGTCTTTCCTTCAATGTCCTCCATGAATATTGAGCTGAAGTTTAGGATCAAGTAAATTCCCTACCGGTTTGCTAGATCGGTCTCTGTGGCTTAGGTTTTGCGAACGCGGTTTGTGAGCCCGTATACCCGCGTTCGAAACACGGCAGTGCTGGTTCTTTCGAAAAAAGGTATAGGCGATAGGAGCCGGTCGTTCAGAAAGCAATGGCAAACTACTGAACGTAAGATTTGCCCAGGAATCACGAACAGCGAAAAATGCTGGGGTTGACTGCTACGTCCTGTGAAGGACATGCAACTTAATTTTTTTTGCTAGACCAGTCGTAGGTTCCATACCTTCTTAACCCTAAACAAAGTATTATAATAAATAATGTTTGCATATCCTTTAAAGGACATTGCTGTCATTTCAACATCAGCATCTTTCAGCTGATTGTTGATTTCTTGGCAAGATTACGCTCAGTAGTTTACCACTGCTTTCTGAGCGGCCGGCTCACATACCTCTTTAACAATTAGGATTAACTATGGTCACATGATATGTAAATTTAACACTGTGTGAACTTTATCACATTTGAACCCTCGCATCGGAGTTCATAAAAACAAATAATGGTTAGAACTTCAGTTGCAAAGTGGGGGTCTGTCGACTTGGTTCACTTCTTGAGGTAGGACGACTTGTGTCATCTACAGGCTGACTTTCATCTCGTGCGTACGCAAATTCATGTATGTAGGCATTCATTAGGATATGAAGATTAAAGTTTTATGGAATAAACTATGTATGTATGTATGTAGATGAAGTATATAGATGAAGATGGGGTTTGAATAAAAAGAACTTGCAAACAAAAGACAGACAAGAAGGAAGAATAATAGTCTTCTTAAGCCAATCGACGGTGGTAGTAAACGTCACATGACCAGCCGTTTGCTCATAATGTCCGTACATTATTAGCAAATGTTTGCTTATCACGTGACCAGCCGTTTGCATATAATGTCCGTACATTACTAGCTAGCAAACGTTTGCTTATAAAGTACTAGCTGACACGGCCCGGCTTCGCCCAGTCCCTGGTGGGAAGCATCTCATTTAATTCATATAAGTAGTCATATAAGTAGTCATATAAGTTCCCGTTCCCGTTACCGATTATCTGTCTGTCTGTCTGACCTGGCCCGGCATCGCACAGCTCCTGGTGTGAAGCATCTCATTTAATTTATATAAGTAGTCATATAAGTTCCTGTTCCCGACTGTCTATCTGTCTGTCTGTCTGTCTATCTGTCTGCCTGACCCTGTCCGGCTTCATTAAATTCATAAAGAACGTTCTTCCACACACCATCCATTATTTTTAATGAAAACTCTTTCTAATCACCTGCATGACTACAGTAACTTCTTAAGCAAAAAAAGATGAGTTACAATGTTATGCATTGTGCATTATTTTTATGAAAACTTTGAAAATGCCTTACAGATTGTATCATTATTTATTATAACTCATATGCCGGTACATAACTATGGACAAAGAGTTTATAAATCTTTGAAAACGATGCCACAATATGACTATAAGTTATACAGAAAAGTTATGCCCCTTGAAATAACTTTTACAGAGTTAGGTCCCCTGAGATATATGAAATTATGATGAAAAATGAAAAATGAAATAATACTGAGTAAGCAGGCGATTTCACACTAACAAAATATGACAGTGGGCAGCTCTGGAATTAAAGAAAGGCGTGTAGAAAATTTCATCTCAATCGGATGGGCCGTTCGCGAGCGCACAAAGGACAGACGGACATACAGACATACGGACAGACAGACAGACAGACAGACAGACAGACAGACGGAGATCCTAATTTATATATAAGACTAGCTGACCCTGCCCGGCTTCGCCCAGACCCTGTGGGGAGCATCTCATTTAATTCATATAAGTAGTCATATAAGTTCTCGTTCCCGTTACCGACTGACTGCCTGCTGTCTTGTCTGTCTGTCTGTCTGTCTGTCTGTCTGTCTGTCTGTCTGTCCCTCCCTCTCTGTCTGTCTGTCTGTCTGTCTGTCTGTCTGTCTGTCTGTCTGTCTGTCTATCATTTATTGGTTGCGATTAGAACAACCTTAGATAAACGAAGACCAACTTACAAAAAGCATTAGAAAGAGCACTTGAAAGATCTTTACATATTCCCCCAACAATTAACTTGGGTAAATGGAGCGGCGGGCAGCAGCAGCAGAAAAAGAAGAAAAAGAAGGAGG
>OY992883.1:41656844-41746081 GCA_963921405.1 Cepaea hortensis
CAGCAAGATCCCTCTCTTGGCCTGCCTAATCTATACCAGAGGAAAGGTAACACTAATATGTCTGGAACAAGACAAGCTGCGGAAGCTGCCATATCAGCAAAGCAAAACTTTAACTGTCCACCTGTCGGAGCTTCCATCCTAGACCAGTTGCAGACCAAGGATTAGGGCCTGGTCTGCCCTGCCATGACATTTAGTCTTTAGGTTGTATTTCCCTGCACTAGGGTAAGGCTTGTACCCAAACAGTTGTGCTCCTTGGCCCAAAACATTACATGTATCACCACAATGTCATATTCTAGTATCACATTTACCACCACATAGTCAGATTCTAGTATCACATATACCACTACATAGTCAGATTCTAATATCACATATACCACCACATATTCAGGTTTCACCTATGGTACCTACCACCACATAGTAAAATTCCAGTATCACATTTACCACCACATAGTCAGATTCTAGTATCACATGTGCCACTACATAGCCAGATTCTAATATCACATATGCCACCACATATTCAGGTTTCACCTATGGTACCTACCACCACATTGTAGAATTCTAGTATCACATTTACCACCACATAGTCAGATTCTAATATCACATATACCACCACATATTCAGGTTTCACCTATGGTACCTACCACCACATAGTAAAATATTTTAGTATCACATTTAACACCACATAGTCAGATTCTAGTATCACATGTGCCACTTCATAGTCAGATTCTAATATCACATATACCACCACATATTCAGGTTTCACCTATGGTACCTACCACCACATAGTCAGGTTCTAGTCATATGTACACCCACATAGTCATACTCATATACCATGTATACCACCACAGGTTCATGTGCCACATGCACTATATAGTCATGTTTATGAATCACCTATATCACGTAGTCAGGTTCAAGTGTCTGTGTTTATTGTTGTAGAATTGATTGTCTGTAATTATTGATACTGAGTTGCCAACCTGGTTCTATTGACAGTGGACTTGTGGAGAGAAAGTTGGCAGCCTGTGTGAACATCATCCCTCAAGTGACATCAGTGTTAGTACCATGGACTTTTGTCTGACTTTCCTGTCTTATATTTATTTAGCAGCTTTCCCAGTCTAATTGTCCTCTTTTACTGTCATATTTTCTTGTATTGTATTATACATAACAACTTATCATATCTGACTGTCCTGTCTTACATGTAGTAATGTGCCATGCTTAACTGTCTTGCTTACAGTAAACGTAATGTCCTATATTACTTATCTGTAAAATTGTCCTCTAGCTGCCTTGCTTAGCTCAAACTATATTTGTTTCATTGCACAATCTGAGAGGTTTCTAAGGGATGTGTTTTGTTTTATTATTTATCATGTTACTTCATCTGCTTGTTCTGTGCTAGTGCTGGTATTTCTGTCTATTCTGTACTGTTATATCTGTATACAGTGGAACCTCACTTAACGAGCATAATTTGTTCCAGAATCTTACTTGTAATGCGAAACACTCGTTAAGCAAAACAGTTATTCCCATACAAATTAATGTAAAATACGATAATGCGTTCCATGCTGAAAAAATACTCAAAATATTTTGTATAACGTTTATTCAAAGAAAATTATATATACATTGTTAAGGAGCGTGATTCATCTTCCTCTTCTATCGCGGAATGAATGAACCTGGAATGAGAATTCGATTTGTAGAAAAAAAATTTTAAATAATTAATTTACAATTTATAATACATACCTAATTCTTTTTTACTAGAAAGCTGTCTAGAGAAATTTGTTTTTGCCGACGCTTCAGAATTTGGTGGAAATACAACACAGCATTATCATTAAATAAATTAGTAGCTCTCATAGCCACTGCCTTATTAGGATGATGGTTCTCAATGTACAATGCAACAGTTTCCCATGCTTTCAGCATTTCTCTTATTGCGCCAGAAGATTGTTGGTTTGCTGTTACCTTCTCCTCCTCCTCGGACAAACTCTCCTCCACAACTTCTTGCTGTGAAACACAATGCAATTCCATAAGCTCTTCGTGGTCAGCTCTTGGATATGCTCTTCCACAAGCTCATCTGTATCTTTGTTATCCACCTCCAGTCCCATGATCTTGGCTAAAGACACAATCTTGTTGACTACAGGCTCTACAAGGTACTGTCTCAAACCCCTCAAGGTCACATTCGACAATGCTCTCAGGCCAAAGCATCTTCCAAGCAGAAGTGAGGGTTCTCTTGGTAACCCCTTCCCATGCCTTTTCGATCATCTTGAGGCAGGCAACGATGTGGAAGTGATATTTCCAAAACTCTCTGAGAGTGAGATTGGTCCCTTCAGTCACCTCAAAACAACGCTCGAAGAGCGCTTTAGTGTAGAGCTTCTTAAAGTTAGAAATAACCTGCTGGTCCATAGGCTGGAGTAACGGAGTAGTGTTGGGAGGCAGAAACTGGATCTTGATGAATTTAAATTCTTCAAGAAGGTCATCTTGCTCGCTGTTGCAGGCGCACAATCCGGGACTTCCCCTCCCCTCGTCACTCATTATGCGAAACGTCACTCATTCTGCGAATCATTTTTTTACAATTTATTTTGCTCGTTATGCGAATTACTCGTTATGAGAGGTGCTCGTTAAGCGAGGTTCCACTGTATTATATTCAAGTATCTCTTTATTCTCTGCAATTATCTTTCTATGTGCTCTGTGCAAGATTTGTTTCTCTTTTCCATGCAAGTATCAATATTCTACACATGTATCTCTCTGTGTGCGCTGTGCAAGAATCAATATTCTATATGTGTATCTCTCTGTGTGCTGTGCAAGTATCAATATTCTACACATGTATCTCTCTATGTGCGCTGTGCAAGTATCAATATTCTACATATGTATTTCTCTGTGTGCTGTGCAAGTATCAGTATTCTACAGATATCTCTCTCTCTCTCTCTCTCTGTCTGTCTGTCTGTCTCTCTCTCTCTCTCTCTCTCTCTCTCTCTCTCTCTCTCTCTCTCTCTCTCTCTCTCTCTCTCTCTCTCTCTCTCTCTCTCTCTCTCTCTCTGTGCTGCGCAAGTATCTCTATTCTACACATGTATCTATCTATGTGTTGTGCAAGTATCAATATTCTACACATGTATTTCTCCCTGTGCTGTGAAGAGTGGCTTGGTTCAATTTCATTGGATCATTTCCCCAGGACATTCTGGCATATTTGAAAACCTGCAAGGACAGACTGGCTGGGTCTGCACTGCTGGGTGAGGCATTGGTGCACGGCAAGGCAGATGTGGTCATTGCCCTTTGGGATCATGTTTGTAGTGTGAAAGAACAGATAAATCATTATAGTTGGACATAATGGTGCAGCAGAAGGTGACCAGACACTCAGTACTCTGAGGAAAGGCCAACCGAACTCATAATCAGACCGCAACTGGTAGAATTAGTGCTGGGACTCTTCACTGGTTGTTTAAGATGAGGGCGGAGCTGTATGGAAATGTCCCGAGTGCTGTGATTTTGGTTCTTGACTCAACTTTATAATGACAGCAGTGGTTATGATTATGTGGTAACTAACAAGGATGTGGCACCTTGAGACATATTGTGTCATGAAAAGAACATATGTAGAGATGTAACCATCTGCCATGCTTGATGTAATAAAGATTGATAGCCTCCATGACAGATGTTAAGGTTTACCAATATACTTTATAGGTACACATGGGAAGGTAAAACCAACGAGGACAGTGAGCTGATATTGGTGAGATTTTTCTTGGGTGTAGAATTGTATCCACAATACACTCTTGTCTTGAATTTACACATGCCTTCAACACACACACACTCTCTCTCTCTCTCTCTCTCTCTCTCTCTCTCTCTCTCTCTCTCTCTCTCTCTCTCTCTCTCTCTCTCTCTCTCTCTCTTCTCTCTCTCTCTCTCTCTCTCTCTCTCTGTGCCCCTCTTCTCTCCATGTTTACCAAGACATCGTTTGGATTTAATTGTACCAATAGCTGTTTTATCTTTGTCTATCAGTCTCATCTCTGTGCCTCTATTTTCTCTATGTTTGCTGAAGCATGTCTTGGATCTGCATGTATCTACAGAATACTCTGTCTGTCTTTCCCTTTCTCTCCATACCCCTCTCTCTATGTGTACCTTTCTTAGTGACTTCCTTTACAACTTTGTCCATTTCTTTGTCTCTGCCATTGCCACTACCTTAGCCCTTCTCTTTCATTGTTTTCTTGTTTTGTGTCCCTCTTTTTAATGTGTCCCTATGAATTGATATATCTGCATTAATGACATATATAACTGTTCATATATCTACAACATACACAACTAATGATATATCTGCAGTATGCACAACTAATGATATATTTGTAACATACACTATATTGAGCAAACTTTCCCAGGCAGTACATTATGCTGAGAGATTATGGTCTCCACTTCAAGTTCACAGTGTACCGGGTTCGATCCCAGCATATAGCTGGCAATTTTTCCAAGAACCTGTGGTATCTAATGATATTACCTCCAATCTCTTGAGTAGTTAGATCGGACACCTAGCCTTCTCAGATAATGATGAAAAACAGGAGATCTCGTGCAAGTTGTGCATGTTAAAAATGCCATAGCAGGCAGAAATCACACAGAATAAACCACAAGACTGCTTGCTGATTTGGCAAAGTTATTAGGAAAGAAATCCTACCTATGGTAGATAGAGCCCGTTACCTTAGGTGGGATCTGTCTGGAGGAGGCAAACCTTAAACAAATGTATGCTGAAGTCTGACACACTGACTTTTGAGGTGTATAACTAAGTGTGATGCACTCTCCTCCAAAGAGAAACAAAAAAGAGAAAATGTGCATCTTCATTATTCAAATACATAACTGTTGGCATATCTGCAGCGCACACAACCATTGCTGTATCTACAACATATACACATATTAATATATCTACAACATAGACACCTACAGCATAGACACCTACAGCATAGACACCTATTGATATATCTACAATATGCACAGTTTTTAATGTAACAACATGTACAACAGTTACATTTAAAATTGCATCACCGATAATTTACCTACATTATGCACAACTGGTGATATATCTATAATATGCACAAATAATTAATAGGAATACAATTGGTTAAACTGCAGTAAAGCTTTAGAAAAGTAAACAATATAAAAACAAGAGTAGCTTTACAAAGCACACTAACAAAAGTAGAGCAGTTTCACAAAACACAAGTAACAGAAACAAATAATGATATATCTACAATTAATGATAAATCTACAACACACAAAATTGTTGATATATCTGTATCATATACAACCACTGATACATCAAAATTACACACAACTATTAATGCGATGGTGAGTCAATAAGTAAGTCACACAGCTATGTGGTATGGCAGGTAAATGTAGTTAGTGCTTTCTACAGGTGTCATTAGGTGACAGCAACATCGAACTTTATATTCCCATTCGTCAGGTGGCGCTAGGTGTCTCATGCGCAGCACATAAACAAAATAGCAACTGTACTTACTGAGTGTACAACCAAAGAGCAACATGCTGTTGTGCGTTTTTTGTGGGCAAAAGGGCTGCCTGAAAAGGACACATTCATAAGGAAATGCTTCCTGTTTATGCTGACAAATGTTTGTCCCGTAAAGCGGTGCATAGCTGGGTAGAAAAATTTTCTCAAGGACGCTCTAAAATTGTTGATGAAATCCGATCTGGTCGGGTCGTCCTGTTGAGATTGCAACAGAAGCATCCATGCAGCGGGTGGAGGAGATGATTAGAGGTGGCAAGCTAGTAACTATAGACACTGCAGCATCTGCAATAGGGTGCTCACATGGTTCAGCATAATGCATGATTGATTGAAATTTAAGAAAGTGTTGCTTCTTCATGACAATGCCAGACCACATACGGCTTGATTAACTCGGGAGAAAATTAAACAACTGAGGTGGGAAGTTCTGGAACATCCACCTTACAGCCCCGACTTAGCCCCTAGCAATTTCCACCTTTTTGGTCCACTGAAAACCCACCTTGGTGGGAGACATTTTGCGAATGATGCCGAAGTTGAATGTGAAGTGAAAACGTGGTTTAGAAAACAGAGCACACAGTTCTATGCAGCCAGTTTGGGAGGACTGATAAAACGATGGGATAGATGCATCAGTGTTGGTGGAAATTATGTTGAGAAATAAAGGAACAATGTAAGTATAAAATTAAACTGGTTTCAAGTTGTTATAGTTAGTTATTTTTCTACAGCCATTTATGACTTACTTATTGACTTCCCTGTGTACATCTACAACATGCACAGCTGTTTATATATCTACAATATATGTAACTATTGATACATCTACATCATACACATCTGTTGTTACATCTACAACACATACAGCTGTTGATACATCTACATCATACACATCTATTGTTACATCTACAACACATACAGCTGTTGATACATCTACATCATACACATCTATTGTTACATCTACAACACATACAGCTGTTGATATATGTACATCATACACAACTATTGTTACATCTACAACACATACAGCTGTTGATACATCTACATCATACACAGCTATTGTTACATCTACAACACATACAGCTGTTGATACATCTACAATATATGTAACTATTGATACATCTACATCATACACAACTATTGATACATCTACATCATACACAGCTATTGATACATCTACAACACATACAGCTGTTGATACATCTACATCATACACAACTATTGTTACATCTACAACACATACAGCTGTTGATACATCTACAATATATGTAACTATTGATACATCTACATCATACACATCTATTGTTACATCTACAACACATACAGCTGTTGATACATCTACATCATACACATCTATTGTTACATCTACAACACATACAGCTGTTGATATATGTACATCATACACAACTATTGTTACATCTACAACACATACAGCTGTTGATACATCTACATCATACACAACTATTGTTACATCTACAACACATACAGCTGTTGATACATCTACAATGTATGTAACTATTGATACATCTACATCATACACATCTATTGTTACATCTACAACACATACAGCTGTTGATACATCTACATCATACACATCTATTGTTACATCTACAACACATACAGCTGTTGATATATGTACATCATACACAACTATTGTTACATCTACAACACATACAGCTGTTGATACATCTACAATATATGTAACTATTGATACATCTACATCATACACAACTATTGATACATCTACATCATACACAGCTATTGATACATCTACAACACATACAGCTGTTGATACATCTACATCATACACAACTATTGTTACATCTACAACACATACAGCTGTTGATACATCTACAATATATGTAACTATTGATACATCTACATCATGCACAGCTATTGTTACATCTACAACACATACAGCTGTTGATACATCTACATCATACACAACTATTGTTACATCTACAACACATACAGCTGTTGATACATCTACATCATACACAACTATTGTTACATCTACAACACATACAGCTGTTGATACATCTACATCATACACAACTATTGTTACATCTACAACACATACAGCTGTTGATACATCTACATCATAGACAGCTATTGTTACATCTACAACACATACAGCTGTTGATACATCTACATCATACACAACTATTGTTACATCTACAACACTTACAGCTGTTGATACATCTACATCATACACAACTATTGTTACATCTACAACACATACAGCTGTTGATACATCTACAATATATGTAACTATTGATACATCTACATCATACACAGCTATTGTTACATCTACAACACATACAGCTGTTGATACATCTACATCATACACAGCTATTGTTACATCTACAACACATACAACTGTTGATACATCTACATCATACACAACTATTGTTACATCTACAACACATACAGCTGTTGATACATCTACAATATATGTAACTATTGATACATCTACATCATACACAGCTATTAATATTTCTACTACATACAGAACAATAGACACCTCTACAGCATAATCAACTAATCTGTAACATGCACAACTGCCAAAAGATCCGACAGACAGTGTTAATCAGAGGTTATAATACTTTCTTCAAAATGGCAATGATTTAATGTGTGTGTGACATGTTTCAGATGATCAAGACACTAACATCCAGAATAGATGAAGTCAGTGACTATGTCAGGTGTGTATTCAGGTCATTTCTTTCTTATCTTGTTACATACACAGTGTCATTTTTTTGTTGTTAATTAATCACAAGTGTGTGTCTTGTGTTAATAATTATTGTTTGTGTTATAATAATGATGACAAAAGTTAAAGGATCCCTCTTCAAGCCTTGGGGGAACTGTGGTAGCATAGTGGCTAAAACTCGCCTGCCATCTCAGTTGTCCGGGGTGTGATCTGTATTGGGGTGGATGTTTAAACATTGACCTGGGCTGCCACCAGGAAATTACCAGGAAATGTTTTGAGAAAGTACAGGCGGCCGGCATGATACCCACTTGTGCTGATTGGTCTATAACAGTGGTTCTCAATCTATTTGGGCCCATGCACCCCTTCACCATATGTTCAGAATGTCATTCCCCTCCCCCCCTTTTCGGATTTCCTCCCTATAAATTCCCAAAGGAAACCCTAAAATTTCGGGGGGGGGGGGGGGGGGATTCCCCACAGGTTGAGAACCACTGGTCTATAACAATATGGTTTTGGTAATATATTCCTGAAGCGTCTTTAGGCATGTAAAAGGGACCTTCACTTTACTTACTTAATTGAGGCTTATTGGGTACAGGGTGCTAGCCCCATCATTGTGTAAACTAATTGGCATTTGATGAGTGATGTGGTCAGTGTCACACTGGCTGCCTTGACTTCTCAGGTTATTTCCCTGGTACCAGTTTTAGGCTAGGAGCTCTATTCAGTTGAAAAAATCCCACCTAGAAGGGATTTAAGCACATAACCACCAGGCTGACAGGCAATCATGCTAGTCACTGAACTACAGTGACTCCCCTCCCTCCCCCCACCTTTAATGATGATTGTTGGCCGAGTGGCTAGAATGCCAAATTCTCATTCAGGAGACTCAGGTTCAAATTCTCGGTAAGGTGTGGAGTTTTTATCTGTCAGGGGCAAAAGGTAAACTCTAATCTGCACAGTTCGCGGCGACTGCATTAGCCAAGCGGCCTTTACTCCTCCTTACTCCTCAGGCCCCCCCCCCCCCCACCATACACCGCAAGATACTATATTGGCAGTAAATGACAGTTTTTGACACTAATGACAGTTGTGTATATATACAAATGAAAGTAAACTGTAAGTAAGAACACAAAGGAACCTAAAGGAAGAACAAAGGAACCTAAGTAAGAACACAAAGGAACCTATGTCACAGTCATGAAGTAGTCATTATTTTATTTGTTCACTTTAAACTCTAGCATAGTCTACACACTTGCTACTAGTAGTCAGTGCACTGGACTGATTTTTTGATTGAGGGTTCGCTTGACCTATTACCAGTATTCTTCACCATTAGGCAAACCCTCTCTAACTTCTAAGGTGCTTGTAATTTATGAACCCAAGTCAAGGACAAGAAGTCAAGCTGACAGGCCATGTGAAATGAACCCACTACGCCACAGTCAGCAGAAGAAGTGTAATCACCTTAAAAATCTCAACCTCCAGTCAGATCATGAGAATAATCTTCTACAACAATAAATATTAGTCTTCTGGCAAAGCATACAACAGTCAATAAGACACACACACAAGAAGTGTTAATAAATATTAAATGGAAATGCTTGAAAATAAGCATCCATGCACAAATCAGAAACCACCAGATGAGGAAATAAAGTATGACAGACAATATCTTACTCAAAATTACTGAGAGGAAAAGCAAACTCTCAATATGAAAACATTTGACAAAGCAATATGTGCTGTATGCTCGTATAAGGTAAAATAACACTGAAAAGAAAGCAAATTGTTACAATTGCTTTCTTTGCAATGTTCTTTTATCTTCTGCGAGCATACAGCACATATTTCTTTGTCAAATGAAACTTGTAATTTAAATGTATAAGAAAATAGGGGGGGCTGAGTGGTCTCGAGGTAAGGTGTTGTCCGCCATGAGTGCTGGAGGTCCTGGATTTAAGCTCCAGTCAGGGCTGGGATTTTTTCACGTGGACTTTTAGTAACAAAATTTCCCCTGGTCTCTGAGTAGTGAGATCGGACGCCCGTGTGTATTGTTGCACACGTAAAAAAATCCCTTGACAGTTGGAAATCGAAAAAGAGTCGCCTAACGGCGCTGCTGGGGCAAAATTTAGAGTTTAAAAATCTACCCAAAGTATTTCATGATGCTCGCCGGTGCTATGGAGTTCATGCACTGAGCTGAGTTTCTCCGGACTCAAGCTTGAGTTAGGAGCGGAACGGAGCACTTATGGGTTACACCCGTGTGCTGTGATGTTGATCCGTCGAGTAAACTAAATTAAACATGTATAAGAAAATGAAACTACTGACTACCCTCAAAGTAAAGAGAGTTTAAAGTGGCGGGTGTGCTAAAAACAAAAATAGCCAATCATGCCTGATGAGAAAGATGTACAGAATAAATAGGCAGAATATGTCACAGGACTAAATGATGGTAACAGATGTAATACATCACCAACACTCAGTGCAGAAGTCCAGTACATCCGCAGGTCAGAAGTAGAAAAGATTATGAGAGGGATAAGGGCAAAATAATATGCTGGGAAATTATAACATAATTTAATAAGAACTGAAAACAAGAGCATTTCTGTCTGTCACGAATTTGCAGCCTTTACTTTTGATGGGCCATGTAGAGAATCAACAGACTAACAAAACTGTTTTCTCTATATTCAAGGCTATATAGTCTTGACGTAAGCTTGCAAAGCCTGCAAGTAAACAAACCACCACAGATGGCTTTCTATTTGGGAAGTTAATTTGACACCAGTACCGGTCACCCCCAGAGGTTATCAATCCAGCCAGACTGGAGGGCAGACTCAGGGGACTGAATGGTAATTAAAACCAACCAGGCATGACGCAAGCAAACCTGGTTTACCAACAGAGTTGTAAACTGGCAGCTGACCATGAGAACCTAATTGCTCCTTTGACATGACACCTGATAAGCATAGCTAGGAAATCGCCCAACCGCGATGGCTGACCTCCATCTGGTAGAGACTAGAGGTGCAAGGTGTGAAATCACTGATAAGACTCAGGGGGCTAAAAATTGTCAGACTCACAGGTGTGAGGGCTAGTGTGCATGCAGAAAGATTTATGACTGACATGCTGGGAGATAATGTGTCTGCCCGGTAGGAATGTGTGAAACAGATCTAATAAGGCAATTAGATAGGGGCTAGAGGAATGTTAATGGCATTTGGGATACTAGTTAAATAGGCTGTTAGCTCTGGTCATGTTAGAAATGAAAAAATCTCTGAACAGGTAGGCCACCAGCTCGTTTGTAGTCATATGTATGATTCTGATGTTGCTAGATTTCACTAGGAAAGTTATTTCTTAGTAACTAGTCATTTAGATGTATGTATTGATTTTCAGTCTATATCTGATCTAGGTTATCGCAAGAACTATCATTGTCGTAGGTTACTTGAGTGGGCTTTCTAAGTTCTGTGTTCAATATCATTGTGCTTTAAGTGTTACTCTTCTGAGAAGTAGAAACTTATGGAAGGAGATCTTGTCTAGATATACTTGAGGTGTTGTAGCAGAGGCTTGCCATTCCTTTCTAAACTAGACTAGGCTCTTTTTGGTGTGGGCATTTTTTGTACAGAATATAGTCAACTGACTATATTTCCTTAATTCTTACCACAGCAGTGGCTAAGTAGGAACTGCTCTGAGTATTGTTTCTATGTCTCATATTTATGTAAACAATATGGTTACTAACTTTGCATAATGCTATTATGTTAAAGTATTGGAGGTGATATATTTGAATTGCCGTATGCATCAGTGTTGTTATACTCTGGTCGGCAGACGTGTATATGTTCGGTAGCGTATATGGAAACTATGTTTCCCAGTTGGTTGTAGATAAGGATATTACTTACTTTTTTGCATTATACAATGTAGGTAAGAATAGCCTTATATGCCATTTTGTATTCGTATACCTTAGGCTTATTTGATGTGATTTGTTATATGGTAACTCACTAAGAATAAATTGGTGTTGTGCTATTGTGTTCGCATGGGCACACTGGCCATCGATTGTGTTGGAAACGGAGGTGTAATGGTACAGACATTACCCACAATTGTTATGGGGTATATGGTGCTAAACCTTTTCATCGTATGGTGGACGGTAATTCACGGAGGTCTGGCACAGATACTGGTCACGGCTTGTAAGCCCGGATGATCAGGCATTATTATAATACCATTACCGACCCTGTGAGCTGCTAAACCAACTTTGGACGGAGCGGCTGTATGAGAGAATTTCTGTATTAGCGACATGGACATGGGCAGCAGAAATGTAATAATTACAGGCGTGTGAGACCATGGAAAAGCCCGTCCCAGACTAAGACCGTAGGACAGAGATATGGAGGAGAAGGAGGATGGTGAACGCAGTAGAGCTGGAAGATAAACTTGGCCAGACTGGTCATTGTATATGTGTTTACTAGAATATGTTTTACTCAAGATTGCACTGATGTAGAACTAGATATAACACATGCTTGACTTTCTTTCAAGCTCTCACAAGGAGCACCTATGTTATAGATCTCAAGAACGAGTGACGACTAGGTAGTGTCAGGACTGACAGGAATAGTCAGAATACCGGCAAGCTGGTTTTTTTGTAGCTACTGGAGAGTGGGGATCTGGACCACAGATCCAGATAGTTCAAGTAACATAAGTTACGTAATGTTCTCATCACAATATGTTATATGATTTCATCATCATCATCTTGAAATCGGATATGATTAGTAAATAAATGTTGTAGTATTATAACTCATAGTTCTATCGTTATATTTGTAATTCCAATTGTGCATACGTGTTGTGTGTGTACATTGGTGGGGGTTCACTTAGACACCAAGGAAGGGAGCAGTCAGGGAGAAAAACCTGTACTGGGATAGTTGTCAGTACACTTTAATTCAGACTTAAAAATTTATCCTAGCTAACCTTCTCTTTCCCATTCCTTGGCGAATATTCAGCACAGTTCATTTCAATTTTGTAACGAGCCACTTGGAGCTGTACGTTTGATATTCAGGGCTTAATCTATAGTTCAGCCATATAGGTTTTGTCCCCAGTCAGTTCTGACTATTTGGGGTTGCTCGCCAGTAATTAATACTTTCATCTAGCCGGTGGGGCACCCCGACTTCTGACACTGTCTGTGACAAAAATACACAGTTATGCAATAATTATAATATATGATGTATTTCACAAGAAATTAAAACAGGAGCATTTCTATTTGCAACAAAAATACACAGTTATGTAATGACATTTATAATACATGAAACATATCACAATATCTGAAAACAGGGGCATTTCTATCTGTGACAAAAAGGCCAGAAGCAACAGACTGCTCAAATTCACAAACAATCAGCTTGAGAAATCATACAATATAGCTAATGCTCAAGAAAATATATGAAAGAGTCAAACATAAAATCTACACTGAAATTCAAGAAAAAATGTTTGGTTTTTGACAAAACCATGCCATTATTGCCAGTGGATATTGTTGAATCAGTTATTGATGGTTTATATTGCGTGTTGGATGATAGATAGTTTATATTGTTGAATCAATGACTTGCTTACTGTTATAGACTTTCATGAGTTTGTTACTACTGTCCTCAGGAAAAACCATCCATATGAATGCGCTGAATTGATTTCTGCTAAGGTACAGTTGCTGCACATGTCATCCAGAGAGTGTGGCTAAGTACTGATATAGATTGTTGACAAGTAAAGTGAAGGACCCTTTCACACTCCTTAAGGCACATTATATAAGTACTGATATAGATTGTTGACAAGTAAAGTGAAGGACCCTTTCACATGCCTTAAGGCACATTATATAAGTACTGATATAGATTGTTGACAAGTAAAGTGAAGGACCCTTTCACATGCTTTAAGGCACATTATATAAGTACTGATATAGATTGTTGACAAGTAAAGTGAAGGACCCTTTCATATCCTTTAAGGCACATTGGTCATGTGCTGTTAGAGCCATATTTTTATAGTCCAATCATCACTCAATGGGGGCTGCGGTCAGTGTCATGCTGGCCATCTTGACTTCCCAAGATATTTCCTGGTCTCTGATTTAGGTGGGGTCAACCTGGGAACTCAGGTCAGTTAAAATAATATTCAAATCCGCTCTGATGCAGATTGAGCTCATGACCACCAAGCTGGCATTGAGCTTCTGGCCACTGCACTACCACAGCTCCCATAGGTTGTTAGTTGTGACTAAATGCTGATGTACTTTGTTAGTTGTGACTAAATGCTGATGTACTTTGTTAGTTGTGACTAAATGCTGATGTACTTTGTTAGTTGTGACTAAATGCTGATGTACTTTGTTAGTTGTGACTAAATGCTGATGTACTTTATTAGTTGTGACTAAATGCTGATGTACTTTGTTAGTTGTGACTAAATGTTAATTTACTTTGTTAGTTGTGACTAAATGCTGATGTACTTTGTTAGATGTGACTAAATGCTGATGTACTTTGTTAGTTCTGACTAAATGCTGATGTACTTTGTTAGCTGTGACTGAATGCTGATGTACTTTGTTAGATGTGACTAAATGCTGATGTACTTTGTTAGTTGTGACTAAATGTTAATTTACTTTGTTAGTTGTGACTAAATGCTGATGTACTTTGTTAGTTGTGACTAAATGCTGATGTACTTTGTTAGTTGTGACTAAATGTTAATTTACTTTGTTAGTTGTGACTAAATGTTAATTTACTTTGTTAGTTGTGACTAAATGCTGATGTACTTTGTTAGATGTGACTAAATGCTGATGTACTTTGTTAGTTGTGACTAAATGTTGATTTACTTTGTTAGATGTGACTAAATGCTGATATACTTTGTTAGTTGTGACTAAATGCTGATGTACTTTGTTAGTTGTGACTAAATGTTAATGTACTTTGTTAGTTGTGACTAAATGCTGATGTACTTTGTTAGATGTGACTAAATGCTGATGTACTTTGTTAGTTGTGACTGAATAATGATGTACTTTGTTAGATGTAACTAAATGCTGATGTACTTTGTTAGTTGTGACTAAATGCTGATGTACTTTGTTAGTTGTGACTAAATGCTGATGTACTTTGTTAGTTGTGACTGAATGCTGATGTACTTTGTTAGTTGTGACTGAATGCTGATGTACTTTGTTAGATGTGACTGAATGCTGATGTACTTTGTTAGTTGTGACTGAATGCTGGTATACTTTGTTAGTTGTGACTAAATGCTGATTTACTTTGTTATTTGTGACTGAATGCTGATGTACTTTGTTAGTTGTGACTAAATGCTGATGTACTTTGTTAGTTGTGACTAAATGCTGATGTACTTTGTTAGATGTGACTGAATGCTGATGTACTTTGTTAGTTGTGACTGAATCCTGATGTACTTTGTTAGTTGTGACTGAATGCTGATGTACTTTGTTAGATGTGACTGAATGCTGATGTACTTTGTTAGCTGTGACTGAATGCTGGTATACTTTGTTAGTTGTGACTAAATGCTGATTTACTTTGTTATTTGTGACTGAATGCTGATTTACTTTGTTAGTTGTGACTGAATGCTGATGTACTTTGTTATCTGTGACTGAATGCTGATGTACTTTGTTATCTGTGACTAAATGCTGATGTACTTTGTTATCTGTGACTAAATGCTGATGTACTTTGTTAGTTGTGTCTGAATGCTGATGTACTTTGTTAGTTGTGACTAAGTGGTGATTTACTTTGTTAGTTGTGACTAAATGCTGGTGTACTTTGTTATCTGTGACTAAATGGTGATGTACTTTGTTATCTGTGACTAAATGCTGATGTACTTTGTTAGTTGTGACTAAATGCTGATGTACTTTGTTGTGACTAAATGGTGATTTACTTTGTTAGTTGTGACTAAATGGTGATGTACTTTGTTAGCTGTGACTGAATGCTGATGTACTTTGTTAGTTGTGACTAAATGCTGATGTACTATGTTGTGACTAAATGGTGATTTACTTTGTTAGTTGTGACTAAATGATGATTTACTTTGTTATCTGTGACTGAATGCTGATGTACTTTGTTAGTTGTGACTGAATGCTGATGTACTTTGTTAGTTGTGACTAAATGGTGATTTACTTTGTTATCTGTGACTAAATGCTGATGTACTTTGTTATCTGTGACTGAATGCTGATGTACTTTGTTAGCTGTGACTGAATGCTGATGTACTTTGTTAGTTGTGACTAAATGCTGATGTACTATGTTGTGACTAAATGGTGATTTACTTTGTTAGTTGTGACTAAATGATGATGTACTTTGTTATCTGTGACTAAATGCGATGTACTTTGTTAGTTGTGACTAAATGCTGATTTACTTTGTTATTTGTGACTGAATGCTGATTTACTTTGTTAGTTGTGACTGAATGCTGATGTACTTTGTTATCTGTGACTGAATGCTGATGTACTTTGTTATCTGTGACTAAATGCTGATGTACTTTGTTATCTGTGACTAAATGCTGATGTACTTTGTTAGTTGTGTCTGAATGCTGATGTACTTTGTTAGTTGTGACTAAGTGGTGATTTACTTTGTTAGTTGTGACTAAATGCTGGTGTACTTTGTTATCTGTGACTAAATGGTGATGTACTTTGTTATCTGTGACTAAATGCTGATGTACTTTGTTAGTTGTGACTAAATGCTGATGTACTTTGTTGTGACTAAATGGTGATTTACTTTGTTAGTTGTGACTAAATGGTGATGTACTTTGTTAGCTGTGACTGAATGCTGATGTACTTTGTTAGTTGTGACTAAATGCTGATGTACTATGTTGTGACTAAATGGTGATTTACTTTGTTAGTTGTGACTAAATGATGATGTACTTTGTTATCTGTGACTAAATGCGATGTACTTTGTTAGTTGTGACTGAATGCTGATGTACTTTGTTAGTTGTGACTAAATGGTGATTTACTTTGTTATCTGTGACTAAATGCTGATGTACTTTGTTATCTGTGACTGAATGCTGATGTACTTTGTTAGCTGTGACTGAATGCTGATGTACTTTGTTAGTTGTGACTAAATGGTGATGTACTTTGTTATCTGTGACTGAATGCTGATGTACTTTGTTATCTGTGACTGAATGCTGATGTACTTTGTTATTTGTGACTAAATGCTGATGTACTTTGTTATCTGTGACTAAATGCTGATGTACTTTGTTAGTTGTGACTGAATGCTGATGTACTTTGTTAGTTGTGACTGAATGCTGATGTACTTTGTTATCTGTGACTGAATGCTGATGTACTTTGTTAGATGTGACTAAATGCTGATGTACTTTGTTAGATGTGACTAAATGCTGATGTACTTTGTTAGTTGTGACTAAATGCTGATGTACTTTGTTAGATGTGACTGAATGCTGATGTACTTTGTTAGTTGTGACTGAATGCTGATGTACTTTGTTAGCTGTGACTAAATGCTGATGTACTTTGTTAGCTGTGACTAAATGCTGATGTACTTTGTTAGTTGTGACTAAATGCTGATGTACTTTGTTAGTTGTGACTGAATGCTGATGTACTTTGTTAGCTGTGACTAAATGCTGATGTACTTTGTTAGTTGTGACTAAATGCTGATGTACTTTGTTAGTTGTGACTGAATGCTGATGTACTTTGTTAGTTGTGACTGAATGCTGATGTACTTTGTTAGTTGTGACTGAATGCTGATGTACTTTGTTAGATGTGACTGAATACTGATGTACTTTGTTAGTTGTGACTGAATGCTGGTATACTTTGTTAGTTGTATCTAAATGCTGATTTACTTTGTTAGATGTGACTGAATGCTGATGTACTTTGTTAGTTGTGACTGAATGCTGATGTACTTTGTTAGTTGTGACTGAATGCTGATGTACTTTGTTAGTTGTGACTAAATGCTGATGTACTTTGTTAGTTGTGACTAAATGCTGATGTACTTTGTTGTGACTAAATGTTGATTTACTTTGTTAGTTGTGACTAAATGCTGATGTACTTTGTTAGTTGTGACTAAATGCTGATGTACTTTGTTAGTTGTGACTGAATGCTGATGTACTTTGTTAGTTGTGACTGAATGCTGATGTACTTTGTTAGTTGTGACTAAATGCTGATGTACTTTGTTGTGACTAAATGCTGATGTACTTTGTTAGTTGTGACTAAATGCTGATGTACTTTGTTAGTTGTGACTAAATGCTGATGTACTTTGTTAGTTGTGACTGAATGCTGATGTACTTTGTTAGTTGTGACTAAATTCTGATGTACTTTGTTATTTGTGACTAAATGCTGATGTACTTTGTTATTTGTGACTAAATGCTGATGTACTTTGTTAGGTGTGACTGAATGCTGATGTACTTTGTTAGTTGTGACTAAATGCTGATGTACTTTGTTAGTTGTGACTAAATGCTGATGTACTTTGTTAGTTGTGACTAAATGCTGATGTACTTTGTTGTGACTAAATGTTGATTTACTTTGTTAGTTGTGACTAAATGCTGATGTACTTTGTTAGTTGTGACTAAATGCTGATGTACTTTGTTAGTTGTGACTGAATGCTGATGTACTTTGTTAGTTGTGACTGAATGCTGATGTACTTTGTTAGTTGTGACTAAATGCTGATGTACTTTGTTGTGACTAAATGCTGATGTACTTTGTTAGTTGTGACTAAATGCTGATGTACTTTGTTAGTTGTGACTAAATGCTGATGTACTTTGTTAGTTGTGACTGAATGCTGATGTACTTTGTTAGTTGTGACTAAATGCTGATGTACTTTGTTGTGACTAAATGCTGATGTACTTTGTTATTTGTGACTAAATGCTGATGGTCTTTGTTATTTGTGACTAAATGCTGATGTACTTTGTTATTTGTGACTAAATGCTGATGCACTTTGTTATTTGTGACTAAATGCTGATGTACTTTGTTAGTTGTGACTAAATGCTGATTTACTTTGTTAGTTGTGACTAAATGCTGATGTACTTTGTTGTGACTAAATGCTGATGTACTTTGTTATTTGTGACTAAATGCTGATGGTCTTTGTTATTTGTGACTGAATGCTGATGTACTTTGTTAGTTGTGACTAAATGCTGATGTACTTTGTTAGTTGTGACTAAATGCTGATGTACTTTGTTAGTTGTGACTAAATGCTGATTTACTTTGTTAGTTGTGACTGAATGATGATGTACTTTGTTAGTTGTGACTGAATGCTGATGTACTTTGTTAGTTGTGACTGAATGCTGATGTACTTTGTTAGTTGTGACTGAATGTTGATGTACTTTGTTAGTTGTGACTGAATGCTGATGTACTTTGTTAGTTTTGACTGATCACTGACACTGTATCGTGAACTGGGTGTTGCAAGCAAGCTAACCCCAGTATGTCACATGTTTGAGGGAAGATAGAAACATGTCACATTTATGAGGAAAAATGTAAAGCAGTGTGTCGTATGTATGGGGGAAGATATAATACAGTATGCCACATGTATGAGGGAAGATATAAAACAGTAAGCCACACGTATGAGAGTAGTTACAAACAGTATGTCACACGTACGAGGGAAAATAGAAAACAGTTCCCTGTATTTTTATATTTAGACAAGGATTCAAACTAAAGGACATACAAAAATACTGCTATCAGGAGAAACTGAGAATTTCTTCATGACCATTCTGAATAGGCTTTTTGTGCAACTGCTGCTGCCTTTCATCTCCCATTGGAGCATAATCCCCCAATCAACTCACACCAAGTCCTCTGTAAACGTGTTCATGATTGGTAGGATTTTGCAGTTAATTTTTTTCTATGGGATAAGATAGCCAGTATCATGCCCAACCTTCTTAGTAACCTCTTAAGACATGCATGTTTACTATTCTTTGCTTCTCTTGTGAACTCCAGGAACACACGGGTTTATACCAAATAGGCTGTTGATATGTATATGAGGCATGTTCAAAAGCATTGGGCCTGGAAGAGTACAATTACTCAAAACCCATATCTTCTTCAAAGTGCCCTCCTATGGACTGTGCAGACTTCAGTAGAATTTACAGTTAGCAAGAAAGGTCAGCAAACATAGGGCTGACGATGTATCTGAGATGAGTAAACAGTAGGACTGACAATGTATCAGTAGGTGAGTAAATGGTAGGACACAATATATCAGAAGATTAGTATTATATCATGAGTAAACAGTGGGACTAACAATTGCAGCAGTAGAGGATGAGTAAACAGTGGGACTAACAATTGCAGCAGTAGAGGATGAGTAAACAGCAGGACTAACAATTGCAGCTGTAGATGATGAGTAAACAGTAGGACTAACAATTGCAACAGTAGATGATGAGTAAACAGCAGGACTAACAATTGCTGCTGTCGATGATGAGTAAACAGTGGGACTAACAATTGCAGCAGTAGATGATGAGTAAACAGTAGGACTAACAATTGCAGCTGTAGATGATGAGTAAACAGTGGGATTAACAATTGCAGCAGTAGATGATGAGTAAACAGTGGGATTAACAATTGCAGCAGTAAATGAGTAAACAGTGGGACTAACAATTGCAGCTGTAGATGATGAGTAAACAGTAGGACTAACAATTGCAGCAGTAGATGATGAGTAAACAGGAGGACTAACAATTGCAGCAGTAGATGATGAGTAAACAGGAGGACTAACAATTGCAGCTGTAGATGATGAGTAAACAGTGGGACTAACAATTGCAGCAGTAGATGAGTAAACAGTAGGACTAACAATTGCAGCAGTAGATGAGTAAACAGTGGGACTAACAATTGCAGCAGTAGATGAGTAAACAGTAGGACTAACAATTGCAGCAGTAGATGATGAGTAAACAGTGGGACTAACAACTTGGCAGTAGATGATGTGTAAACAGTGGGACTAATAATTGCAGCAGTAGATGATGAGTAAACAGTGGGACTAACAATTGAAGCAGTAGATGATGAGTAAACAGTGGGACTAACAATTGCAGCAGTAGATGAAGAGTAAACAGTGGGACTAACAATTGAAGCAGTAGATGATGAGTAAACAGTGGGACTAACAATTGAAGCAGTAGATGATGAGTAAACAGTGGGACTAACAATTGCAGCAGTAGATGATGAGTAAACAGGAGGACTAACAATTGCAGCAGTAGATGATGAGTAAACAGTAGGACTAACAATTGCAGCAGTAGATGAGTAAACAGTGGGACTAACAATTGCAGCAGTAGATGATGAGTAAACAGTGGGACTAACAACTTGGCAGTAGATGATGTGTAAACAGTGGGACTAATAATTGCAGCAGTAGATGATGAGTAAACAGTGGGACTAACAATTGAAGCAGTAGATGATGAGTAAACAGTGGGACTAACAATTGCAGCAGTAGATGAAGAGTAAACAGTGGGACTAACAATTGAAGCAGTAGATGATGAGTAAACAGTGGGACTAACAATTGAAGCAGTAGATGATGAGTAAACAGTGGGACTAACAATTGCAGCTGTAGATGATGAGTAAACAGTGGGACTAACAATTGCAGCAGTCAATGATGAGTAAACAGTGGGACTAACAACTTGGCAGTAGATGATGAGTAAACAGGAGGACTAACAATTGCAGCAGTAGATGATGAGTAAACAGTAGGACTAACAATTGCAGCAGTAGATGAGTAAACAGTGGGACTAACAATTGCAGCAGCAGATGATGAGTAAACAGTGGGACTAACAATTGCACTGTAGATGAGTAAACAGTGGGACTAACAATTGCAACAGTAGTTGATGAGTAAACAGTAGGACTAACAATTGAAGCAGTAGATGATGAGTAAACAGTGGGACTAACAATTGAAGCAGTAGATGATGAGTAAACAGTGGGACTAACAATTGCAGCAGTAGATGATGAGTAAACAGTGGGACTAACAATTGCAGCAGTAGATGATGAGTAAACAGTGGGACTAACAATTGCAGCAGTAGATGATGAGTAGTCTTTAGAACTGAAAGTGCCACTGTAAATTATGAGTAGACATTACAACTAACACATCTTATATACGGGGTCTGAAGTCAGCTGCAGGAGATTTGGGAGAAGATTGCTTGTCACTGAGTTCCACAATGGTATATGTGTATGTATGTACAAGAGGGCTTCAAATGAAAACCTTAAAAGTGTGATAGAAATTACAATAACCATGTCATTGTCTTGTAACCTATCAATATTGTTAAAGATGTCATGAGTGTTAAGCATTGACATCATAGTGCAGACAAACACAGTGTCATCATAAGGACAGTGTTTAAATATGGCCACCCCACTTTTGACATGCACCAAATAGAAGCAGTTCTGTTATCCAGTGTTTTATCAGTGAAGAGGTGAAACCTATTGAAATTTATCGGTGAATGAAGGTCCAGTATGGTGATGCATGGCTGCCAGTCCAGCATGTGTATGAATGGAGTCGGAATTTTCAAAACGGTGTGACTTCTGTCACCTCGGGTAGTGACCCCAGAGTGGTTACACACAACCAAGAGAATTTTTTCTACTGGAATCCAAGCACTTTATCTGTGTTGGAGGATTTGCCTTGAACGCAATGGCGACTACATCGAAAAATGATACATTTGTTCTTTACATTTTTCAGAATATATTCATCTATTAAAAAAAAAAAACATTTAAGGTACTCTTTTGAAGCCCCCTGGTATGTGTGTGTCTGCCTGTCTGTCCGTCCATCCGTGCATGCGTGCATACTTGCGAGTGTGTATGATTGCAGGTTTGTATGTAATGAAAGAGGTACACTACTAAGAGAGAAGTGCAGTTGTATATTAATATATTGGATTGCATTGTTTTATGTTTTGTCTTTCTGTTGTAGATTGATAATGGCAACCCGCCTTACTTGAAGTGGATCTTGGATACAATTCCTGACAAGACAGAGCCAAACGCATAACTGTGAGCAGGTGTCTGAAAGAAGAGAGTTGACAGCAGGAAAGCATTGTTTTCTTATGTAAGGAACAAAATGCACAACTGTCAACACCTTTGAATTATTTGTATGTGAGTGTTGATATCATCAGCATTATCTGCTGTCTGAAATGTGTTGAGTGCAACAATAAAGGCTTGTTTTATCTGTGTACGGCTGGAGCAGAGTTTACAACAGCTCTACCCTGTGTTTATTACTGTTGTGTTAGCATAGACCGAAGATGTGGAGTGGCTTAGATATAAGGTGTTATCTCTTGGGGTATCATCCTTGCACTCCGGACTAGACAACTCCCACATGTCCCGGAATGAAGATGAAGGTGACTACGGGCCACAGACCTCTGCAGTAATTCAGCCGATTGTCTACATACAGAACCCACCTTGACCTTTCGGATATAAGGTGTGCCCGTCTCTAACACAGACAAGCCTATTGCAATTAAGATATTTATAAGATAAGAAACCTGAAGATTGTATAATCTCTTCTGGTAGTGGATCAGATGTTTAGCCTCCTTGGTCAAAAACATTGGAGGACCCATGAACACATTGTGTGCATTACAAATCCCTTGGCAGTTGAAAATAAAAACTAAAAAACTAGCAGGCCAAATAGGATACTGCCCAGTAAAGGTAACAAGTAAAGGACCATTTCCTCGCCTTGAAGCAATTTAGGTATATGATGCTGAGCCCATATTGTTATAGACTGGCACTCGCTGGGTGATGTACAGTATTATGTCAGCTGCCTTTATTTCCCAGGACATTTCCGAGTGCCCATTTTAGGCTTGGAGCCCGGTAAATTTTACATATGTGCTTCTATGGGGCTTCAAACAGAATCATCATACCAGCAGGCTAGCCACAATCCTGCATTGCTCCCACACTGCCCAGGCTACATTTCACATCAGTAGTAACAACACCAGAGAGCCAGCATGGAGGGAGGTTTCTGATTATCAGAAGAAGTCCCCCCTTGCCAGATGTTTTGGTCCCTTTATCTTCTTTACGCTCTCAGGGGCCGGACCTGTCTAGGTCATAACTCCCAGACGTTTTTCTCCTGGCATGTGTATTCATCAAAGCGTTTGTTCCATTATCAACATCGCTAAGTGTGTCTGCTCAGAAGCCATCCCACCCTTTGGGGTCGAACATTGGGCACCCGGCGCACCTACCAGCGTTGACACTGCACTGTGACTGACCATGGAAAAGCCAGCTTCTTCCCCTGGCAGTTGGCCGCAGTCTTCACCTCTCCCTTGGTGGATACCTATGACCCAGTCAGTAGAAGTTGTTGCTGCCATGTTGCCTTCTTCGTACCCCATTCACAGCTTGCGGATCCACCCTGCTGGACGCTCCCAGTGGAAGCCAGTTCCTTCTCTGGGCTAATTCTATGAAGGCTTGGGCCTTCCCCCTGAACTTCGCTATCACCGCAGGGTGTGGTCCTTGCAAGAGTACTATTCCGACACAAGCGGTTGGTGCCGGCACTTTATTGCAAAATTTTGACTTAGGATGACATTTCTGGTCCGAGTGATCCTCCAAATTATTACAGCCTACGCACAAAGGAATATTTATAGCATGTATGATTCTGTTACACATACATTTGAATATTTGCCAGTGCTATTAAGTTCTTGCACTGCATTGAGATTTTCCTTATATAATTCATGGGGGGAGGGGAGAGCACTTACAGGGGTAAGTACTCCTGTGCATGAAAGTAATCCTATATAAACCAGTCTGATTGGTTCATGAAGCAGTTTCATGGCACTTGAATCTACCCATTGTGCTAAGTCTTCTCTGCTGTTAGATCTCACCAGCATGCGGAAGAGATGAGGAAATAATGCTGGCACTAGATATGTCCTCAGTGAGGATATCTGATAATAGTATAACTAAAGGAACGGCTGGCCGAGTGAAGAGCGGCTAAGAATGCTGAGTTCTTCGGGAGACCAGGTTTCAAATTCTTGGTAATGTGCAAAAAGAAAACTTTAACCTGCACAGTATGCTGTGACTACACTAGGCAGGCGGCCTTAATTCCTCAGGCTCAAGACCCCCTTGTCCTACACCAGAAGGTACTACAGTCAGTAGATGACAGTTGCCAGACAGTATAACTAGACGGTCCTTTCTTTGGAACCCACAAAGGCAAACAAAACACAGGCAAAACTTAAAGACACAGGGAGAAGAGAACTAGAGATAGATGACAAATATGGGAAGTCATGGAGCAAGCCCCAGGAGACAACAACAGGTAGTAGAGCTTGGTGTCAGTTGGTTGGGGGGCCTATGTTCCTATAATAAAGGGGGGGAGGAGTTTTAATTCATTGTAAAACTGCAGTTGTCAGGTTTCCAGCGGGTATGTACCAGAATCATAAAAACTATACAAATACTGTTTTGGGTAAGTTAAATACGAGCTGATTGGTCTAGAAAAAACATGGGCCAGCACCACATGCCCAGTACACTAGAGGTGGGTGAAAGTGTTCTTGTCTGACTGTGTTACTGTGTGGTGCAGTTGTTTCTTGGACGCCCTCGTTCTTTCCTCTTGGATTATAGCCTTCATGGTTTCTAACAGGAGACCTTCATGTTTCAAACTGACCAGTTCAAAGCAGCCAACTGTGTTGTGTATTTTTCATTATTTGTTTATTTGTGCCTATGCTTTTAAGAATAAAATTTGAAGACAATTTATTGGTAGAACTGTTTTGTGTGTTAAAAAAAAATAAAAATCCTTAAGCAGGAACCTGTTATGTGAGAGAGGCAGTCACATTTTGTAGGTTTGAATGCATAGAGGAATGGGTGGCCAGTCTTTCCCTCTCTTGGCGGACTGTGAGTGCAGGCGTCCAACCCACACCAGATCACACTCACGACATGCCGTAGTGCCCTAGATATTACACTACCATGTGTTTCATGTATTGGGGATACGAAATACACGCATCAGTGAGAAGTTCTTGTGCAATCAAACCACTCCACAATCCAATTGGAAGTTGTCCACAAGTGATATGATGGAAGCAGCAATGCTGTCATGACACAGCAATAAGCTGACCACCATAGTAAGTTAACATGGCAAGACATCTAGGTGCTGGTGTCTGGCCTAGTAGCCAGGCTTAGACAGGACTGTCATACAATCAGATTTGTTGACCTCAGAGGTAGGGGCAAGAGGTCTGGTTTTCTAACTCAGAATATGATGTGCTGCAGCAACTGTTGTTTGTCTATCAAGAATGATGATGACCATTCATTTCATCCAGTGAGGTTGAAAGTATGGAGCAGTGAGTTCTAAGATGGCTGATAATGCCTATTGTGGCTCGAAATGTTCTTTGACAATGTAGGCAAAGAATGCCTGACGTTCCACGGGGGGGGATCTCCTGCAGTGGTTTTTCTGTCCAGCCTTTTCTTCGCAGATCTTGCAGTTCTGGTTGCTTCACAAGTGACTGCACCATTATGTAATGATGTATGCCTTGAATTTCGGTCTTTTGCAGCAGTCTCCCACCCAAGTGTCATGATGAATTTCAAAAGCTTTTAGTAAGATCTTCTTAGTGTCTTTAGAGCGTTTCCTCTGGCCGCCTTGGGAGCGTTTACCACAACGCAGCTCGCCTAAAAAATTTACTTAGGGAGCCTGTGATCTGGCATGCAAATCAAGTGACCAGCCCAGCGAATCTGATTCTTCATTAGTATAGTGTGGATCCTGGGCATGGACGCTCTTTCTAGGACTTCAGTGTCTGGGATCTTGTCTTGCCATTTAATCTTCAATAGCTTCCTTAGGCAGACTGTGTGGAAGTGGTTTAATTTCCTAGCGTGTCGCTGATAAACAGTCCAGGTTTCACAAGCAAATAGCAGTGTGGATAATACAACTGCTTTGTAGACTTTTAGCTTTGTTTGCAAGCTTATTCCATTTCTGTCCCACACATTCGTGTACAGTCTGTACAGCATCGCTGAGTCCAGTGGCAAGACAAGACCACTGGAGACGAATACAGGTGCAGTGGATGACCAGGGCGTTCTACAACGCTTTGCAGGTAAACACCGTCTTTCCCGTTGAATCATCAATGATTTCTTTTGCGCAGTCTGTCGAATCCTGTCTTCACATGTTGGGTAGGCATACCCTAGTTCACTGATTAGTTTGACACCGAATTGGTTACCCACGCCTTGTTTAGCCAGCCTATCACAGCTGGTGGCCGCTGTCGTATGCTGACAGCTACTAGGAGCCACAGGCATGAGCTGGATGTCAGGCTTGGACCAGTGGGGGATGGGCCCTGAACAGGGCATGACAGTCATCCTTACCGAAGGTACTAACAATGCCTGACATCCCAGACCTCCCCTGCAGCTACTAGAACTAAGAGGATAGTCATGAACTCCGGCCCTGGAACGACTGGGCGAGGCGGCGGAGAAGACTCGTGCTGGTCATGGAACAAATTGAAGCAGTAAGATGGTCCACTGATCTGCTTTTAGAGCGCAATTTAGCGTCACTTGCAGCACAACCAAGATCGAACAATCTTTACTGTCTTGTGCTGACCCAAACAGTCATTCTGCTAAGTATGAGCGGAACACTTGAGCGCTGGAGTTATCGACGCAACTCTGTCAACACACAGATGAAGAAATGTTCCAAGTTCTACCACTGCAGCTGAATGACGACGTATGAAAGTCCGCGCAACTGAGAGGTTTAACGTGCTTAAACTTTCTCTAGTCATCTTGGTGTTTTGGTTTAATTTCACACACCGGTCAGTTAGGCTTGATTTTGACATCTCGTCCTTGACTTGGGTACGTAAACTACAAGTACCTTAGACATCAGTGAGGGTTCGCCTGATGGCGAAGGACACTAGTAATATGGTAAGCTAACCCTCATGCAAAAATCAGCCCAGTGCACTCACCACTAGTAGCACATGCGTGGACTGCGCAGGAGTTCAAGGCGAGCCAACAAAACAAAGGACAGGTGAAGGGCCAAGTCTAGAACTTGAAATACCCCGGTGGAAAGCTAACGTCCTGTTAGTGCATGCGAGAAATCGACACCTTCAGTCGTGGACCGGGTGTAAAGAAGGCAAAGGCGCCCATCATTTTATAGCGTAAGTGGCGACAAAGGCTGGTCAACCGGGAGGAAGAAGCTAGATTTCTCCCGGTGCCTTCTTTTCACATATTCAAATAGTCGGTGGGTGGTAAGCAGAAGGCGATGCGTGAGGTACACGGCGTCTGTCTTTCTAGTGGCAGGGTAGCTGTCAGAATGGTGAAACACACATTTTATGGGACAGTCGCACTCATCGATGGACGCGTAACAGTACAAACACCCAGAACATGACTGGTGGGCTCGTACACGCAGAGAGAGAGAGAGAGGGTAAAGAAGCTAAAGAGGTCGCAACATTCTTGGATGTGGGAACCTCATCTGACAATCAAAAACTTCATGTTTTCCTGGCTTTACGGTGGAGTTTGTACTACCAAGATGCTGTTTAAGAGACAATTTTAATAATTGCGCTCTCTCTCTCTCTCTCTCTCTCTCTCTCTCTCTCTCTCTCTCTCTCTCTCTCTCTCTCTCTCTCTCTCTCTCTCTCTCTCTCGTAGACAATTGATAGATAAACTTACTGACGCATGCAAGCATAGGTAAGTAACTATATAGTTTCACATAACAATAGTTTTGACATACACCCTTGATGCACATTAATATTTATCTTTGAAAATGTTGAGCATGTGTAATAGTGGATTAGCTGCCTTCAACGCGCATGTCCACCTAGTTTGTTGAGTATGGCATTTACTTTCAAGTACCCAGAATAAAAGCTCCTTCAGCTGAAAACTTCTCAAACTATGAAACGGAAATTATTATAATAAGCACTACCACAGAACTATTACATCAGCAGTCGGCTGTATGGTGCTCAAGCAAAGATTTTCGGTGATTTCTTTGAGTGTTCTGGAGACAGAAAAATTCCATATGAAAGCAGAGACATCGCGCTAGTAAGAAGAGCAAATCAGAACTTGAAAAATCCAATTCCACCAGTATAAGCCAACATTGGATTCCCGTAAACGGCGAGCTCGTGAAAGAAAATAAAACTGATACACTCGCTAAGGTAGGGAGGGGCCTTGATATAACAAATACAACGATCTTGCAGTATTAGAACTGTCCTACATATTTTCAGAAATAACATTAGAGGAAAGTGGCTGCATATCATGGGGAAAAAAAGTTAGTTGCATATTGTTTACAGGACATTGCAATCTCGTGATTTCTTGGCAAGCTAACGTTCAGTAGTTTGTCATTGCTTTCTGAACAACCGACACCCATACCATTTTCAGAAAAAACCAACGCGAGGAGGATTGTTTGCCAAATCGCACGCAGCTGTTTTTCGAACGCGGTATCCCGGGAAGGTTAACCCGGTCAACAAATGCTAGCAGAAATCGGATGTGTCGGCCTAACGGTGCAAGAACGCAGCTCTGCTGAAAAAAAGTACAACGCAATCACGTCCGAAAAAACTCTCTGGATGAACGAAGAAGAAGAAGAACGCAGGTATGCAGGAGTACGAACTGCGTCCGTAACAAGTGCGTCCGTAACTCCTTCGCCACAGAGCAGGCATATCATGGGAATGCGAATGGAAAAAAGAATTGTTTTTTTTTTTAAATGATAATAGTTAGATAGTCATCAGATTATCCTCACTGAGCATGGATCCATTTAGTCCCCAAGTGCACGGGTCTCCTTCTCAATATCTCTCCCGGCATATCAAGGGAAAGGGAACGGAAGAAAGAACTTTTTTGTTTTTTGTTTTAATTATAATAGTTAGATAGTCATCAGATTATCCTCACTGCACATGGATCTATTCAGTCCCCAAGTGCACGGGTCTCCTTCTCAATATCTCTCCCGGCATATCAAGGGAAAGGTAACGGAAGAAAGAACTTTTTTGTTTTTTGTTTTAATTATAATAGTTAGATAGTCATCAGATTATCCTCACTGCACATGGATCTATTCAGTCCACAAGTGCACGGGTCTCCTTCTCAGTATCTCTCCCCGCGTGTAGCGGTCGACGACACCAGCTCTGTGTTGATCGGCTATCAACCTTTGGCCCCCTGCATAGCGATTTGTCTGGATACACCCTAGTTTACTTGATGTCCTTGCAGTCTGATCAAGGTTGCACTTTCGCAGTCGTCTCTTGATTCTTTTCATCGCTCTATCTCTGCATCGCGCCATTTACTATATCAGCCTGGTCTGCCTTTAAAAAAAAATAAATAAAAATGCCCAACCAAAGCCAATGGTGACTCAATAGACTTAGCAAGTTTAAAAAATAAAAATAAAACAACGGGGTTAATATGTTCAGTTTAGAACGGCAAGTGAATATAGTGCTAGAGTGAGCAGCCATCTATCCCCAGCATGCATTGTTGTGCAGACGTTCTCATCTTTTTGAAACAACTCTTTAAGTGTCATGTAAGCGCCTGGGGAAAAGTGCTACTATAGCCATAGCCTTACGCAACATTTACTACCTCATGGATTCCTGGAAGTGCTGCATAGGACTGGCGCATACATAAGAATAAACTTAAGCTGCCCAAAGTAGTATGAGAAATACATTCAAGGGTGTTGTTTGACACTCATAGAAGTAAATAAATACACACATCAGACAATATATAAATTGAAAGAACGCCACAGAGATTCTAACCCGCAACTTGCAAATAACATCAGTGTCTCAAGAGTACTTCAGTATACGGCCAATTAAACACCTTACAAAATGTCATCATTAGCCAGGTATGTGGAATATGGCCAAAATTCTACCCAATCGATCATTTAAACAAAAGTATAATTTTTGTTCTCAGAAAGGTAAATCTGTGTATTGTCAAGAGTTGGCAACTCGGCGACAGTCCTTACTGAGTTGTCCGCCAAAGTGGATGTAGCAAGAATGAAAGCGAACAGAGAGGGGTACAGGTCGAGGCAGATAGAGATTTCCTTCGCCCGAGAAGGGCGCAAAGAAGGCAAAGCTTACTACAGTTTTAGATGGTGCGAGAGACTGGGAACTGACCGTAGACCTAAAGGGCCGTGGCAAGGATCCGAAGGTTTGGCTTGCGACCTGACATAGAGCTTAGCTCCTCGTCAGCCAAGCAGCTAACGCTGATTGAGCTGACTGTTCCTTACGAATCAAATATTGAAGAGCTGCATCTGCACAAGTTAGAGAAGTACAATGACATGATCGCAAGTCTTAGGCGGGAGGAGTACACCATCGGGCTGTTCGTCGTCGAGGTAGGCGCAAGAAGTCTTGTCACCCACCCCGTGTTTGATGTGCTGAAGCGAATGAGCATGAAAGGACAAGCAAGAACTCGGGCCCCGAAACAACTGTCCGAGGCAGTGCAGGGTTTACGTATAAGCTACACAAGCTATAGCTTGGGACCCCCAAGAAAGTTGGGGCCCCAAAAAATATTGTCCGAGTGAGCAATTTGTCACTGACATAGAATATCTGGGCCCCATATTTCAAATTGCTTAGGGCCTTATCAAGTCTAAATCCGGCCCTGGTCCGAGGCAGCCGAAAAGGCATCGCGCTGGCTATGGAATTGTCGGAACCTTGAGTGGAATGAGTTTCGAATCTAGTATGGTTAGAAGCGGTAACTGCAGTACCAACAATCTCTCAACCAAGACCACGAACTTAAACGTTTCGTGTCAGATCTTTAGCCTTTCCTCCGAGCGGGAGTAGTGAATCTGAGTGCAGTCAAATCATGTAAATCTCCCCCGATGTGTCTCCACCTAGCCGTGGTGGGGGAGCTTGCGTGTCCCATCGACTCCATGTGCTTGCCGATGGATGAAAACTACATATCGGACAGCTTATGGGATAGGGGCCAGACTAAGAGAGACACAACCTGCTGCTCTGCAGGTAGACTGAGGATAGCAGTCAAAATCTTACATTAGGCGCACGAAGGCAGAAGTTCTTGGTCCGGACAATACTCTAAGGCTCTCTGTCGAGGGTTTAGGCTAAAGACCGCTAAGCCACAAACCCTCGGATGTGAGAGCCGGGCCGATACCCACTGACATATGCCTGGGTCATTGACAGTAAGGTGAGTGACCTGGCTACGAGAAGAACAATCAACCCTGAGAAATAATGGGGCGGGTGTGAATGGAGACCCCCAGGGTGGATGGGGAGAGAGAGTTTAGTTCTGGGTGAAGTCAGAGGACTTGAGGACAGTTGATGTTTTGGCGCCGAGCGGATCGGTAAGCTAATGAAGTGGGAGCTTTAGACTGACTGCGGTCAGATCTTTTGTTGTGTTGTTCTCCCAGTTGTGAATACAGGCTTGAAACCCAGTGGGGGTTGGATAGTTCATGGAGGCCTGAACCCAGAGTGGGTTTATAGTTAGGGGAGGTTAGACCCAGTGTGTGGGTTGTGATATGTGAGGTCCAGCTGTGGATAGTAGCTGGATTACCTGTCTTGTGGATTTGATATGAAGCAGGCTTGAGAAGGCAGTAATGTGTGCTGGTTAAATTGTGAGGAGGATATTTATATTCTATGGATTATCTTGTTTCTGGATATAGAGTTGTGTTCCGTTTGTACGTGTTCTTTCTGTATTAAAGGATTATGTGCGCCAACTCAATCTTGTGTAATGACTGATGGATGTGTATTACTGGGGTGAGTTGCATTGTGAGACAGTTAGATAGCTCAATTGACACACCAGGAGCATCGTTACCTAGACAATGACCATCTCACGAACTTATCATCAAGAACATCGTGAGACCCACCTACCGAAAAATAGAGGTGGCATACTGAGCACGCTACATGCCCAGTTCTGATACTTGTTCGAAGGCTCTCAGCTGGGGGATATGAGGGATTCCCGGATGAGAGGGCCTGGCCGTTTCTCGTTCACTGCTGCACGGAGGTAAGGTTCTGAGCCGGCAGCACATGTAGCCTACCTCGTGAGCGAGTATTAAAATGCAGAAAGTGTCCCAGTCGAATGAAATGGCTACGAAAACTGTCTGTGTCTAACTCATAGAGTTTAGACAAAAGTGAAAAAAAAACGTCTCAATAACACGAAATGGAAAACACGGCTAGCGAATCAATTGCGTGGTCCGAAGTCAAAAGCTAAAGCTTACCGAGTGGATGCCGCCTGCAGTCTGACCGTTCCTGGTGTGTGCTTGAGCGACCAGTGGCAAGCGAGATGCCCAACACATGGAAGTGAGGAACTAAAGCAGCCATGAGAAGGACGTGAGCCCAGTCTCAGAGCAATATGTGCCGGCTCTGCAATTATGGAAGCCTCCTTGGATAGCCTTGGAAGGCCCATGGTCTGCCCCTGCCTTCCCTTGAGGGTTAACCGTGATGTCGATGATCGTTCTATCTTGACCTGCTGAGATGTGGGCGACATCACAACAATAAGTCTAACGTGCCTCGAAACCCGAGGAAGGCTAACCTCATTAAAAAAATGCCCGCTGAAGTCGGAAGTGCCGTCCTACGGGTGGCAAACTAAAAATTGGCACTACGCATTTACGTCCGAGTGAAATGTCTCGTCCGAATGTCTCTCGTGCTAGGAACAGCTCTGACTACCTAGTTTCCGAATGCCGCTCTTGTTCGGAACAGCTCTGACTAGGTAGTTTTCCGAATGTCCGACGTGTCTGGAACAGCTGTGACGGACACAACGACAAGCACATGTCCGAAAAACTCGCTGAGTGGTTATTGACTGCAAACCAGTCTGGTCTGTGCGGGAACGGCCCGGGGCGAACGAAATGCATAATATATTGAAGTGAGGAATTAAAGCAGCCATGAGCAGGACGTGACGATTCCCTCGGTGAGCCCAGCACCAGGGCGCTATGTGCCGGCCCTGCAATTATGGAAGCCACCCTGGATGGCGGAAAATGCCATGGACTGTCCCTACCTTCCTATGAGGGACGACCGTTGTCTTCGACCGTTCCAATTTGGCCAGCTGGGTTGTGGACGGTACGGCAAACAGTGAGAGTCTCCCAGGAATGCTACCTGGTCAAAAAAAGCACGCTAAAGCCGGTTGTGTTGGCCTACGGGTTTCGGCCCAAGGGCGCATAACAGACACACCGCAATCACATCTGAAAAAACACTCCGGATGAACGCAAAGAAGAAGAAATCATGTAAATGCCGGCCGCAGTCCAACCTCCATAACATAGCGATAATCGGCCGTATGTCGCACTTAGTCAGCGGCAGAGACCAAGAGGTGGGTCCAAACGGAAAGGAAGAACCGGCTTCCTAGTAGAGTGCGACGCCGTGAACGGGGTACGAGGAAAGAACACAGCAATGGGGACTAATGGAGGCGATTGAGGCCGTGGCGGGGGATGAAGCTGGCTCCTCACGACCACACGTGCTAAGGGGCAAGCACAGGCTGCACGGAATCTCCCCCCCCCCCCACCCTCCCCCGAGGGAGGGAGGGCTTGAGAATGGACATGGTAACAGCGAAGGGAGAAGCGTCACAACAGGGATAACAATTGTGACCGAACGTCTCCACGGCAGGGGTAAGACGCCCGGAGTCATGACCCGGACGTGACCGACCCCAGAGAGTATCAAGTGGTATCAAGACAGACAGACAGTCGGGAACGGGAGCTTATATTAGTACTTATATGAATTAAATGAGATGCTCCACACCAGGAGCCAGGCGATGCCGGGCAGGGTCAGACAGACAGACAGTCAGGAACGGGAACGGGAGCTTATATGACTACTTATATGAATTAAATGAGATGCTCCCCACCAGGGACTGGGCGAAGCCGGGCCGGGTCAGACAGACAGACAGACAGATAGACAGATAGATAGTCGGGAACGGGAACGGGAGCTTATATGAGTACTTATATGAATTAAATGAGATGCTCCACACCAGGAGCCAGGCGATGCCGGGCAGGGTCAGACAGACAGTCAGGAACGGGAACGGGAGCTTATATGACTACTTATATGAATTAAATGAGATGCTCCCCACCAGGGACTGGGCGAAGCCGGGCCGGGTCTGCTAGTACATTATAAATAGGGCTGCGACCGATTAATTTAAATTTAATAGTTAACTTTTGAAATATTAACGATTAATTAATTTCGATTAAATCAAAACATTTATAGTCACATAACTCACATTATAGTCGTGTTTGTCAAAAATCGAAATAACACTGGATTGTATTGTTCATACATCATTTAATAACCAACTATGCAAACAGACGAGTCTTATTATTAACAATATAACCAGCAGAGCTGAACAATCGTTCACATGGAACTGAGGTAGCCGGTATGCACAGAATGGTCTTGGAAAAGAATGTCTATTTTGGATATCGATGTTCATTAAGTTTCCACCATTGTAAAGGGTCAACCAATTCAGCAACTTTCTTCTCCATTTCAGACTCAATTAGCTTAATACTTTCTTCATTTGGTTCACATATAGTTTCATTGTTAATGTCAGTATCATTCGTTGCAGCAGTCTCTATCTGCTCATCATGAACATTAACTGCTATTTGTTGTTCATTGCGTGACCAAATACGTTCTCTTGCATCTTTTGACAAACACTTGGATCAAGTGCTGTTGCAATCTGTAGTATTTCAATACTTGTCATATTAGCTACGCATTCACTGAAGTCTGAATAGAAGAAGAATAGATGCTGCCTTAAATGTAGCTATGTAGCCTGAATCATAATCGTGTACAGTCATATGCTTTGTCAACGATGATAGCAGTGGAAATACACAGCAACATGAAACATAATTTTGACCGCCAAACAGGACTGTGGTCTGCCAAAATAAGTCCAAAACTTTGACATATTTCGAAATCTTTTCCCAATCTGAATCTGACAGTTTTGGACCTTTGTATTGCTTCTTTTCATCTGACATGTAGACAGTTAATGCTTCTCTGACCTGCAGAAGACTCTGTAGCATAATAAACACACCGTTTCATCTTGTTGGTACATCTTGCTGCAGCTTACACAATGGTGACTCAGTACAATTTTGGAGCTCGGTTGTGTTTGCAGCACTATGTTTAAAATGTCCGACAATTTTTCGACATTCGGTTCATTTGTATAAGTGATTGGAGAAAAGTTTTCGATTAATCGTTTAAAAAAAAAAATTAATCGTTAAAACAAATTAACGATTAATTAATCGTTAACTCCCGCAGCCCTAATTATAACATAATATTCTCAGGTTTTACCACTGTGCGTCGTATCCAGCATCAGAGCCTTATCCTCACGTCTCAGTGTATAATAATGACTACTGACAAAATAAAACCTTAAGATAAAATACTCCAGCGCCCCTTGACAGAGAAGGAACGAACGAAGGCAGAGATCACTCATGGAAGCAGGAAAGAGTGGGGGTGTCCCGGATTTTGTGTAACTCTCCTGTGTTCTGAAATGCAATAGTCAAGGTCAACAAAAATGGCGACGTACATCGTTAGGAAGGTTGCTCCTGCAGGCCCTGTTTCGTTTTGTGTGGTTCGAAATTTTCTGTTAGCCAGTGCGAAACCTAAGGCATCATTACTATGTAATGGTAGTATTCTGTGTTTGCGTAGTTTCTTATCAACAACCAAAAACGAAGAGAAACCTAATAAACCCCATTGTAATGTGGGGACAATTGGACATGTCGATCACGGGAAGACAACCCTTACCGCTGCTATAACGAAAGTCATGTCAGAAGTTTATAGCAGCGACAACAAATTTGTATCCTACGAAGCAATTGACAGGGCTCCAGATGAAATTAAGCGCGGCATTACGATAAATGCTGCTCACATCGAATACGTCACGCCCTACAGACATTATGCACACACAGACTGCCCGGGTCATATTGACTATGTGAAAAATATGATTACAGGAACATCTCAGATGGATGGCGCCATTTTAGTTGTGGCTGCAACTGATGGAACAATGCCACAAACAAGAGAACATTTACTGCTAGCCAAGCAAATTGGTGTCGAACATTTGGTTGTGTTCATAAACAAAGCAGATGCAGTGGACAGTGAAATGGTGGAGTTGGTCGAGATGGAAATCCGAGATGTGTTGTCAGAATATGGCTTTAATGGCGACAAGTGTGCTGTAGTACATGGGTCAGCCCTGCAAGCACTGACAGGGGACAACCCCAAATTAGGCAGAGATAAAATTCTTGAATTGATGGATGCTATTGATAAAAATATTCCAACCCCAGTGAGGAACTTGAATGAGCCATTTCTTATGCCCTTGGAGAAGTTAGTAGCAGTTCCAGGCCGAGGTACTGTCGCAGTTGGAACTATCAAGAAAGGTACCATTAAAAAAGGGGATGCTGCTGAAGTAGTTGGCTTTGGGAATGTGGTCAAAACAACAGTCACTGACCTGCATGTGTTTGGTCAAAGCAGGAAGGAGTGTGTAGCTGGAGAGAATGTTGGAGTCCTGCTTAGAGGTGTCAAAAATGAATCGTTGCAGCGAGGTATGGTCCTCGGAGCTCCAAAGACACTGATTCAGAGTAATGCTGTGAAAGCACAAATGTATCTGTTGACTAATAAAGAAGGTGGGCGTTCTCGACCAATCACAAACAATTACATACAGATGATGTACAGCCAAACGTTGAACATTACGGCATGTGTGCGTCTGCCGCCAGATGTTAGTATGCTCATGCCTGGGGAGGCAACCCATGGCGAAGTGTTATTAAGAATGCCAATGGTGGTTGCCCCTGGTCAGAGATTCACCTTTCGTGAAAACAATATTACCACGCTGACAGGACTTACGACAGACATTCTGCCACACAGTGAGCTGAAAATCAAAGGCTTTAATGTAGAGAAACGATTGAATCACTTCATAGAAAGTAATGCCCAGGTAGTGAGAAGCGCCAGGCTGAAGAGAAAGAAGAACTCAACATCTTGAATGTCCAAACTGATCTCCTCAAATGGAGGCCGTCAAAGATAACATTTCATTGCAGGGAAACACAATGGAAACAAGACAGTTTTAGTGACTGTCATGTTAAATTTACTGTAGCTGCTTTTCTGCTGTTTGTCTGATATATTTTTGAAAACATGTCATGAGTATATATATCTGCGTTTTTTAAAATCATAACTGTTGGTTTTGTATTGTTGAGATTTCTGGGTCATCCATAACAGCATACTTGTGTTTGATACACTGCTTCGATATACTTGTTCAAAGTATATTCCAAACCCAGATAGGGAGCATCCATTGGATCTTTTCCCCAGGACCTGCTTGTGTGTTGGGAAATGAGCAGATGAGCAAATTGATTAGGTCTGCACCGTTGGGTGGGGTGTTGGTGCATGATAAGGCAGGTGTGGACAGGGTCGTTTGGAATCGTGTGAATAGTGTGGGAAAACATAAATTATCATGACCTGGAGAGAAAGGTGCGGCAGGGAGTGACCAGAAGAGGATGTGGGTGACACTTAGTACTCCAAGGACAGGCCAGGTAGATATATAATCTTGCCTGCAACTTGTATCATTAGTATCGGGACTCTTTGTTGGTTGTTGTAGATGGGGAGGGAGCACATGTGGGAATGTCCTAGTGCTGTGAGTTTTGATTCTTGACTCGGCTCAACGTGGTTGAAGATTGGAGTTCTCCTAGGTAGGGCATCACATTGTCATGTGTCCAGAAATTGAGACTGTGGTGGAAACAGAGAGGTGTGTGAGGTGAAGATTGGGGAGAGATTGTATTTACATGTGATGGAAACAGGAAGAGAGGTGGTGAGGTGAAGATTGGGGAGATATTGTATTTTTTGTATGTGGTGAAAATTGACAGCAAGATATGTGTCTCTAGTGAAAGGTAGAGGACAAGCCAAAATTTAAAAAAATGCATGGTGCCTGTACACCAAGGAAAGAATGAATTTACAAAGTTTAGTTCTGTCAGCGATTTCTATGAAGTGATAATTACTGATTTGTGTGAGACTTGACCCTGATCATTTGATCACATAAACACCTTGTCTCTGTATGGGTTCATTGTTGAAAAACTTAATGGGATACTGGGGTTTGAATCCTCTTGACGTGGCAATTGTTTCATTGACCTGAGTTTCCAGGTCGATCCAGCCTAAAATGGCTCTGAGGAAGAGACCTGGGAAGTAAAGGTGACTCAGATGGCATTGACCTCCATCAAGTTCTGATTGGACTAAAAATATGGGGCTAGCACGTATATCCAATCAGCTGTGTGTGAACAGGGCCCATAAGGGAAGCTGAGACTAACAACAGTGTAACCTAGCATGCCTGGTGTAGGGGTTGGCTTAAGAGGGTTAGTGTCAGACCGGCTACTTAAGGTCAGCATGGCTGAATAGATAAGAGCAGTGGTTCTTAAACATCCTGTGTGCTGATGCCCAGATAGCATGTTCAACCCCTATATAGGTTAGTTAGAGTAAAATGTTGACTTGGGGACGTAAGTTACAAGTACCTCAGAAGTCAGAGTGATGGTGAGGGATATCAGTAATAGGGAAAGCAAATCCACATGCAAAAATCAGTCCCGTGCACTAGAAGTAGTATTGTTGTAAGGACTACGCTTGGGTTAAAAGCAAGCAATTGCCAAAAAAAAAAAAAAAAAAAAAGACAGGCTACCTGATCCTGTAGACAAGTTTAGCTGCATAATCCATGCAGTCATACATAATCCATGCAGTCATACATAATCCATGCAGTCATACATAATCCATGCAGTCATACATAATCCATGCAGTCATACATAATTCATACATAATCCACGCAGTCATACATAATCCATGCAGTCATACATAATCCACACAGTCATACATAATCCACGCAGTCATACATAATCCACGCAGTCATACATAATCCACGCAGTCATACATAATCAAGTCTGCAAAGGGTTTGATGTGAATTAGTTGAGGGAAATGGAATGCAGAAGAAGACATGTACATAAAATGCTAATGGCATGAACAGGGATTAGAAAACAAAATAGACTGGATTGGATTCTAAATGTGTTAAGTTGTTGTCAGGCCTGTATAGGTATAGGAAGATGGAGACATCTGTTGTATAATGTTTTGCAGTGATTTATTTTCTTTCTTAAATTGTTAAATTCTCATTTCTAAACGAGAGACTTCACATTTCGTTGGCTATGTTAGAGATAGCCAGGATCTCTTAAAGATAGTAGGCAATTCTACTTATTGATGGTTGTAGTTTCTCATAGTCGTGTGCTGAGTTGTGACGTAATCCAGTGGGCATTGATTTTCTGGTGGACCTCATTTTTACAGATGCAAAAAAAAAAAAAAAACCTGGTCATTTGTATTTTTGTTAATCTAATAACTTTTAATGCCATATGGCACATTGGGTATATGTCGTCTTCTGCTGTTCATCTTCTTACGAATAAACGTGACTTAAGTTAGAAAACAGTGTTTTAAAAAAGCAGTCAATACATCATTGACTGAAGTTACTAGTGTATGCCAGGAAGCTTTTGATAAGGACTGAGAAAATACAGGTTGCTTGGACAAGTAGTTGCCACATGGTGTTTGGATGTGTGAGTTTTCTGTTTCACATCCAGTAGATAAAATATCCTTTTCCTTACCAGGGATTACAACCAGGCTCATCGAAGTCTACAATTTGAAGCATTACAGAAAAACAGTAATGATCATCATCAGGTGTCCTGCCAACTGACATTGATATTCACGCATCTCCACAGATCTCAGCCCTTGGTGATCGGGATAAATTCTGTTGATGATATTCCTCCATGCTATCATCCCAGTCCATCCAGCATCATTTCTCTTGGTCTGCCCCTGCCTCTGCTCTTCTACTGCAGGTCTTTCCAGACATCAAGATGTTCCAGGCACTCATTACTTACTCTGACAGTTCAAAGTATTCCCAACATACTTCTCAGAAAGCACATCTCCATTGCCTCCGAGCTCTTCCTAATTTGTTTGTACATTTCAGTACTCTTTGTCTGATATTCTATGACAGTGAATTATTGCATACGATACTTTTCATTTTCTGAAATGCATTTTTATTGCATGGCCAAAACAAAAATGGCATTAAAAACTGTATTAGTACACAAACTGATGAAAGTAAAGATTTTTTAGGCAACAATTGAAAGAAATGTAATGCAACAGCCTGTTTTTTTTTAAATTAGAATTTTGTAAAGCTAACCCAGACTTCAAGCTTACCAATTTTAATTGATGCATGCTGAACAACTTCAATATCCAAATGAATGAATAAAAAGTAGCAAACAGAGCACTTTGCTGGGTTTCTGAATCATGTGGTTGGACTAATGTGTTGGGATTACAATTGAAACCTTTCAAACAATAAGAGTGCATTGCTCTGCCTGCTGTTTGAACTATACCAAGTATATGAGAGTGCATTATTCTGTCTGCTGTTTGAACTATACCAAGAATATGAGAGTGCATTATTCTGTCTGCTGTTTGAACTATACCAAGAATATGAGAGTGCATTATTCTGTCTGCTGTATGCGCTATACCAAGTGTATGAGAGTGCATTATTCTGTCTGCTGTTTGAACTATACCAAGAATATGAGAGTGCATTATTCTGTCTGCTGTTTGAACTATACCAAGAATATGAGAGTGCATTATTCTGTCTGCGCTATACCAAGTGTATGAGAGTGCATTATTCTGTCTGCTGTTTGAACTATACCAAGAATATGAGAGTGCATTATTCTGTCTGCTGTTTGAACTATACCAAGAATATGAGAGTGCATTATTCTGTCTGCTGTATGCGCTATACCAAGTGTATGAGAGTGCATTATTCTGTCTGCTGTTTGAACTATACCAAGAATATGAGAGTGCATTATTCTGTCTGCTGTTTGAACTATACCAAGAATATGAGAGTGCATTATTCTGTCTGCTGTTTGAACTATACCAAGAATATGAGAGTGCATTATTCTGTCTGCTGTATGCGCTATACCAAGTGTATGAGAGTGCATTATTCTGTCTGCTGTTTGAACTATACCAAGAATATGAGAGTGCATTATTCTGTCTGCTGTTTGAACTATACCAAGAATATGAGAGTGCATTATTCTGTCTGCTGTATGCGCTATACCAAGTGTATGAGAGTGCATTATTCTGTCTGCTGTTTGAACTATACCAAGAATATGAGAGTGCATTATTCTGTCTGCTGTATGAGCTATACCAAGTGTATGAGAGTGCATTATTCTGTCTGCTGTTGGAACTATACCAAGAATATGAGAGTGCATTATTCTGTCTGCTGTTTGAACTATACCAAGAATATGAGAGTGCATTATTCTGTCTGCTGTTTGAACTATACCAAGTGTATGAGAGTGCATTATTCTGTCTGCTGTTTGAACTATACCAAGAATATGAGAGTGCATTATTCTGTCTGCTGTATGAGCTATACCAAGTGTATGAGAGTGCATTATTCTGTCTGCTGTTTGAACTATACCAAGAATATGAGAGTGCATTATTCTGTCTGCTGTTTGAACTATACCAAGAATATGAGAGTGCATTATTCTGTCTGCTGTATGCGCTATACCAAGTGTATGAGAGTGCATTATTCTGTCTGCTGTTTGAACTATACCAAGAATATGAGAGTGCATTATTCTGTCTGCTGTATGAGCTATACCAAGAATATGAGAGTGCATTATTCTGTCTGTTGTAGGAGCTAAACAGACTAATATGTGATAATGTGTAATTTTGCACGTTAAACTGATTAAAACTGTTGTGTTTATGTAATTTGGTAGTGCATGTGTCTGTTATGTGATTTTATCAATTTAAATTAAAGGACTTTCTCAAGCCTTGAGGTGTGTTGGGTATATGGTGCTAGCACCATATTTGTATAGATCAATCAGCACTCGATGGATGATATGGTCACTATCATACAGGCCGTATTTGCTTTTTAGAACATTGTCCTGGTAGTTTTAGAATATTGTCCTGGTAGTTTTAGAATATTGTCCTGGTAGTTTTAGAATATTGTCCCGGTAGTTTTAGAATATTGTCCTGGTAGTTTTAGAACATTGTCCTGGTAGTTTTAGATCACTGTCCTGGTACTCATGTTGGTCAGGGTCGACCTGGAAGCAAAAGTCAGTTGTTTAAAAATCCCGGCCTCGAGGAGGATTCGAACACATGGCCAGCAGACAAGCATTCTAGCCACTACACCACCACGACATGACAGAAATTACATCTAGTACCAAACTAAGAATATTCTCTAACATAAATCAGTACTGCTGTATGGATTAGAGACATGGAGAGATTTCAACAACTACATTCATAAATTGACACCTGCCGTAGAATAGGACTCAAATGAAGACAATCACCAATTTGAAGCTCATGGACAGAACTGGGGCTTCCAGTGAATCAAGAGGTGAGGGCTAGACATTTTCACTCCATAGAACACACACATAATGGTTCAGTCGCCCAGCTACTGAGTTGAGTGCATAGAGCGAAGAGCTGTGGATTTCATGTTGATTGCTCTTACATCTGTCCGCAGTTGTTTGTCTTGTGAAACACGTTCAGGAAAATGGTGGTGGCCGGTTGTTGAACTAGCTAGTTTTGCATTATGCAGTAATGTGTGTGAAGCTGCTGCTTTTACAGTGACTGCCACTTCCATCGACGGTGAACTGTAATTTTCGTGGCTGAATGTTGTGGTGGCTTTCTGGCAGTGGCCTTGTGCATGTACTTGCCTGTGCAAGCTGTTGGTTTATCGGTGCAAGCTGTTAGTTTGTCGGTACTGCTGTTTGTTCCACTTTTCACATGGGGCAGTGAGTAGCATTTTATGTGATATTCACTGGCACAGGAACAGAACATTATGGGAATGACCCTTTGCCGTGAAGATGGAACCGTGACCAACGACTAGAGAACACACAGAAGAAAACATTAATAGTATAACCAGAAATTCCTTCCTCTGAAACTCATAGCGCAGAAGACAGAGGGAGATCTAAAAACACATGGATAAGAGAACTAGAATCAAAGGTGAATGTGGGAGGAACCTGCAGGAAACAGAGTTTAGCATAGGCTGGTTGTCGGTCTGTGTTCGGTCGGGAGATTACAGGCAGCAGCAGAAGAAAATGTGTCCACTGATCTCTACTTCTTTCCATTCCTCACTACGAGTGTTGATAAGTTTTTTTGTTTTTTTTTAATTGTTGCGTATCCCTTACGGGACGTTGCAGTCAACACCAGCATTTTTCAGCTACTGTTGATGTACTAGGCAAGTCTTACGTTCAGTAGTTTGCTATTGCTTTCTGAACGACCGGCTCCCATACCAGCACGTTATAACACAACGCGACACGGTCTGCTGCACAAATCAGTCGCAGCTGAGCTTTGAACGCCTGGTACCCGGCTCACAAACCGCGTTCGCAAGCCTTTAGCCACGAATCCGGCGTTGATCAGTACATGTGAATTTATTTATCTTGCCAACATTTCTGAAACCCATTCTATGAAATCCCCTCTCTTGCAAACATTTATGAAACAATCTCTCAGCTGCATTGTCTCACTGGCAATAATGTCCTTGTCACAACATTCAAGAAAATAACTGTGCCACTTTAAATAAAAACTGATCACCTGCCTGCCTGGTGTTAATGATTTTGAATCCACATCAGGGCAGATTTTAAAAATTGACCTGGATTCCAGGTCGGCTCAGGCTAAAATGGGTACCAGGAAATATCTTGGGAAGTAAATGTGGCCGTCGTGACACTGACCACATGACCCACTGAGTACCAATGGGGGATATACAAAATATGAGGCTAGCACCATATGCCCAGCGCATCTTTAGCCATGTAAAATGTTACGTTACTTACTTACAAAAAACATAATTTCTTCATTGTGCTGTCAACGTATACTTCCATGTGTAAAGTTACTGTCTGTAAGAGTGATTTCTCAAGCAAAACGTTCAACTTGTGTACCCTGTTCAACAAATGGTTTTCAACTCTGATGGTGCTACCTGCACAACACACAAACTTCTGTCACTTTGGTTTGAGAGTAAATGAGAAGGCAACACCAGCCATGTTGATTCATAAAGGTCACTACCATGTTACATTACAAAACTATAACTTCCAAGGCAGAATCAATCATTCAAACAGTTGACTATTCCAGGAACTATTTTAAGCTACTTTCAATTATACATCTGATTGTATAAACATTTTTTATTGCTTAGACACCATGCGGGTTCTTGTGAGACGTAGTGCAGTCATGTATACAACACCATCAATGCCAACTGTTTCTTGGTTGTTACAGTTGTGTCAGTGTCATCAAATTCTGTTCTCATACAGGTGCTATGTTTTCACTGACTCTTTCTTACATGATCGGTCTCTGTGGCTAAGGGCTTGCGAACGCGGTTTGTGAGCCCGTATACCCGGGTTCGAAACACCGCGGTGCTGTTTTTTTTTTTCGAAAAAGGTATAGGGGCTGGTCGCTCAGAAAGCAATGGCAAACTACTGAATGTAACACTTGCCTAGTACATCAACAGCAGCTGAAAATGCTGGTGTTGACTGCAACGTCCCATAAGGGATACGCAACAAAATTTTTTTTCTTTTTCTTACATGGATGCTTGGTATTACTGACCATGTTAAAACATGGGTGTCATGTTTTACTGACTCTCGCTGGCTGTAGGTATTACTGACTCTTCATTAGGTATTACTGGCTGTTAGGTATTACTGTCTCACAGACTGTTAGGTATCACTGTCTCACAGGCTGTTAGGTATTACTGTTTCTCAAGGTTGATAGATACTGAGTCATACTCTGTTGCTAGGCACTTGTTTTACTTGTCTTTTGTAGCATGTGTACCACCACTATTTCAACCCAGTGTTGTGTTTTCCCATAGAACATTCTGAATCTAGCCAACTTATCTAGTGGTGAACATTCTCTAACCACTGAAATTAGAATATTCTATATTCACTACATTCTCAGACTTCCTGTCCAATATGGTAGACAGACAGGCGATCCGTTAAAGCCTTGGAATGTTATTTGTGCCTGGCCACGGTTAGCTTATGCATTTTACTCATTTAAACTTGTACATGGTTTTGTTGCCCAGCTACTGAGTTGAGTGCTTGGTGTGATTTTTAAGATTTAATGTGGAACGCTTTTTCATCCATCCGCAGTGGTTTGTGTTCAGAAAAATAGCGATGGGCCGGTTGCCGAACTAGCTGGTTTGCCCTATGCAATAATATGTGTGCAACTGCTGGTTTTTCTAGTGACTGCTGCTTCCATCACCAATGTACTGTAATTCTAGTGGCATACTGTTGTGTTTCACTTTTCACATGGGACAGTAAGGTGCATTTTATGTGGTTTTCATTCGCACAGAAATGGAGCAATTATGGGATGACTAAATATATTCACTGCTCACTGACTGTGTCTCTACTTCTTTCATCCACTATCCCCCTATAGGACGTAGTTCCTCAATCAACTCACTCCAAGCCCTCCTATCCTTATGTAGTCCGCTCATCTCCATCCATGACCTCTCCATATGAATCATTTCTATCTCTACTCCTCTTGTCTGTGTGTTTTAGGTCTTCCTGTATTTCTTTTGTCCCTTGGGTTCAAGACAAAGACCTTTCTAGCTAAACTATTCTCAAGTGGTCTCAGTGTATGGCCTACCCAGCGTGACCGTCTTATCTAAATGGTATGGTATTTGTCTAGTTCTCTGTGTCTCTGGTATATCTAAATTAAAGTTTCCAGTACCTGTGTCTAGCAGAACCTACACTTAAGCAAAAAATCCCGCAGATGCCGAGTCATTTCCACATATTTTTATTGACAATATTCTGTCTAGCTTGAAACACTGGATGTTAGCTCTGAATCTTATAGATATTCTTCTTCAGATACCTGAAGTCTGGAATAAATATTGGTAATAATAACTTTCCAATTCTCTCTTTCATGAGATGTTTTAATGAAACTGATCTTGTTTGTATTTTTAGTTTACTAGCTGTCTTTAACCACATACATCTCAGTCTTTTTTTGCTTCTCTTGCCTATTCCATATCTGCTATTCATCATGAAGTGAATTGTGTTTCGTCTAGCCTGTGGCTGTGTAGATTCAACTTTGGCAAGCATTTTCTCTGGTTTGCTTTACCTAGCTTTTGACTGTCTCCAGTCTACCTACAAGGCAGCAGGTTTGTGTCTCCCTTTGTCTGGTTCCTATCCCTTTACCTGTCTGACATGGGAGACCCTACCAGCAGCAGCATTACCATCAGCATAGATCTTGGGGTCATTGGAACAAAGCAAGCCCATCTACAACTTAAAGCTAGGGACACAACAGAGGGGATACCTGTTGTTGATGTGTCCCTAGGTGTACATGTATTTTTTTGATGAATGTGATGAGTGACCTGTGCCTGTCAGTACCTATGTTTGTTATCACTGTCCACAATATTCTCCACCCCTGTGTGATACGGTGCCCATAAGGGCAGCAAAGGAAAGTAACACGGCCAGCTGTCATAAGAGGCACCCACTCATGAGCAAGTCAAAAAAGGGTTTGTCATTGGTGTTTTGTTGTTTGGCCTTTTTGAACTCAAGTGTAGTCTATACATGTTCTACTACTTCTAGTGTGTGGTTCAGCCTTCCCTGTTACATCTCACTTCATCAGGTTCCTCATTTGTACCTTGCAGTGTGCAGGTGAAGCATAAACAGCGGGAGAGTGCCCGTTTATGGGCTTCATATATCGTGATTCCCTGTTACATACATCCGTCGCCATCAAGCGAACCCACTCCGATTTCTGAGGTACTTGTAATTTACCTCCCCAAACCAAGGACAAGAAGTCAACATTTTAGTCCAACTGACAACCAGTGTAAGAGTTTAACTTCCTACCTTGGCATCAGCACACCAGAAATTTAAGAGCAGGTACTCTTATCCATTCGGTCATGCTGACCCTTTGACGTGGGTTGAACGCCCAGGCTCCACTGGGAGATGACAGAACTAGAGGAAAACAATATTCTCAATATTCTTCCCAAAAGACACAGCTTCACCGCCCACAGCTCCTGTCTCATTTTTCAATATTCACATCCACACAGAAGTATGATCCATGTATAACATTTCAGTGAGCAGATTTTTGTTCTTGTGGTGATGTTTCTATTTTTTATGGCATTAGTTATTACAGAGGTGAGCAGCTGGCCGAGTGGCTAAGAACGCCGGGTCCTCCTTTGGGAGAACCAGGTTCGAATGGTGAGATGTGGATTTTTTTCAGTCGAGGGCAAAAAGAAAACCCTAACCTGCACAGTTCATGGCAACTGCACTAGCCAGGGGGCCTTAATTCCTCAGGCTCAAGACCCTCCTGCCCTACACTGCAAGGTACTGTTGGTAGTAGATGATAGACTTATAGTCATTACAGTAAAACAGCACTTGGGTAAGGCATTTAATTTGTTTATCTCTGTGTCCTATCTTTCACTGGATGTCACTGTAACTGTAGCATAGATGTCCCTGATGTCAGGGGTTGTAAGTGGATGGGTCACGTCTCACAAAAGAGTTGATCTTGCATGATCACTTAGTTTAATAAATACAATTTACCAAGAATCTCTGACCATTAATACAACACTGAACATCACAGTTTCCATGTAGAAGCACAACTGAACAGCAGTTAACTTATCAAAGTTTATATATAATTAACTAAAAAAGAGAGTTCCAACTGGAAACAGGATTGTCACAGTGCCACCTGCAAACACCAACATCAGCATTTTATGACACCATGTAGTTGTACCAGTAATCACCAGGCTGGAGACAGAACTGTCACAGTGCCAACTGCAAACACCAACATCAGCATTTTATGACACCATGTAGTTGTACCAGTAATCACCAGGCTGGAGACAGGATTGTCACAGTGCCAACCGCAAACACCAACATCAGCATTTTATGACACCATGTAGTTGTACCAGTAATCACCAGGCTGGAGACAGGATTGTCACAGTGCCAACCGCAAACACCAACATCAGCATTTTATGACACCATGTAGTTGTACCAGTAATCACCAGGCTGGAGACAGGATTGTCACAGTGCCAAACACTAACATCAGCATTTTATGACACTATGTAGTTGTACCAGTAATCACCAGGCTGGAGACAGGATTGTCACAGTGCCAAACACTAACATCAGCATTTTATGACACTATGTAGTTGTACCAGTAATCACCAGGCTGGAGACACGAATGTCACAGTGCCAAACACTAACATCAGCATTTTATGACACTATGTAGTTGTACCAGTAATCACCAGGCTGGAGAACACTTGGAGTGTTGTCTCTATGTCCACATCCCTGAGCAATGAGAAAAAGTCCAGGTCAAAAAAAGAATCATCATCTCTTACACATGAATAGACAGAGTAAACTATTATCTTCCTCTTCTTGTGCATACTTCTTCAGACCTCAGCCTGAATACAGAAAGCATCAGTCAACTTACTAGATTCCGTGCCAAACAAAAAAGTAGGTTTTGACCAAACAAAAATGGATGGTAGAAAATGAAGTAGGAGGGTGTCACAGTTGACTTAAAAGTTGTTAATATGGTAGCAGACATCTTGTATTATAACACAATGACAACTTTTTGGCGATATATAAGCTCATGACATGTGGGAAGTCACTAAAGATGATGAATCATCCCATGGCACTTAATCAGTTACGCTTGTTGTCATACACCGGTTCCGTGGCGACTGGGTCATGGACGTGGTTTATAATCCCGCATACCATGTTAAAAACACAGCTACAGGAGATTTGGCAATAGACCACCTTGCATTGGTTTCCATACAATGGTATGAGAGCCGGTCGTTCAGAAAGCAATGGCAAACTACTGAACATAAACTTGTCCAGGAATCAAACAGCCAAAATAAAATGCTGGGGTTGACTGCTGTGTCCTGTAAAGGATAGGCAACTAACTAATTTGTAATCCAAAAAATGTGTCCTCACATGGAGCAGGTGTGGGCCAGAATGGCTTAGATATTAACATTTTTAAAAAAATTAAAATTATGATAATTAACAATGGAAAGGAAAGGTCATCAATGAACATCACAGTAAACGGAGATACTAGAACAAGTAACAAGTTTCTCCTGTCTTGGACATGTAATAACAGATGAAGGCTGAAGTGAAACAGAAATCAAAAAGAGAATAGGAATGGCCAAAAATACTTTCAATGGCATGAAATCAGTATTAACATCTAGAGAGATTAACAACGCATTACAAATGAGAATTGTGAAATGTTACGTATATTCAACACTACTGTATTTCGCGGAAGCCTGGACATTGAACAAGCAACTAGAAAGTCGCACAGAGGCCTTGGAGATGTGGATATGCAAAAGAATATATCGTATTTCATGGAAACAAAAAGTAGTCAAATATAGAGGTTCTATAAAAACTGGGAATGAAAAAAGTTGAAAGAAATAAAAAAAAAGAGGCAAGTGAAATATTTTGGCCATGTTAAAAGGCATAACACTCTTAGAAAAAACCATACTGGAGGGCAAGCAAGAAGAGTAGACAATGATACAAGTGGGAGGATAACATCAAGAGATGGACAAACATCAATCTGATAGAATGTACAATCAAGGCGAGAGACAGACAGTGTTGGAAATCCATTGCAGCCAACCTTCATTGTGGAGTTGGCATCTGTTTGACTGAGGGCAGAATAACTTTCTCAGTTCTGCATATGCCGGATACTCCGGCAACAAATGTTTAGCTGATATTTTACCAGATCCATGGTTACTTTCATCAATGTCTCCTATCTTTAGTTTATTAAGCATGTGGTATCTCAGACGGTTGAGTTGGTAGTAGGCATCATCTTTCTGGTTGCCTGGATGATCTGATTCCCACCTGGCTCTATAATTACTTCTGATAAGTCATTTGGTATCATCATAGGTCATTTCCATGTCAGGCTGAGGTAGTTATCCACTTTCTTTTGTCAGTCGGTTAGCCATTTCATTTCCAAGTATGTTACAATGTGAGGACATCTATTGTATTCCTTTAAGATTTCTGACATAGTCCATGGATAATAGAAATATGCACGTGCAAATTTGAGAACTTTATGTATAGGAACAATTCGAACCCATTCTGTCACCATGAATTGTATTATATACGGTTGATGAATTACTATATGAAACAGTGTTACAGTTCAGGTGAAGAAATAAGTGATGTGACATTACTGCCATGGTTCAAGTGATAGAATCAGTGACGTGAGGTTATAGTCATGATCAAAATAATAGAATCAGTGATGTGAGATTACAATTATAGTTCAAATAATAGGATCAGTGATGTGAGATTATAGTCATCAAAATAATAGAAACAGTGATGTGAGGTTATAGTCATCAAAATAATAGAATCAGTGATGTGAGATTATAGTCATCAAAATAATAGGATCAGTGATGTGAGATTATAGTCATCAAAATAATAGAAACAGTGATGTGAGGTTATAGTCATAATCAAAATAATAGAATCAGTGATGTGAGATTATAGTCATCAAAATAATAGAAACAGTGATGTGAGATTATAGTCATGATCAAAATAATAGAATCAGTGATGTGAGATTATAGTCATCAAAATAATAGAAACAGTGATGTGAGATTACAATTATAGTTCAAATAATAGGATCAGTGATGTGAGATTATAGTCATCAAAATAATAGAAACAGTGATGTGAGGTTATAGTCATAATCAAAATAATAGAATCAGTGATGTGAGATTATAGTCATCAAAATAATAGAATCAGTGATGTGAGATTATAGTCATCAAAATAATAGAATCAGTGATGTGAGGTTATAGTCATGATCAAAATAATAGAAACAGTGATGTGAGGTTATAGTCATGATCAAAATAATAGAATTAGTGATATGAGGTTATAGTCATGATCAAAATAACAGAATCAATGATGTGAGGTTATAGTAATAATCAAAATAATAGAATCAGTGATGTGAGGTTATAGTCATGATCAAAATAATAGAATCAGTGATGTGAGGTTATATTCATCAAAATAATAGAATCAGTGATATGCGATTCAAATTATAGTTCAAATAATAGAATCAGTGATGTGAGATTATAGTCACAGTTCAAGTAATACAATCAATTATGTTAGTGTAAAGTCAAATAATACAATCAACTGTCAAGTTGGTGTGAAGTGATAGATGGACCATGCCTCAGACACCTCACACAAACACACACACACACACATAACTGACCTCACCTGGCTTCCACTGCCAGGTAACCTCACTTCATCCACTACCTCATGTTGGTGTTGCCTCATCCCAGGGCCCATGTATGTTGCTGCAGAAAACAAGCACACACAGACATGAGAACTTTCTATATGAATAATTCTGGCCTATTCAAGTTACAAGTAAACATACATAATGAGAACTTTGTATAGGAACAATTCTGGCCTATTCAAATCACAAGTAAACATACAGACATGAAAACTTTCTATATGTATAGGAACAATTCTGGCCTATTCAAGTCATGAGTAAACATAGTGTTAGCTACCATACATTTCCAAGAAGTTTGTACTATTTTCTTCATGCTCGCTCACACACAGAAATAACAAACTGTTCATGTTCATTCAGCAGAAACATGTCATACTTGTTTCTGCTTGAACAAAGCATAGGAACTCGGTAGACACATAGTTAACATTGAGATTATTTCATTGTGAGTGAAAGGCATAGTTTTACTACTACACGAATATTGCAACAGCCAGGGAGCTGCTTTCATAATTGAATGAGAGCTTTCTGTTACATCAAAAAGAAGATATTGTAGCAGTACTGATATCAGATAGTCCTGCGATTTCATAACTGACTAACCTACTGCACATAGCTTTGAGATATTTGTTTTCAGTAGGTTACCATTCAACAGCATACCACAACAAGCAATGATGTACAAACCAGATGGAAACAGGAAGAGGTCGACCACGTAAATGTTGGACGAAGGGAATAGCAGAGTCCATGGGAATATCGATATATGAAGCCCATAATTGGGCACTCTCACGATGTTTATACTTCACCTCGACACCACAAGATACAAGAGGAACCTGATGAGATGAGTCACTCTAATATTATTGTACTCTTGATTGCACAACTCTAGCATTCAACTATCCTACTCTTATGTGGCTTATTACCAAATGTATTATTCAGTCATGCATAACCGCAACAGTCCCAAGCAATATGTTGTGTGTGACTGGCTCTTCCCCTTGAATCCCAACCATTGTGTAGTGTGTGCTCTTACTTTATATTTGGTCAAAGCATGCTTAAGAAATCTGGCTTCATTAATGGTCAATTCTATTGTTGGTTAGTATATTTGAATGTGCTGAAGATTTTTCAGGGTATCAGAAGGAGGTTCGGGTATTAGTAGTCCAGGTCTGGTGTAGTCAACATGATAACTATTATTGAGTAGGTCAATGTATCAACTATCAGGGAAAAGATGAGGTTCAGTAACAGTCGTGCAGGTGAGGGGCAGTCAACATAAATAGAACAGTAGGTCAATGTATCAACTATCAGGGAAAAGATGAGGTTCAGTAACAGTCGTGCAGGTGAGGAGCAGTCAACATAAATAGAACAGTAGGTCAATGTATCAACTATCAGGGAAAAGATGAGGTTCAGTAACAGTCGTGCAGGTGAGGAGCAGTCAACATAAATAGAACAGTAGGTCAGTACCCACTCTGTCAACACAGAAGAGTAAGACCCCAATGCTACTTCTCCTCCACTCTGTCAACACAGAAGAGTTGAGTTAAGAATCGACATCACTCAGGACATTCCCACACATGCTCCGTCCTCGTTCAACAGCCAGCGAAGAGTCGCACTACTAATCGTTCCCACCGCTATCTGATTAAAAGTTCTCCTGGTCATCCCTCTCAGTTTTGAGATTCTTCCAGAACCCCTGCCGAGCCCCCGCAATCTCATTCTTTCCACGTTCTCAATCTGTTCCTTTGGTCCCACAAGCGCACGACCACCTTCCCCTTGTCCATAGGCAAGATACCACCAAGAGGTGCATTTCCTGCTAGCCTATCAGCCTGTTCATTCCCCCACACCCCCGCATGGCCAGGGCAAAATAACCATACAATTCTCATAATCTGTGACCTCTGAAGCGACAAGAGCCATTCCACACGAAACATTCCTTTCTCCACCTTACTAAGCATACTCTTTGAATCCGTAATAAATACAACGTGTGTTCCAGTAGTCTCCTCCAGCCAACGGAATGCTGCTGTTACTGCCTCCACCTCCATTCTCATGCTGGAGGTCATAGTCTCATATGCCAGACTCTCCTTTTTCAAGACTCGCCCATTAGCCTTTGCAATAAAGCCCCAACCACTACATCCGTTTCTCACCACTGACCCATCGGTGTAGATGACTATGTCACCTTGATGTGTCTTACTCTGGATCAGCTGTTGCACTTTAAACTCAGTGCGGCCCGCTGCCCATTCTCTGCACTCATGACCCAGTGTTATTATTACATTGTGCCAGTCCGTCATGTCTTCTGGATGGCACAGGCAGAACTTTCTATACGTCAGGTATGTGATCTAGAGACCGTCATGTCTTCTGGATGGCACAGGCAGAACTTTCTATACGTCAGGTATGTGATCTAGAGACCATCGATCGTGGAAGAGAGTGGGTTAAAGTTCCGGAACACAGAAGAGTAAGACCTCTATGCTGCTACTCCTCCACTCTGTCAACACAGAAGAGTACGACAGACCTTTAAGTTACTCCTCCTCCACTCTGTCATTATAGAAGAGTTAGAGACAAGTAAGTTACTCCTCCTCCACTCTATCAATACAGAAGAGTTAGAGACAGGCATCTACCCCACTTCTCCTCCTCCCTATCAATTATAGAAGTCTTTAGGAAAAATTGCAGCACAATCAATCGCAACAGTTTTATCATTTGTCGCACACAAAAACAAACAGGATCTTACTTTTTACGGGACTGTAATCTGCACATCCAAGCTGGGCATGCGAAGGTGATAATTACAACAACAAGTGTGTAAAATACAGCTCCAACATACGTCTTTAAGGCCAGACATACAACACATACACATGCCAGTATCAGGCTGAGCATGACATAAATGGTCTGGTTCCACGCCTGTGAAATGTAAAATATGAGATTAAGTGAAACATATGCACTTGGTGCCTATTGCATGTAGAACAATCTTGCATTCTATTCAATTTCACCATTACCCCTACCCCGTTCAACAAGGAGAAGTTATAGTTAGGGTCCATCACCAGCTCTGTATGATAATCCTGTGATTGAGTCAGCCACAAAAGCAGCTGCCCACTGTTATACCCTCACAGGTTTATTAATCCGAAGGTGATTGTTGTCCATATGGGGTAATGGCTTGCAGGCTAAATAAAGGTAATAACAGATGCTGCCATGAAATGTTAGGTCTTCACATATACTAGGTAATGACATAATAAATTGAGGAAACTAATTCTCCTTCATGCCACCTTTCCTTCCCAGAAAATTATAAACATCTGGTTTCAGTTCAATAAGTCTGGATGGACCAGTCCAACTCCAGTCCTCATTCAGCCAACCACTGTGTCTAGTTAATGAGCTACTCCACTACTACATTGCTTTTCTTTGTGACCCCTACCCCGTTCAACCTCAAAACAGACGTTATATTTAGGGCTCATCCCAGCCTCAAATTAATAACCCCGTAACTGAAGTGTTAATAACCCCGTAACTGAATCAGCCTCATTTAGTATTTTAATCAGAAAGGGATTGCCGTCATAGGAATACATTAATTATCACTAAATAAATATATATTGTAAGAAAGCAAACAAACTGTGATATAAATACATAAGGACTCGCCTTGAATATCAAGAAAACAGTAACAATGGTGTTATAAAAAAAAAAGATGACACCAAAATGTGAAATGGAAATCGAAGGGAACATTCTTAACCAAGTGGATATTTTTAAATACCAAGAGGCATTTATAACATCAGATGGAAGATGCACAACAAGCGAATGAAAGAAGAAGAAACAAGATGCACAACAAATATTAAGAACAGAATAGGGCAAGCAAAAGTTGCATTTGAGAAAATGAAAATTACATTATGCAATAAGTCACTACCAATGAATGTAAGAAAGAGAGTGCTGAAATACTATGTAGAACCCGTTTTGCTGTATGGCAGTGAATCTTGGAATGTAAATGAACAAATTAGGAAGAACTTGGAAGTAGCAAAGATGTGGCTCCTGAGACAAATGTTGCAAATTCCTTGGACTGCCAGAATAACTAACAACAATTGCCTAAAAGAGGCTATTGAAACTAGAACATTATATACAACAATAAGGAAGAGACAAACAGCTTTCTTTGGTCATGTGATGAGAAGAGAAGCATTGGAGAATATCGTGACAACTGGAAAGATTAATGGGAAGAGAGGCAGAGGTAGACCAAAAGAAATGATGCTGAGATGGTGGCATGGAGGAATATCATCAGCAAAGTTGATCCACAACACCAGAGACCGAGATATGTGGAGAGATATGAATAAGCCAGCTGGCCGGGCACTTGATGATGATGATAAATACATATATTAATTGTAATATAGCTGTGCCAATTGAGAAGGCAATGGATAAGAACAAAATCTATAAACATACCAAATATTTTACTTTCTCCCAACAACACAGTCATGTTGGACAGACAAGGTATTCACAAGCTGCTGAAATAAACAACTAATTTGGCATGCTAGTTTCCAGTTTTTTCCCTTGAGACATAGACAAAAACAACATAGTTGTCATCAAGAAGATGGACATCCCAGTTGTTGTCCCTTGCTGCTCGCAGCATTATATTAGTCAACAGATCATCCTTACTCACTGCCACCCGGCCAGCATTATAAAAGTCAACAGATCATTCTTACTCACTCACTGGCACCCTGCCAGCATTATATTAGACAACAGATCATCCTTACTCACTCACTGGCACCTTGCTATCATTATATTAGTCAACAGATCATCCTTACTCACTCACTAGCACCTTGCTATCATTATATTAGTCAACAGATCATCCTTACTCACTGCCACCCGGCCAGCATTGTAAAAGTCAACAGATCATTCTTACTCACTGCCACCCGGCCAGCATTATATTAGTCAACAGATCATCCTTACTCACTGCCACCCGGCCGGCATTATAAAAGTCAACAGATCATTCTTACTCACTGGCACCTTGCCAGCATTATATTATAAAACAGATCACCCTTAATCACTCACTGGCACCTTGCTATCATTATCATAGTCAACAGATCATCCTTACTCACTGGCACCTTGCCAGCATTATATTAGTCAACAGATCATCCTTACTCACTCACTGGCACCTTGCCAGCATTATAAAAGTCAACAGATCATTCTTACTCACTCACAGGCACCCTGCCAGAATTATATTAGACAACAGATCATCCTTACTCACTCACTGGCACCTTGCTATCATTATATTAGTCAACAGATCATCCTTACTCACTCACCAGCACCTTGCTATCATTATATTAGTCAACAGATCATCCTTACTCACTACCACCCGGCCAGCATTATAAAAGTCAACAAATCATTCTTACTCACTCACTGGCACCTTGCCAGCATTATATTAGTCAACAGATCATTCTTACTTACTCACTGGCACCTTGCCAGCATTATATTAATCAACAGATCATCCTTACTCACTGGCACCTTGCCAGCATGATAATAGTCGACAGATCATCCTTACTTACTCACTGGCACCTTGCCAGCATTATATTAGTCAACAGATCATCTTTACTCACTCACTGGCACCTTGCTATCATTATAATAGTCAACAAATCATCCTTACTCACTGGCACCTTGCTATCATTATAATAGTCGAGAGATCATCCTTACTCACTGGCACCTTGCTATCATTATAATAGTCGACAGATCATCCTTACTCACTGGCACCTTGCTATCATTATATTAGTCAACAGATCATCCTTACTCAATCACTGGCACCTTGCCAGCATTATATTAGTCAACACATCATCCTTACTCACTCACTGGCACCTTGCCAGCATTATAATAGTCAACAGATCATCTTTACTCACTCACTGGCACATTGCTATCATTATAATAGTCAACAGATCATCCTTACTCACTGGCACCTTGCTATCATTATATTAGTCAACAGATCATCCTTACTCATTCACTGGCACCTTGCCAGCATTATATTAGTCAACAGATCATCCTTACTCACTGGCACCTTGCCAGCATTATATTAGTCAACAGATTATCCTTACTCACTCACTGGCACCTTGCTATCATTATAATAGTCAACAGGTGAAAGTTTGTTACATTCTGCTTCAAAAACGGCATAATAACTACAAGAAGACCAGGGATGGAGTTATACCTTCCAACAGCACAAAGCCTGGACTAAATTGTAGAGACCACATATTGCCCATGCAACATAATCCCTCTTTTGGCCTGCCTACTTTACTCCAGAGGAAAGGTAACACCAATACGTCTCATCCTCACTAAACATCGAACTATTATCCCATAAGTGCTCAGATCCTGTCCTCAGTATGTGCATTCGCATGTAGCCACTGATGACCCAGTTCTGTGTTGGCTGATTGTTCTTTTGCGACTCCCTACATGACACTCTTGTCTAGTTTCACCCAGTTATTATAATGGCATCTTGTATTATTCACATCTCTTCCATGAAAATAATTCACAATAAATTGGGTGCACATATTTCTGAAAGTCATGAAGTTCTAAAAAAACTAAGTACCTTCAAATTTTTCCTGAATATAGGCCACAGGGCAAACAGTCCAAAGGAAGTGGTGACTGTGGTAAAAGCATGCCAGGGAGTATGCAATCTGGAAGCCAAACACACAGATGCAAACAATGCTGTAGTCAGAGACAAGGGTCCTCCTGTGACACTGGAAACAAATATAATTGTGATTGTAAATAAATAATAACTTTATAAGGACGATTAGCCTGGCCTAAGACAAGAAATAAATATTATTATCCTAATACCAAAAAGATCTGGTGCCTTCATTTATGCTGATTCATAGGATCCTAAGGCCTCTGCTAATCACTGATGAAAGCACAAATGCACTAGAGAGGATAGTTAACATTGAGGAAGTGGCAGGGAGCACTGCCAGGTCTATGGGACACCCCACAGTACAGTAGAAAGACAAAGTCAGCACAACACCAAGGAATGTAAAGCTGGAAAAGCTAAGCTCAGGATGATGCTCAGTGAGTCTGCAGATCAAATTTTCCATGACTTCCAGAGCTAATGATTCTGCCCAAGGATCCTAGAAATTAAAGGAAGTTATTTGATATAGCCAGTCAAATGGAGTGGGGTTTCAGGGTGTCAATGTCCGGTGGTGGTCCAGGAAATTTGTGAAGCAGAAGACAACAAGAGAGTTCAAAAGACCGTGCAAGAGTATCAAAAAGGTCAGTCGGTACTGGCCTTGTATGAATCTCCGACCTGGAATTGCATAAAACATATGGAATACTTGTGAGTGAACTTCAATGTCAGATCACTTTATGATGTCCTACATCCTACCATCAGCAGCTAACCTGGCCAGATAGCTGATGTAGCATGCCCTCTCTGTCAAGAGAAAAGACAGTCAAACATGTATTTTCCACATGCAAGTTAACCCTGGAGAGAGGATTCACATGACACCACAACAAGGTGCTTACTGAGCTGGCAACAACAGTGGATGAAGCAAGACTACGGGTGAACAAGAAAGCCAAAACTAGGATCAGCTGATGTCCTTCTTCAAAGCTGGGCAGAGAACAGAAGGTAAAGTCAGCCATCCTAGGTAGCACAAAGGACTGGGAGTTGGCGATAGACATGAAGGGCCATGGGGAAAATCTTTACGTCATCCGAAAATCTAAGAAAAACCAGATATTGTAGAACACAGCATCGGTTCATCAGTTAATGCTGATCGAGCTGACTGTCCATATGAATGAAGAATAAAGGGACAGTGCATTTTCAAGATGGGAAAGTACAGCATCCTGATCACCAGTCTAAGAAATGAAGATATACAGTCAGGCATACATATCTGTAGACGTCAGCACAAGGAATCTGATTTCCAACTATGATATACTTAAGGCGATGTGCGGCAGAAAAATTAACAAATTTGGGTCAGGTCGGCTATTTTTGGAATAGTTCATTTTTACACATCTTAGCATGTCTTCTATCAGATTTGGTACTTGTTTTTGTTTAAAAAATATTTTAATACAATATTCATATTTTACTTAACCTGCCCTAGGTGTCTAATTGTCTACTTATTGAAAATTTGTATGAAATTGACGTTTTTCAAACCATAGCAACGGTATCTGCGCAAAGAGGTAACTACATGTATTATACACCATTTTAATCGTCATGATCTCCCCTGACTTGGTCGTGAAGCTTCACGATCATGTAATTGCGAACTCTCCTATATATAGCTGTTTCTTTCACCTCAACAATCTTCCGGAAACTTCCATATATGGAACACTACACATGACCGTAAGCAATGCACGATTCCCGTTGGCTGAAACTGATCACCAGGGTATCCAATTTTTGTTTCCAAAATGGCCGTTTTGTGATGTTTATGCTTGGTGACTGATTGACACAAGAATTGAAAAATGCCTTGTTCCAAGAAATTTAACATCCAGTCATCTGCTCAACATAAGAAATCACGCAGTCAACAACTGGCAAATGCTCATAAGCACCGAAAATCCTACCAGAACGCCGTAAACATTACAGAAAATTCTGAATGCGACCCAGCTAAATGCTTAACAGCACATGACATTCCAAGTCTTTTGACGGTGAATCTAAATGATTCAGTAGTACTACCTTCATTTTCTTCTCAAAGTTGTGGAAGTGACTCTTTTATTGCAGAAAAAACCTGAAGCCAATTTAAAAGAGATATGTATGAATATATGACCTTCTCTAGCAGCACGTATGTTTCTGTTGATGACAATGTATACTAAACACTAGAACACAGAGCAGTAGTTGATTGTTCAGAAATTGACAAAATCATCAAAACGTTATGTTGTCCAGTATGTAAATTCCAATTCCAAATTTCAAAAACAAAAATTCCAAATTCGTCCTCGTCTAACCTGCTTCATCAGCTGTGGTTATTGTTGAGGATCGTGGTTTTTGTGGGTTTATTCACCCTAATTCTTGTCTTGTGAGTCCTATCTCGGACTGGTGATGTAGCGTTTGTGTCTGTGACGTCAGCAGTGGTCGGCGGCCATCCTTTGTGCTCTTCTGTTCTTGTGGTTTTCTTTGTTTGAGTAGGCTCCAGTCCTTATAAGGACTTTTCGTAATCCCACTCCAGCTGGGGATCGGTCGGCGGCTGTCCTTTGTGCATGTTTCCTTTTGTTTTCGTTGTTGGTGCAGGCTCCAGGTTTGACTGGTTGCAGTCCTTAAAAGGACTTTTTATTTGGTATTCTGTCTCCTTTTTTGTGCATTTTCTGTAGGAGCTTTTCGACGTTTTCTTTTTCCTCCTTGGGGAAACAGTTTTCACTGTTGCGTTTGCGTATCTGCTGCCTAGCGTTTTCTTCCTCCGTGGTCAGCCATGGGACGATTTCACCGTCCTCGATATAGTACTCGAAGTCGGCCTCACAGTTGTAGTGTACTAATGGGTACATCATCGGTTTCCCCCGGAGTTTTTTAGGCTTCTTCTTTTCTTTTTCTTCCCAGCGCCTTCTGAATTCCTGGCGCTTGAGTTCCTCCTTGTCGACTGGGTATTCTGTGCCTCTCTTGGGCGTTGTAGTTGGGCTGCTGGCTTTAGCTTGCTGTTCAGACTCGGTCTCTTGGGTTTCTTCTTGCGGTTTTTCTGTGAGTTCTTGCGTGGCTTCTGTTGGTTTGTTTTGAAAGAGTTCCATTTCAGCTCTATGCAGTTCTCTTTCGGTCTTGATAATTTGTAGGATTTCTTCGTTCTCCTTCTTTATCTCAGCCATGCGCTGAATCTCTTGTTTGATGTTGAGCTGGATTTCTTTCATGTCGGCCAGCAGCTTCTCATTATCGCTGGTCGGAGTCGTCGTCAGCAGTGCCTTGACTTGTTTCTTCAACTCGTCTATCTGCTTTTGAAGTTGATCTTTTTCAGCTTGTGCTATATCCGTGGCTGTCTCACCTCTCTGCATTGCTTCCTTGAATGGTGTCTTTGTGATGATGGCAATCTTTAAGACGTCTCTGTGTCTCTGCAGGTACGGACAGCCCAGGTATCTTGTTCCATGTTTGCCCAGGCAGTTGGCGCACTTTCTTTTGTTGTTGGGTGCTCGGAAGTCCGTGTCCAGCTTGGCCAGCGGACACTCCTTGAAGGCGTGGTGATCGGCGCAGTATCGGCATATTTCCATCTTACTGCGACACGTAGCTCTACTGTGGCCGGCCTTCTGACATCTGGAACATTGCGTGATTCTTGGTATGAATCTCTCTGGTTGCTGCATTCTCTTGTTGAATGATACTGTGTTCGGCATCTCGCTGCCCTCCGACGTCACTACTGCCAAGGTTGTAGGTATCTTGGAGTAAGTGAGAAGTCGCTCCGCCTTCAAGAATCGGATGTGAAGATTCTCTTCATGTAGCTGCTTCAGGATTTCTTCGTCTGTCAGCTCCACAGGAATCCGCTTGACAACCCATCGGAGTGTTTTTGAGTCGGTATTTCCGACTCTGGTGTCTTTCTCCTCCTTCTCTGCTATCTTGGTTCTTGACTGTGTTGGGCTGTCAATCTTCTCCCTCGTAGTAGCTTCAGTAATGGCTGTAGTATCAGGCTCTTTGTAGCTAGCAGGTGGGCCCTCAACGTTCTTCTTCTTGTTGTCGGCTCCCACGCTGCACATCTTGGCAACAGCGTGTTTCTTGTTGTTGGACTTTCCACGTGTCATTTTCCCGCTGATCAGGCTTCTTGACAGAATAATGCGACTTGACTTGTTAGCGCTCGCAGTGCGAATGACGATGAGTATGTAAAAATACTAGTCTTATTTTTTAAACTGACAGCAAGAAAGCAAAGGATTAGCTGCGCATGCAGAAGTTTACTGCTCTTGTTGTGAAGAACTAGTTTGTGGAAGATACCTAGCTGCAAGAAGTAATGATGGGGCTAAATCTTTTGCCATCAATAGTCAGTCTGTATATTCTGCATTAGTTTGGGTGCAACATTCAATAATTTTTGTGAAAATATGAACCTGCAAGGTCTTCATCACAAAACATTTCACAACAAAATGAATAACCAATATTCAAAGTTAGAAGATCTGGAGAACAGTTTTCTCTCAAACTGTAAATGTTTGACAGGTTCATGCACAACAGTCAGGCATCGTTCTACACGATAATGATATGCTTGATATTAGTGTCAGCTTTGATAGCACTTTGGTTGACTAGAGGCCACACATCCCACATTAGAATTGGCTGTGCAGTGTATGTTCTTACAGGACTTTGCATAGATGCCCATGTTATGTCCGCATATTGTCAGGTGTGTGAAACCACTGGTAAGACACTTTCCAGAGACTAACCAGATGAATTTGAAGCACAAAAGGCAGAAAATATTCAAAACTGTGATAACAATTTCATAGGATCTGCTGGACTAATGTAGGGGAGGCTTCAAGGTTGCTGTGGCGATAGTCTGTGGCCCATTGTCAAAGAGCTGCAAATAAGCTAATAGATAAGATAGAAGTAGAACTATGGAAATAGACCTAGACAAGATAGAGAGAACATAGCTATCTAGGAAATAGGGACAGAAGCACGAGTGAGAACTATGAATAGTTCTCCAACTGGACACACTCGTGTCCTAAAATGGGACACTGTAAGACGTGAGCTGGAGTTACCCAGAATAGAGTGGGGAAACCCGCATCACGAGAAGTGTCCAGTCAACACTGGTAACTCTAACCGGTTGACAAGTCACTAACCGCGTGCTGGAACTCCAAGCACGCAAACCAGCTGATGCACGAAGGGTCAACGGCTCGTGGCTGGACACGCCACGAAGATCGTCAGACCGGGACTCGACAGCGTAGGAGACAGACTGATGTATTCGCTGTGAATACTTTGTTGCTTAAAAGGACAGTAGCAATAGTTATGACTTAGACTTAACTTCAATAGATATTACCATCGATGTCATCTTTCACATAACATCATCACCATATACCATGATGTGTATTACCTATGTGATTATCCGCTCGCAGAGCTAATGTACAACTAGCTCAGAATAAATTTGTATCATATTTGTATCCTTTTGTACGATGTACGAGTTATCATTTCGTGTGGTACAAAAGAGGAATCCTTGTATGCCTGTCAAAGCTGAGTTGCTGACACCCATCATAAGCTTCTCTATGCATCAATACCTTCTTATGACAAGATGTTACTCACATAGCTCAACCATGACAAGCTAGAGAAATATCTTTTGCTAATTTATGAAAAACATTTAAAAAAACACATTTATGACAGGCTGTCTAACACTAAACTACTTAGTAGATGTGTGTCAGGAGAAACTCAGAATTCAAATGAGTGTTTACACATCTTGACCTGGGCTCGCTGTACTAAAGACAACTTTGCCTCACGCAAGTGCATTCAGTTTGCAGTTGTAACTGCAGCAAGAGAGTTCAACTTTGGAGCTGCTGGTGTCCAAGACACTGCCCAGTTTTTTGCATTTTCTTTAGGCCTGCATGTGAAGAGCCTAGGAGCATCTAGGATGCAGAAGACAGTTAGAAATAGCTTGAAGGTCAAGCAAACTATCAAGCAAACTAAGAGACGAAAGAGTGTTAGAGCGGCCGAGCTGAAGCGACAAGGGGAGCAGCATGTCCTGGAGGAAGGTCATGCATGTCCTGGAGGAAGGTCCTGCATGTCCTGGAGGAAGGTCCTGCATGTCCTGGAGGAAGGTCCTACATATGCAGCAGAATTGTTCTAATTGTCACATACTGTTAGAAGCTGTTTTTCCTGTGTAAAATAACTTGTTTTGCATTAAGATTACTTTATTAGTATTTAAAAAAAAAACACAAAAATAATTTGTTATTTTCCTGTTATCTCATTTTGCAAGTACTTAGGTACAATTTTCTCAAAAACTATTTGTTGAAATTAAGATTTAGTTTTTGTGCAGCAGTCAAACAACCATAAAAATTGTCATGGAAAATGTTGAAACAATTTTTTATTATGAAGAGAAAAAGTGCCAAGTGACATCATTAAGTGACACAGCTTCTGTCAGAATGTAAAAGTGTCTATATATGTACAAATATTCAAAAAATTTAGCCTGTCCATTAAAAATGACTGTTTTAGATCATACTTAAATCCTATATGGTCGCTGTTTATCTTGGTTTCCATAGCAACCGTTAAGTGCAAAATCAATTTGATAGTATTTTATCGATCAGCAGTCTTCAGTGTGAAACCTTATACCATATCAGAATATAGAAATGAAATACAGAATTTAATTTTTGTCTGCCTCACATCGCCTTAAGCAGCTGAGACAAAGTACAACTACTACAACTGAGACTAAAAATACAACTGAGACTGAAAGTATAGCTGAGACTGAAAGTATAGCAGAGAACACTAGTGCTGAAATGAATGAGCTAGGCTGTGGAGAAAGGCGTGTGCTGACTAAGGAACAGAGGGAATGACCGGTGGAACACATCTACAATAACAAAACCTGTGCTTCTGCATTTACAGCACAACCTAGTCAGGCTCTCACAAACCAATCAATAAAGAAGCAAACATTTACTGTCTCATGCCAGTCCTACTAGCCATTCTGTCAAGAAGGAATTTGCACCCTAGCCACTGACACTTTGGAGTGAAAGGCATCTCCCAATGCAGTCGACACCAGGATAGAAAAATGTGTGAAGTCTCACCACCACGGCCAAGCCACAATAGCAGTCGCTGATGGTAGAATGAGATGCCGTGTAAGGGCCATTTTCTTCAGCATAAAAAAGGGCAATGGGAAGGTAGAACCCAGAATGGTAATAGTTGAGAGAAAGAGCTCTCAAAGAGAAATGTGGCTTCTATAACTATGGACACAGTACAAATAGGTGACATGATGCCAGGGGCATTCACTGTGGTATAGTGAAACATGGATGCAGAGGTGGTGACAAGCCAAATGGCTGGAGAGTAGAGCTCGTATTCTCCCATTAAAGCCAAAGGTACTATGAGAAGTACCGGCTCCCTTGCGAAGGAGTTAACAGAAGCAGTTCATAATCCTGCATGCCCACGTTCAAAACACAGCTGTGTGCGATTTTGCAGCAGACCGCCTTACGCTGGATTTTTTATGAAATGGTATGGGTGCTGGTCATTCAGAAAGCAATGGCAAACTACTGAACGTAAACTTGCCCAGGAATCACGAACAGCCAAAAAATGCTGGGGTTGACAGCTACGTCCTGTAAAGAATATGCAACAACAACTATGAGAAGGAATTGAACCACGATGCAATGGATACAATATCTTCCTGACGATAATTTGGCTGTCAGGTACGCATACATAGCAATGACTTCATGGGACAATTGCCATCAGCAGTGAACACATGTGTGGCATACACCGGGAGAAAGACACCTGCGTGACATGATCCGGTCTCAAACTCATAGATTCTATCTGGGTATTATATCGGTTGCCCCTTGAGTTTCTTGGGGTTCTTCTTTTCTTTTTCTTCCCAGCAGATTCTGAATTCCTTGGTCATGAATTCCACTTCAATTGCCATCTCCCTTGCCGATTCTAGCAACTCCTCCAAAGTAGGTACCCGGGGCCTCTCCGTGCCGTCATCAAGGTGTTCATCTCGGTTTTCTTCGGATGTCTGGCGGGATACTGGCTTCCCTTTGACTGTTTTGGGCGTCGTGGTTGGGCTGCTGGCTTTCGCATGCAATTGAGGCTCACTTTCTTGGTTTTCATCTTGCGGTTTCTCTGTAATTTCTTGTACGGTTTCTGCTGTTTTGTTTAGGAAAAGTTCCATTTCAGCTTTCTGTAGTTCTCGCTCTGATGTAATGGTTTGTAGGATTTCTTCGTTCTCCTCCTTAATCAGTGCCATATGTTCCACTTTTTGCTTGATGTTTTGCTGGATCTCTTTCATTTCCGCCAGTAGTTTTTTGTTGTCACTGGTCGGAGTCGGCGTCAGCAGTGCCTTGACTTGTTTCTTCAACTCTCTCTCTCTCTATATATATGTTATATGCTAGGGCATACAAGAGGTCGTTAGCTGCATATCCTTCACAGGACATCGCATTGAATCCCAGCATTTTTGGCGGTTTGTGATTTCTTGGCAGGTTTACGTAGTTTGCCATTGCTTTCTGAACAACCGGCACTCATACCATTGTTATAAACACAAATGCACGGTGGTCTGCTACCAAATCGCCCGCAGCTGTGTTCCGATCGTGGTATGCAGGATTACGAACTGCGCTTTTAAGCCCTTCGCCAGAGCTGGCATACAAGAGGTAGGCATGTTTTTAAAATGGTTTTAACAAAATTTATTATTATAACACAACCCCAAGAATGATAAAAGTCCTAAACACAACAACATCAATTGTTCGTCAGTAATTCACCTGTCCTCGCTGGACTCCTCGTAGTCATAAAACAGGAGATTCGCCAACAGCACCACCACGGTCATGGCGTAAATGGTGTCTGTGCTCCAGGTCTCTGTCAGTGTTACTATCACAGGCAAGAAGAAAGCGCTGGATCCTTGGAAGACGAAGCAAGTTTCCAGATGTCTAAAAACTGCAACACCAACCAAGCAAATTATCATCTGTACAAAAACTACAACATTGACATGGATGACAATTCCTTGTTTAAATTCAAACATTTCTAGTTTTCATAATGTTAAATGTTTAGAAAAATGTTTCCATCACATCTTTGATGTACGAGGGTAAGTTAATAGGTAAGTCACAAATGGCTGTAGAAAAATAACTATGATAACAACTTGAAACTAGTTTATTTTTATGCATACATTGTCCCTTTATTTCTCAACATAATTTCCACCAACACTGATGCACTTATCCCATCGTTTTGTCAGTCCTCCCAAACCGGCTGCATGGAACTGCATGCTCTGTTTTGTAAACCATGTTTTCACTTCACATTCAACTTAGGCGTCATTCACAAAATGTCTCCCGCCAAGGTGGGTTTTCAGTGGACTTAGCCCCTAGCGATTTCCCGTAAAGCGGTGCATAGCTGGGTAGAAAAAGTTACGAGGGTGAGTCAATAAATAAGTCACAGTTCTGTGGGATGGCAGGCAAATGAAAACAGGGCATGCAGATTTATGCAGCCGGTTTGGGAGGGCAGATAAAACGATGGGATAAGTGCATCAATGTTGGTGGAAATTATGTTGAGAAATAAACTGACAATGTATGTATAAAAATAAACTGGTTTCAAGTTGTTATCATAATTAGTTATTTTTCTACAGCCATTTGTGACTTACTTATTAACTTACCCTCGTAATTTAAATTAAACAGTTCAATCTATGTATCCTTTGGTGTGAATGAGAATACTTGGAATATGATAGAATTTCTACTGAAAGATTTTATTGTGCATGAGAGCAGATGATCACTCCACCATCATAAAGTAATGTGTAGGTAATAGCACCACATCATGAATGTAATATTATCATATGTGTATACGAATGCATTGGTTGTATTCACAAATCTAAAGGAAAACACGCAATGCACCTTGCAAATACATACCATTTTATATGGAATAACAGTTTTAAATAAATAAGATCTGAAATGTGGTTGATTCATCACAATATTATTAATCTGAGGCTGGGATGGACACTAATTGTAACTTCTCTTATGAGGTTGAACGGGACAGGGGTAATGAGAATAATGGATGGATGGATGTTGCTTGTTGTTGTGCTCAGTACTCTCATCACTTTTGTTGTGGTCACCACTGTTGTTGTGATTAGCACTGTCATAACCATTGTGGTGCACAGTGCTCTTATCACTGTTGTTATGTTTTGAACTCTCATCACTATATTGTGCTTAGCAATCTCATCACATGAATCAACATCACAGCACTCAGGACATTCCCATATGTGCTCCATCATCTTCAACAGCCAGCGGAGAGTCCTAATACTAATGATACCAGTAGCAGTTTAATTATGTCTCTGTCTGGTCTTTCCTTGGAGTTCTCTTGATCCTATACAACCATGCTGAAGCTAAATAGACCACAGGTACAACATTAAAGAAGCTTATATATACTCAGCTGTCGTATACATACACAGTTCTGTGGTAATCTTTGAACCCTGGTACTTTAGCATCATCATGTTGATTGTATAGCCACATATTGTTAGTACCGACGCCAGTATCCAAAATGCCTGAGGTGAGACTGAGTCATCTTCCATGCAGAAGAACATTGTGAAAAACAAGACAATGCTGTGGGTGGTAGAGAGAAGGAGATAGAACAACATGGTAATAAATATAGAAACATAGAGAGGAAAACATGGTGATAAACATAGAGAGGAAAACATGGTGATAAACAGAGTAATGATGGGTTCAGAGAGGAAAACGTGATAAACATAGTAACAATGGGTTCAGAGAGGAAAACGTGATAAACATAGTAACAATGGGTTCAGAGAGGAAAACGTGATAAACATAGTAATGATGGGTTCAGAGAGGAAAACATGGTGATAATCTTTGTAATAATGGGTTCAGAGAGGAAAACGTGATAAACATAGCAATGATATGTTCAGAGAGGAAAACGTGATAAACATAGTAACAATGGGTTCAGAGAGGAAAACGTGATAAACATAGTAATGATGGGTTCAGAGAGGAAAACATGGTGATAATCTTTGTAACAATGGGTTCAGAGAGGAAAACGTGATAAACATAATAACAATGGGTTCAGAGAGGAAAACGTGATAAACATAGTAACAATGGGTTCAGAGAGGAAAACATGATAAACATAGTAACAATGGGTTCAGAGAGGAAAACGTGATAAACATAGTAACAATGGGTTCAGAGAGGAAAACGTGATAAACATAGTAACAATGGGTTCAGAGAGGAAAACGTAATAAACTTAGTAATGATGGGTTCAGAGAGGAAAACATGGTGATAATCTTTGTAACAATGGGTTCAAAGAGGAAAACGTGATAAACATAGCAATGATATGTTCAGAGAGGAAAACGTGATAAACATAGTAACAATGGGTTCAGAGAGGAAAATGTGATAAACATAGTAACAATGGGTTCAGAGAGGAAAACATGGTGATAATCTTTGTAACAATGGGTTCAGAGAGGAAAACATGGTGATAAACATAGCAACATAGTAATGATGGGTTCAGAGAGGAAAACTTCGTAATAAGCAGAGTAATGTAGATAACTAAAGTAAAGGGTCTTACATGTCTCAATTGGCATATGGTGCTAGAACTATATTTTTATAGGCCAATCAACACTTGATGGGTGATGTGCCATCTGTCTTGATCTCCGACCTTAGTTGGGTTGACCTGGCAGCGTAGGTCAATTTTTAAAAAATCTGCCTTAATGTGATTTTTTTTTTTTTGGGGGGGGGGGGGGGGGGGGGGGCGCTCGCTTGCTTTGAACTCAAGCGTAGTTCATACACACAATTTATAGAGTGATGGTCTGAATTTTGCGTGTGGATTAGCTTTCCCTATTAACAGTGTCCCTCGCTATCAGGCGAACCCACTCTGACTTTAGAGGTACTTGTAATTTACGTCCCCAAGTCAAGGACAACAGGTCAACATTTTAGTCCTGCTGTCCGGTGTAAGGGTTGAACAGCTTACCTCGGCATCAGCACACCGGATGTTTAAGAACACGCGTTCATATCCATTCGACCATGCTGACCTGCATTAGTGTGATTTGAACCTATGATGACCAAAGCAGAGTAATGATGGGTACAAGTATAAAACCAGTGTGATAAACAGCAATGACGGGTTTAAAAAAAAAACCTGATGAAACAGCAATGATGTTCTTATATAGATAGAAAAAGACTGATAAAGAGAGCAATGATGTGTTTAAATAGAAAACCATTGTGATAAACCTAGTAATGGTGTGTTTAGAGAGAAAAGAAAAACTGAAAATTATAGAGCAGTGATGAGTTTAAGGAGTGAAACATTGTGATAAAGAGAGAAGTGATAGGGAAATGGGAGGTAATGAAGGAAACTATTGCACTCAACAGCAATACGAGTAGGAGACTGAAAAAAAAGTGGTAACCTGAGCTCTAGATATTCTCATGACACTCTTTGTATTATTACATTCACACATTATCTATTCCTGTATCCCCAAAACACAGAAACACACAAACAAATGGACACAAAAATACATGAATATATAAAGACATGATAACAGATTTCCCCCCCCCCCCCCCCCCCCCCCCCCCCCCCCCCCGTAACATGCACAAATGTACATGCAAACATACGTTCATTTACATATATATACAGTGCACATAGACACACACAGACAGATGAACACAGACACACATACACTCACACCAAAGCTTCAATACAACAAACACACCCATAGACGAACATCCAAATACATTGACAGATGTACAAAAACAAAATACCCTACTAGCAAGCATACAACACCTGGTAATCTGCTGAGTGATGCATGTTGACCCAACAACAAGAGTCCAATAGTCGTAAGGTTGAACATATACTGGGGAAGCCAATATTAAAAACACAATTCAAGTTTTCTCAAAAAGTAATTCAACAAAGAACATGTTAAGGTTTTAAAAGGACCCATATTTTGTGTACATGGTGCTAGCCCCAGTATTGTATGGACCAACCGGCACTCGATGTGGTCAGTGTGATGCCGGCTTTCTTTACTTTCCATGACATTTCCATTGGGACATGACAGGTGGCAGCACAAGAATAATGTACCCTATGTTTAATGGTTGTTTCATAGTTACATCTTTTTTTTTTTTTTGGGTGCTTCCTCACTTTCAACTCAAGCGTAGTCTATGCACAAAATACCTAGTAGTGCTGGACTGAATTTTGCGTGCGGATTAGCTTTACCTATTATCAGTGTCCCTCGCCATCAGGTGAACCAACTCTGACTTCAGAGGTACTTGTAATTAGCGTCGCCAAGTCAAGGATGACAGGTCAACATTATAGTACAACTGTCCGGTGTAGGGGTTGAACCCCTTACCTCAGCATCAGTACACTGGATGTTTCAGAACATGCCTTATCCATTCGACCATGCTGATCTACACAGTTACATCTGTTTGTTAACTCTTCGTGCCCCATAGGACTGTCTACTTTAGTTGGTTGACTGTGATCTCTCTAGATTACTCTAGAAGACTGAATGTTAATTCCAATGTGTTAGCTTTCAAGATGTTTGAGTGCTGGCTTTCATGATGTTTGAGTCATGGATATCTAAGCCCTGGCTTTCAGATTGTCTGAACCCTGGCTTTCAGGATGTTTAAGCTCTGACAAGGATCTGCACCTATTGGAGTAGGTAGTGTAAAGTGTAAAGAATGTCCTCCATCCCTGGTACTGAGGTACTATTGGGGACTGTGTTGTAGAGCTCTCCTGCCTCTCTCTCTATAAGTTAAAGAATGGGCGGGGTGTGCAAGGCTGGTACTGGAACTTCACGTCCGTGTGGAGGCATATTAGTATGTACCCGGGTCATGATTTAGCACAGCTCACACAGACTGCCCAGATTATCATACAGACTGCCCGGATTATCACACAGACTGCCTGGATTATTACACAGACTGCCTGGATTATCACATAGACTGCCTGGATTATCACAAAGACTGCCCGGGTTTCATTGTGAACAGATAACAACCCAATGCCCAGAGGGAGTTATCACCTGCAATAATAAATATATGTGACATAATAATTGCCTGGGACAGAGTGAAGATCAGTAACAATGGTACAGAACAGGAACAATTAATTTAATGACTGGAACAGAGCAGGTTAAGAAATAAACTGTCTGGTACAGGAACAGCTGACTTAATGAATAGAACTTAGAACAGAGCAGGTTAATATAAACTAACTGGTACAGGAACAGTTGGCTTAATGACTAGGACTAGAACTTAGAACAGAGCAGGTTAATATATAAACTGTCTGAGACAGAAGCAGTTGTTTTAATGACCAGAACAGAGTGGATTAGTAGGCCAACTGTCTTAAAACAAAAAGAGTTCAGCTTTAAAAAAACTTTAGGGGTCAGAATGGCTTAGAGACAGAGGTACATCATCTGCCTCAAATAGATCCAGAATAAATCACATAGTACATTCTTACAAAATGAGCAATCCAAGGACAGACAGTATAATACATACTCTCCTGTGTTTCTGAGGTAGTGGATCTGACATCTAACTTTCTCAGAGAAGAACAACAAGCTAGGAGGCCAAGGCCATGTGTGCATGTTAAAAATACTTCCACGGTTGGAAATTGGAGAACAGTGGACCAAACAGACCTTCGACCTGGCAGAACTTTAAAGTCTGAAAAATCTACCTCTACTTAACCAACAAAATTAATAATAATTAAAAATTAATATATTTATAAATAATGTGTAGCCCAAGTTCTGGTTTCAGAATCTGGCACTCTTCCGATAGACGGGTCTAAATAGTTCCGCAGTGAATAATTTTATATTATATAACTAACACTAACCCTAAACCCCAACTTATTCACTGCGGAACTATTTAGACCCGTCTGTCGGAAGAGTGCCCAGAATCTTGCCAATTTTACTGGAGTTCGTGCACAGTGTGAGTGTGATGTGAGAATCTCCAAAATAAAAATACGGGGAGACTGACACCCTCACGGGGATTATATGATAAAATTGATATGCACAGTGAAGGAGATCTTTCAGTTACAAGGTGGTTACAACACAATCAAAACTTAGTACTTCTATTAGTTCTATCTAACTTAGAAATTAAATTAAATTAATGAATAATGCTTTAATTTTAAATATTATTTATTTTTATTAATATTTTAAATTTTTAAGTACTTTACATCTTTGGACCCATTAGGGATACACAAAGTGGAGAGTGGAAAAGAAGAAGTAACGAAGACATTTATGATCTGTTTAAGTCCCCGCTAATCACTGGTATCATGAAGGCTAATAGACTACAATGGCTGGGGCATATAGAAAGAATGGAAGATAATAGGGAAACAAAACTCGCTTACACTCAGGAAATAAATGACCGTAGACCCCGAGGTAGACCAAGAAGGCGGTGGAGAGATAATACATGTACAGACCTACAAGCACTTGGAATCAACGACTGGCAAGAGAAGGTCCACCAGAGAGACGAATGGAGACGGATTGTATTTGCAGCAAAGAACCTCAATGGTTCGGAACGCTGAAGAAGAAGAAGAAGAAGTACTTTACTAACAATTTTTTCTGAGTTCATTCAAAAATGACTCATCCACATAATTATCTGGATAGTCCTGTTTTTCATAAAGAATCTTTCGCCAGGGCTTCTTAGGTGCTGCCACAATATTTTCACTTTCTGTCATAGTTAACCAAGCGGACACACAATCTCTTCTGTTACAGGTAGAGGACACTTTGGGTCTTGGACTGACTTTTTCATTGTTGACACTCTTCTGTTAGAAAGTTTAAAAGCAACAAGAAGTCGGTATAGCAAAAAATCTCTACCGGATTTTGTGGGTACGTGAAAGCTTTTCGTTGGTAATCGTCATTGCTGTGTATTTTCAAATATTGAGGTAAGTTCACGTGTGTCGGATTGTTGCTAAAAGTTGTTAATAGATTAATGTTAGTAATAATTGAATTCTCCATCCACTATTATATCTTTGTTTAAAATTTCTTTACTTGAAACGAGAGGAATGATTTATAGTAGCTGTTTGAAGTGGATCACATGAGCCGGTCTCTAAAATGAAAAAAAAAACGGCAGCCATTTTGCCTTTTCTGAGATTTCTTGTCATTGTATACACTGGTTGTTTATTGAATAGTTCGTTGCTAAAGCCATCAATATATTAATATTAGTAATAATTAAATTCTTTATCCACTTTTATATCTCTGTGTAAAATATAATTATTTAAAATGATTGGGAGAATTTACAGTAGCTGTTTGAAGTGGATCACGTCAGCCAGTCTCAAACGGAAAAATTGGCAGCCATTGTTTACACACGTTATTTATTGAAAAGTTCGTTGCTGAAGTCATTAATAGATTAATATTGGTATTAATTGAATTCTTTATCCACTTTTATATCTCTGTGTAAAATTTCATTATCTGAAATGATTGTTAGGATTTACAGTAGCTGTTTGAAGTGTGTCACATCAGCCGGTCTCAAGTGAAAACAAATTGGCAGCCATCTTGCCTTACTTATTAATGCCTTTTCTAACCTTCTACAGAACAGATAGTATGACTTTTCATTGTTTACACAAAGGTACTTCAATTTTAATTCACCGCAAACAAAGAAGAATCCCTTCGAGCCTCATTTGCATCGGTCCGGCATTCATTTTCCAGTTTAGTGTTCGGTGGACTGCTAGACCAATCGATGGATGTTTTTTTTAGTGTTGGGCCCATAGGGCCCTCACTGTCGTCGACAGTGAGGGCCCTACGGGCCCAAAAACTTAAAAACATCAATCGGTCTAGCAGTCCACCGAACACTAAACCGGAAAATGAATGCCGGACCGATGCAAATGAGGCTCGAAAGGGATTCTTCTTTGTTGCTGTGAATTAAAATTGAAGTACCTACACAAGTTCTTCATTTAACAGTTCGTTGCTAAAGCCACATTGGGTGGTTAATATTATTAATAATTTACTTCTCCATCCATATATCTCTGTGTAAAATAGATTAATTAACCTGATTAATACCTCCCTCTCCCCTGCCCCTCCCATTTTTCTTTTTAACTCTCTCTCTCTCTCCTCTCTCTCTCTCTTTCTCTCTCTCTCTCTCTCCCTTCCCTCCAACTTCTTCATGCATTATTTCTCTTTCTCTCTCTCTCTCTTCCCTTCAACTTCATCAATCATGCATGCCACTGAAATTATTTTAAAACAATTTTCCCCCCCACAGTTTTGAAGTTCATCATCATCATCATGGAGAAGAAAACTGCAAGTGACATGAGACTGTTTCTGTCAAGCTTTGAACCTGAGTATCCAGTTAAGAAGGGCTACATAGCTCGGCTAATTGTGAATGAGAAACTGCCCACTGTTGTGATTGCCAGGAAAATCAGTGACATTGTTAAGGCAGCAGATCCAGACCGGCAAGTACATGAACGCAATATACTGGCTAGTATTGTAAATTTTAAAAGAATAGCTACAAGAAAAGTTAATTACACATCATGTTGGACTGACATTTTGAATTTAAACCAGCAGACATTTAACATACCATTTAAAAGTCAAATGGTTGCATGCACACAAATGCCCATTCAAGAGAACACTTCTGAAATACCAGCAGCTACAGACTTAACCCCGGATGCTACTAATGAAATATTGCCTGGTTCAATGCTTTCGGGCCCACCATCACCCAAGAGACTGAGAAGGGACTGTGACAACTGTGTAGCAAAGCAGCGGACATGTATGAATATGCTGAAGGAGAAAAAACGTTTGCACCTGGAGTTGAAAGAACAAAAGATGCGTCATAGACAGGAAAGGAAGATGTTTTCACTGAAAACACTGAATGAAAAAATAAGGAGAAAAACACAATCAGCCAATCTGTGGAGAGCCAAGTGTTCACTGTTGAAGAATCAACTCAAGGACATGCAGAAAGAAAAGGAAATGCTTCAAAAGTCAGAGAACATGTTTATGACAACAGAGGAATATCTGAAATCATATGTGGAGGAAAACAAGACATTGAGAGGGACCATTGACAAGTATAAACGGGAACTTAATAAATCTGAGAAAGAAAAAGAAAAATGTGAAAAGAGTTTTCATCGGTGTGCTGAGGAGTCTAGGATTAAAATGCAGCAGATTCGGGCCGAACTGAATAAGGTGAAAGACAAATGCTGCTCGTTTGAAGATTATGCAGCCAGAATGGAAGAAATTATTGCAGAGGATAAGATCATTGTGACAATGGATGGTGAAGGGGAATATGATTAAAAGTTTTGTCAGTGTGTTTATAGCTGCTTGATGATGAACGTAAGTGTGGCAAATGTTTCTCGTTTGTTGTCTTCTATATCAGACAACTGTAGCCAAAAGAAATTTAGTAGTGTGCCATGTGTATCAACAGTAGCACAGATGAGTTATAAACTTGGGGTCCTTGCCAATATACGGGTGGGACAAATGTTGCATGAGTGTGATGTTGCAACTCTGGCGTGGGATGCCACAACTTACCGGGGAGCCCATATCAACCAATTAAGCATGTCTCCTTCAACATCACTTGGCAGATATTCGCTAACTTTTAAGTATCAGACAAATTTCTGGTGGAGCGACAGACCAGATATACCAGCATGTATTGGAGGCTCTATATGATGTCATTGATATGTACTGTGATGTGTTCAGACTACCACCCCTGGCTTTCAGAGAAGTGATCAAAAGCAAACTACACAGCACTATGACCGACCGAGCTCCTGCCAACCACTGCGTTTCTCAAAAGTTGCAGGAGGATTTTGACGATTTGGAGGACCTGAAGTGTCTGGTACATCCATTGGATGGCCTTGCCAAGGCTGCTCATGAAGTTTTGCGCACGCTGGAACCAGTAGTCAACGCTACAGATGAAGACAGACAGAAGAAGAAGGAGAATCAGAGTCCCTTGGGATGCCGCGCTGCAGAACTTATTCATAAAATTTTCAAACTCGGGTAATTATCACCATCATCGTGATCGCAGTGCACTTTTACCTATTACCATCATAATAGTGTTGTCAATTTTTTTGCAGAAATTATGTTTATTACATATAATAAAAAACAATCCTTTCATATTTGCAGTATATAAAGCACATGTACATGTCCTTTTCAGGACCCATCCCCCACTGGTCCAAGCCTGACACCCAGCTCATGCCTGAGGCTCCTAGTAGCTGTCAGCATGCGACAGCGGCCACCCCCCGGGCAACAGCTGTGAGAGGCTGGCTAAACCAGACGTGGGTAGCCGATTTGGTGTCAAACCAAGCGGTGAACTAGGGTATGCCTACCAGCATGTGAAGACAGGATCCAGCAGACTGCGTGGAAGAAATATTCCTGATTCAACGGACAAGACAGCGTTTACCTGCAAAGCGTTGTGGAACGTAATGAGCACGGCAAGGCACGTAGAGCGCCCTGGTCATCCACTGCACCTGTATTCGTCTCCAGCTGTCTTGACTTGTCTTGCCACTGGATTCAGGCGAGAGAGTGAGGTCGACGAATTGCGCAACTCTTCCTCACTTTAATCCAATTCATCGCGCAAGTCATTCTTCATCCAATGTCATATATCTCCTTCAAGCCCTGTGGCGATGGGCGAGCGGCGAAGCTGCAGGTGTGGGTACGCTGGCAGCCGTAGTCGCAGACCTGCACACAGGCGGCTCAGGCCATATGGTCATCTTCTACTGACCGGAGCAGCAGTGGGATTCGGCAGCCCCCTGAGCGACTGAGCAGCCCTCTATTAATGAAGAATCAGATTCGCTGGGCTGGTCACTTGACTCGCATGCCAGATCACAGGCTCCCTAAACGAATTTTTTATGGCGAGTTGCGTTGTGGTAAACGCTCCCAAGGCGACCAGAGGAAACACTTTAAAGACACTCTGAAAATCTCACTGAATGCTTTTGGAATTCATCATGACACCTGGGAGACTGTAGTCAGAGACCGAAATTCGTGGTGTGCATCATTACGCAAGGGTGCGGTCACTTGTGAGGCAACCAGGACTGCAAGAGCTGTGAAGAAAAGACAACAGAAAAACCACTGCAGGAAATCCTACTCCAGAAACATCAAGCATTCTTTGTCCACATTGTCAAAGAACATTTCGAGCCAAAATAGGCCTTATCAGCCATCTTAGAACTCACGGCTCCATACTTTCAACCCCACTGGATGAAATGAATGGTCATCATCATTCTTGATGGACAAACAACACATGCCTGTTTAGCAGATACAAGGATGGGTCTGGAGATCCAGCTGCATGATTCTTGGCCTTTTTTTAACAATCCGTTTCATATTTGTAGTAAATAAAGCACATGTGCATGCCTGTAACACAATTGAATGTTTTGCAGATACAAGGATGGCTCTGGAGATCCAGGTGGATTCACAGCCTTTTTGAAGAAGAAGAAGATCAAACTTGGCATCATCCAGAGATATGTCGGCAACAGACTGAACATCCTGTTTAGTATGGCAGCTGTGATTTACCATCATAGGGACTTCCTTCGAGAGTTTGTGAACATCAAAGAGAAGTATCTGTGCAAGGTGATCTACTTATTGGTGATCTGTTTATTCTTCTATTTATTCTGTTTGTTGATGAAGGCTAGTCGCTGCAACGTCCTTATATTGTTTGTAATTTTGTTCTGTAAAGCTGCATTAATTTGTGTTATTTTATATTGTTTACATTTCCACAGCTTTACCCCAGTTCCACTAATTTTATTCATATTTTACAGGCGACCTACAATGGTGTAATAGACCCAAGTGTCATACTCCACTTGCAAGTGCTTGGGCTGTACTCACCCTTCCTCACCAGACCATGGATGCAGAGGTTTTATGGAGACAGAGACAAAAAAGAATATTTCAATGCAGTAAGTATTTTCATGTTTTAAAAAGCATATTCTTTAGTTTATATTATTGCTAAAACAAATAAATATGTTAGTAGTTATATAATAGCAAACAGATGACATGCTTTTAGAAATGAATGAAGTGAAATATTTTGTTTCCACTTACCTTTAGGTTATTCCATGAAAATTTCATAAAATAATCCACAACGAATCACAAACAAAAGTAAAGAACTTATTATACCAACCAAATACTAATATAAAGCAATTTGATAAGATGTTTTTAGTTTTACTAAATATGTATGATTACAAAATTGTTTTTGTTAAAAATATGTTTCTGTAACATTCATTTCACACAGGTAAAGGAGACGGAAATCTGTTTACAAGGCTTACGAGATTTGGAGATGTCACTGGATGGTTTTAATTACAAAGAACAGGATGCTTTTGGGGGCAGTATGAATGTGGAGCCTGATTTAAGGGAAGTGAACACTGATATCAAAGATAGGTTTACTGTAGTTGTTAAGGATTTAGCGTCTGCCTTCATAAAAACTCTTTCTCAACAGCTGAAACCTTATCGGGTGGGGCCCTTGTCCAATCCACCCGAGGAACTTATTGCAAATTCGAATACTGCTTCTGCCCCGCTGCATAACATGCATGCTGAAAGAACTTTAGGCATGTGTGATTCGGCACTGCGAAGAGCCCTGAATGCCACCCTGGGATTTATTGATGGTAAAGTAAATGATGTGCAGAACAAAACTTTACATTGGCTGCAGTCATATGATGACGACTTCCAGAAGATCCTAGTGGACTATGCTGAGGGTCTTGGGTGAGGAAGCATCAGTCAGAGAGGAAGAGTAAAGTTCAGCGAGAAGTGTTGCAGAAGATGGACAAGAAGGCCAGAGAGAGAGAGCTACGAAAAGTTAATCACTGAAGAATTTGAGCGAAAAAATTATGTGTTGTCAATACTCGACATGCATTTGTTTAAGAGTATGGATCAGGCGTCCCTGAAGAAGCTAAAGAACTTTGTAGTTGATGATGGTGCATTATCCAATACACTACTGCGGCATGTCTGGGATGATGGTGGAAAAGATAATGTTTATATAGAGATGGTTCAAAGTGTTGAACAGAAGGACATGGTGAAGAGTAAAATTGTGTTATGGTATTGGAAAGAGGATGAGTTACCATCGGAAACCTCCTTCACCATGCTGATGAAGAAGTTTTTAGTTGATTCTGCTACTGAAGAGTTAACTTTTTATTAAAATTAAAAACTAAAACAAAAATGGTAAATTAAATGTTTTAAGGCATTTTCTTTAAAATTTACAATGTGTTGTTATAAAAATTAGTTTATGATTTAGTTTTACATGCAGTCTTTTCTTTATTTAATAGTGAAAGGTATAGACTCCTGAAGATTAAACCTAGCTGCTGACCATAATCGTAAAGGTGAGTAAATTAAATTTATAATCTGTTAATGTTTGTGTAAACATAACTTTATGATGATAACAGAGAAGTACAGTATGATATTAGATTTAATAATGAAGGACCGCCAATTTTGGAGATGGAGTTTCAAAATGTTCTTAAGCATATGAAAGCTGGCAAGGCCCCTGGTGCAGATAACAGGGGAAGAACAATGCAGGTTTGTAGAGGGAAAGGGTACAGTATATGCTGCGAACAGTTATTGAACGTGCTATAGAAGTAAACAAGGATATACATCTGTGCTTTATTGACTATACAAAGGCTTTTGATAGAATTAGACATGTCAACATGGTGGATATGCTTGCAGATCTACAAATTGATGGGAAAGACATTAGACTTATAAAAAACACATATTGGAAACAACAAGCTGCAATAAGGATTGATAATGAAGTGGGACAGTATCAGCCAATTAAGAGAGGTGTTAGGAAGGGATGTGTGATGTCTCCAGATCTTTTTTCCCTATACAGTGAAAATATTTTCAGAAATGTAGAGGATATAAATGGAATCAGCATTGGAGGACGAAACATCAATAAACATTAGATATGCAGATGATACAGTATTAATTGCAGACAATGCGCAGGACCTGCAACAATTAGTAGATGCGGTTATTGTACACAGTGAGCAACTGGGGTTAGAATTAAATTGTAAAAAGACTCAGGTTATGGTCGTCACTAGGAAGAAAGAAGTGCCACAATGTAATATACAAATAAATGGAAATATTCTTCAACAAGTGAATCGGTACAATTATCTTGGAACAGTCATAACATCTGATGGGAGATGCCTTAAAGAGATTAGGACAAGAATCGCCATGGCGAAAGTAGCCTTTAGCAAGATGAAAAACATTCTGACCAATAAAAAGATGTCAATTGAAACGAAAAAAAAGAGTGTTGAGGGGATACATAGAGCCTGTTCTTTTGTATGGATGTGAAACTTGGACAATGAGCAGTCAAGCTGAACAACATCTGATGGCTGCAGAAATATGGTTTCTGAGGAAAATGCAAAGAATACCATGGACAGACAGAAAAACCAATGACCAAGTACTACAGGAGACAAATGAACATCGTAAACTGATTAGAGAAATTAGACGTAGGCAGTCAAAATTTTTTGGACATGTTATGAGAAGAAATAGATTGGAGAACTTGGTGACAACTGGCAAGATCGAAGGGAACAGACCAATAGGAAGACCGAGAGGAAAATACCTGGATGGCTTGGCCACATGGCATGGACGAGACAGGAACACTGAGCTGATCCACGACACTGGTGATCGAGTGAAATGGCGAGTCATGACCGCCCACGCTTTCCGGCATGACACATGATTGATTGATTGAAACATAACTTGTTCAATTATTAAATTTCTCTGGCATGTATTGTTTGTTGTGGCATAATATGTGTTTATCAAGTTATAACCATCACTTGCATTATTTGCAGACACAAAAAACACATAGTGTATCTGTATAATATGTACACTTAGGCTCATAATAATTTTAAGCGTTCAAAACTAATTTTAAAAATTTATATTTTGATAATTTGGCACAGTTACGACCATAGATATTGTTTGAACATGTGTAATAAATTATGTGTATTAATTTTTTAATTAGTACTAGTAGTACTACTGCTATTAATTAGTATAACTATTAACTAATAGTTTTTTTTTTTTCTTTTTCTTTTTTCAGGTTGGCAGGATTCTATTGTAATAATTGTTAATATATTATTAATATTGCCATTTTGAATTTTAATTAGTAATAAAGCATATTTACAAAATCATAACCTGATATATTGATTTGTTTTATCACACTGGGGGGAATGCATAATGTTTATTTTTTTTTTTGGAGGGCGCTTGCTCACTTTGAATTCTAGCATAGTCCATACACATTACTTCTAGTGCACTGAACTGAATTTTGCATGTGGATTAGCTTCCCCTATTGCCAGTGTCCCTCGCCATCAGGCGAACCCACTCCAACTTCAGAGATACGTAATTGATGTTTCAACGTTCGTTAGTAAAGGTTACGTTTTTAAAATTAATTATTCATTAGTTAATTGGCAGCCATTTTCAATTTAAATTAGTAACAAAACATATTTACAGCATCACAACATGGCCTTTTTATTTGTTTATCAAACTGAAGGGAAAAATATTCACAATTGGCATTTGAAGGTTCGTTAGCTAAGTTTAATAATTATTAAATAATTAATTAGCGGCCATTTTGAATTTTAATGAGTCGATATTGCATAACATAAAAAAATTTCTACCTAGGCAGTTAGGCCTCGCTGTTCCGAATGAGAAAATATATATATGCTAAGGGGTTTTCTCAAAACTAAATAAGTTGTAGCAGTTGTAAACACATTGTAAACAACTGTTGTTTCTGGGCAGCAAGTCAAAATCAGCCAAATCAGTATTTTCCACTATGTTCCATTATTGACATAATTTTACACACAAATCTGGATATCTCGGCTCAGAATCAACATACAGACTTGAATGAGGTACCATTGGAGAGCATTTTTCAGGTCCTATTCAGCTGTCCAGATTTAATCAATACCAAACCAATTTTTAAAATGTCATCAAAGTGGCTGACTGTCGTCTAATTTCTCTAATCAATTTACGAATGTCATTTGTCTCCTGTAGTACTTGGTCATTGGTTTTTCTGTCTGTCCATGGTATTCTTCGCATTTTCCTCAGAAACCACATTTCTGCAGCCATCAGATGGTTTTCAGCTTGACTGCTCATTGTCCAAGTTTCACATCCACAAAAGAACAGGCTCTATGTATTCCCTCAACACTCTTTTTCTCCTTTCAATTGACATCTTTTTATTGGTCAGAATGTTTTTCATCTTGCTAAAGGCTACTTTCGCCGTGGTGATTCTTGTTCTAATCTCAAGGCATCTCCCATCAGATGTTATGACTGTTCCAAGATAATTGTACCGATTTACTTGTTGAAGAATATTCCCATTTACTTGTATATTACATTGTGGTATTTAATTCTTCCTAGTGACTACCATAACCTGTGTCTTTTTACAATTTAATTCTAACCCCAGTTGCTCACTGTGTACAGCAACCGTATCTACTAATTGTTGCAGATCCTGCGCATTGTCTGCAATCAATACTGTATAATCTGCATATCTAATGTTATTGATGTTTCGTCCTCCAATGCTGATTCCATTTATATCTTCTACATTTTTAAAAATATTTTCACTGTATAGGGACAAAAAGATCTGGAGACATTACACATCCCTACCTAACACCTCTCTTAATAGGCTGATATTGTCCCACTTCATTATCAATCCTTATGGCAGCTTGTTGTTTCCAATATGTTTTTTTATCATAATGTTTATATATATATATATGTTTCCAGTATATGTTTTTTATGATAATAGGGGGCTGAGTGGTCTCAAGGTATGGTGTCCGCCTCGAGTACTGGAGGTCCCGGGTTCAACCCCCGGTGAGGGCCAGGATTTTTGTCACGTGGACTTCTAGTAATACAATTTCCCCTGATCTCTGGGTAGTGAGATCAGACACCTGTGTGTATTGTTGCGCACGTAAAAAATCCCTTGGCCGTTGGAAATCGAAAAAGAGCAGCCTAACGGTGCTGCCCGGGCAAAATTTCTAGTTAAAAATCTACCCAAAGTATTTCAGGATCCTCACCGGTGCTACAGAGTTTGTGCACTGAGCTGAGTTTCTCCAGGCTCAGGCTTGAGTTAGGAGAAGAACGTAGCACTTATGGGTTATACCTGTGTGCCATGATGTTGATCCGTCAACTAAACTAAACTAACCATATGTTTTTTATGTCTAATGTCTTTCCCATCAATTTGTAGATCTGCAAGCATATCCACCATGTTGACATGTCTAACTCTATCAAAAGCCTTTGTGTAATCAATAAAACAAAGATGTATATCCTTGTTTACTTCTATAGCACGTTCAATAACTGTTCGCAGCATATACACAGCATTTACTGTACCCTTCTACAAACCCACATTGTTCATCCCCTATATCAGGTTGTATTTTCTTCCTCACTCTTTGCATGATAATTCGTAGCAAAATCTTTGTGATGTGGCTCATTATGCTAATTGTTCTATGTTGATCACATTCCAAGTCTCCTGATTTCTTTGGGATTCCAATAAAGACAGAGTTACATAATTCAGAAGGTATATCTCCAATATTATATAATGTGTTCAGCAGTTTGGTGACTTGATCTATTCCATATTCTTCTAAAGCTTTAATCATTTCTGTTGTGATATTATCTGCACAGGGGGCCTTGCCAGCTTTCATATGCTTAAGAACATTTCGAACCTCCATCTTCAAAATTGGCGGCCCTTCATTATTAAATCTAATATCACACTGTTCCTCTCTGTTATCATCATAAAGGTTTTTCACATAATCTGTCCATACATGTAGAATCTGATCTTTTTCTATTATGATTTTGCCATCTTTAGTTTTTAGACAGCCTGCTGATATACTTGTTCTTTTATTATTAAGTTCCTGAATTCTTTTGTGCACTATATTTGGTACCGGCTTCGTGGCTTAGAGGTTATGACTTTTCTCCATAATCTCGTATACTCTCGTCGGTAACGTGATGACGGTTCAAATCAGCAGTGGTTCGAATCGCATCGGTAACTTACGGGGTATGTGAGCCGGCTGCTCAGAAAGCAATGGCAAACTACTGAGCGTAATCTTGCCAAGAGATCAACATACAGCTGAAAGATGCTGGTGTTGACAGCTAAGTCCTGTAAAGGATATGCTACAAAAAAACTATATTTGGTATTTTGACTGTTGCGTTGTTTTTCAATTTCTAAGCACTTTTCCTCAAAGCCATGCTTCTTTTGCTTCCTTACATAATATTCTGACTTGTCTGTGAATTTCTTATTTGGCAGAATTATGTTGTTGAGTCTTCTTGTTTCCATGAGGTGTAAAATTTCTTCAGTCATCCATTTCTTATGACCCACCTTATTTAATTTTGTAATAGGTGTTTCTGCAGCCAAACTGATTGAATTCAACATTTCCCATTGATTACCCACATCCTGGAATAGAATCTGACAATATATCAAATCTGTTCTGTACTTCTATGTTGAATTTGTTTCGTATTTCCTTGTCATTACTCAATGTACGTAAATCATATTTAGTGTTTCTTGTTATATACTTACCTTTCTTCAACTTTATCCTCAATGTTCCTGTAAGTAATCTGTGGTCACTATAACAGTCTGCACTGGGAACTGTTTTTGCTATTGTTAACGCGTTTCTAAATCTGCTAATCAAAATGTATTCAATCTGGTTTTGGGACGCAGAGGTGTTTCCAAGGCACCAGGGCCGGGTTATATACTGGCCAAGACCTATTGACGCGTCCTCGTCGAGCGTCCTGGGCAACAGGTCCCTTCGGGGTCCTGGCTAAAGTCAGTAGGATCACCGATCCCTCCGAAGTCAGAGAGTGTCTGCCTGTATGGCGAGGAACCACCAGTCTGCACACCAATAAGCCAGACATGGGACAATGGATACTCACGCAAAACTCAGGTCCTGTATGACATCACACTGATGTTGGACAACAGGATGCCTTCATCCGACATACAGGACTTCGTGTTGGAGCTCAAGCCAACGAACACAAGCAAGCAATCTGGTTTCTATTCCTGCTATCAGGACTCCTCCATGTCCATAATCTTCTAGGGTGTTGCTTAAACCAGGTGTTTCCTACAATCATTTTCTGTTCTTTTGCCCACTCTACGAGTCTGTATCCTCTTTCATTTCTCTCTCCTAAACCATAGTTTCCTACTGTGTATCTATCACCTTGATTTCCTACTTTTGCATTGAAGTCTCCTATTATGATGTCTATTTCTGAATTTTTGCATTTCTTTAATCAGACTCCATGTCATCATAAAATTCTTCTACAATATCTTCACTGGATTCTCCTGTTGGGGCATATACTTGAATAACATTTATGTTAAAAGGCCTGCCACTTAATTTAACTAGTAGAACTCTGTCCGACACGGCCCAATATCCTTGAACAGATTTTGATATTTTCCAGTCCAAAATAATTGCCACTCCCCTTTGTCGATCTTCACTTCCAGAATAAATAATCTTAAAATCTTCATTTATCTTGATGCCTGCTCCTGTCCATCTCGTTTCCCACATCCCTAAAATATTAATTTTTTCTCTTTCCATTTCTTGTTTTATGTTATCTAATTTTTCATCATCGTTTAGTGTCCTAACATTCCATGTTGCTAATTTTAATGTCTATGTCCTTGTCTTGCGATAATCAGTCTTTAGGCAAGTCATAATGTACTAGAGTTGAATCATAATGTACTAGAGTTTAGGCGAATCATAATGTACTAGAGTTTAGGCGAATCATAATGTACTAGAGTTGCAGCCTGCCTTGTTCCAGATGTACTGGTTATCCATTCCTCTGGAATAAACAAGGCAAGGCCGAGAGAGGGAACATGTCGTTTGGGCACCACATGTTCTCTGAAGCTCTGCCCAGGCAGAGGATGGAATTGTGGCCAAATTTCAACTCACATACTTTGGTCTGTCAAGACTGTAAGGTGCCACTCAATGTACTAGACACTTTTAAATAGGTAGTTTGCCGTTGCTTTCCTCTATGGCAGTAACCATACTGGTCGGGTGACCGCAGCCATTGTCTCGCTAAAGAGATCCTCTGCCTGCCGTCACAAAACTTGAGACCATAACCAACAAAAATTTGTCGGCTGCCATCAAAATTTCATCAGCCACCTGCCTTCCGTGGCTTCTTTTGAAAACTTCCAATAACGAATACGAAATAACACCACATAATCCACGGGAAAACACTAAACAGCATCTCCCGAAGAATAAACGCGTCACGTCGTCGCCATTTGTACCGGATTATACACACTCTGAATCGGAACAAACACTCTTAGTCTTTGTAACAGGTTTGGGAAATCATTTCAATCTGAAATAGCATTTGAGGTAATCTTTAAGAATGCGTTATGTTTACAGACTAGACAAATATAAATATGCCCCACAATTTTATGGTCCATAAATCATATTAAGTCATAATGTTATATCTTATATATAAAAGGCAATCTCCGTCTGTATGTCTGTATGTCCTTTATGCGTTCGCGAACGGCCCATCCGATTGAGATGAAATTTTCTACACGTCTTCCTCTCATTCCAGTGCTGCCAACTGTCATAGTTTTGTTTCTTCTTCCTCCTCCTCCCTCCTCCCCCTCCCTAAATACGTACGTAAATATATGATGATGATGATGAAAGAATCCCCGAACCACAACGCTAGGAAAAGCGAAGAAAATGACGTGACTACACAGAATTGTCACACGGCAATCATCATCATCATCAAGTGCCGTGCCGGCTGGCGTAGGCATTCATGGCTCTCCATAGATCTCGGTCTTTGGTTTTCTGGATCAACTCTGCTGCTGATATTCCTCCATGCCACGGCAATATCAATAACAATTCATATTTTTATGTGTAAGGAAGTTACCTACAGTCATGTAGAAGGGAAGAACAATCAATGGAAGGACCGAAATCAAAGAACCTAGACGAGTATGAATTCGGAATGGCGAACTCCCTCCTCCTCTCTTCTCCCCTCCCTCTACCTCCTCCCTCCACCTCTTCTTCTTCCTCCTCCCTCTACCTCCTCCCCCTCCTCCCTCTCCCTCCTCCTTCTCCCTCTTCCTCTCCCCTCCTCCTCCATCCTCTCCCCTCCTCCTCCATCCTCCTCCCTCCTACTCCTTCCTCCTTCTCATTCCTCCTCCTCCTTCTCCCTCCTTCTCCCTCTTCCTCCTCCATCCTACTCCCTCCTCCTCCCTTCTCCTCTTCCCTCCTCTTCCTCCCTCTACCTCCTCCTCCTCCCTCTACCTCCTCCCTCCTCCTCCCTTCTCCTCTTCCTCCTCCCTCCTCCTCTTCCACCTCCCTTTCCTTCCTCCCCTCCTTCATTCTCCCTCCTCCTCCCTCCTTCCTCTCCCTCCTCCCTCCTCCTCCCTCCTTCCCTCCTTTTCCCTCCACCTCCTCCCTTCTCCTCCTTTCCCCTCCTCCCTCCTTCTCCCTCCTCCTCCTCTCCGCCCCTCCTCCCCTACCCTCTTCTCTCCTCCCCATCCTCCCTCTCCCTCTCCTCCTCCTCCTCCCTCTTCCTCCTCCTTCCTCCTCCCCTCCCTCCTCCCTCCTCCTCCTCCTACCTCTCCCTCCTCCTCCTCCTCCTCTCGCATCCTCCCTTTCCTCCCTCTACCTCCCTCCCTCCTCCTTCCTCCACATCCCTCCTCCTCCTCTCCCCTCCTCCTCCTCCTACCCTCTTCCTCTTCCCCTCTCCCTCCTCCTCTTCCTCCTCCATCCTCCTCCCTTCCCTCCTCATCCTCCTCCCTCTCGTCCTCCTACCTCCTCCCTCCCTCCTTCTCCTCCCTCCCTCCTCCTCCCTCCTCCTCTCCCTCCCTCCTCCTTCCTCCTCCCCCTCCTCTCCCTCCTCCTTCCTCCTCCTCCTCTCTCTCTCTCCTCCTCCCCTCCTCCTCACGCGTTCTCTTCCTCCCTCCTTCTCCCTCCTTCTCCCTCTTCCTCCTCCCTCCTCCTCCCCCTCTCCCCTCCCTCCTCCCTCCTCCATCCTCCTTCTCCCTCCTCATAATACCTCCTCCTCTCTCCTCCTCCTCCCTCCTCCTCCTCCCTCTTCCTCCTCCTCCATCCTCCTCCCTCCTCTTCCTTCTTCTCTTTCCCCCCTCCTCCTCCAAATCCCTCCTCCTCCCTCCTATTCCTCCCTACTCCTCCTCCTCCCTCCTCCTCCTCCGCTCTCCGCT